>OZ023162.1:34239797-34465556 GCA_963678695.2 Diplodus puntazzo | reverse complement strand
TACTATTTACCTGTTTCAAAAAATCACATTGAAAACATCCAGGTGGAGATTAAATCTGATCAGAACGAACACATCGATTTTACCTACGGCAAGACTATTGTGAAGCTCCACTTTAGACCCGTCAAAAAATTAAATACGAAGCTAGAATGAGTAAACCCATGCACGACCCTCTACGTTTAGTGAGTTATTATGAAAACGAAGTGGGGGGTTCCCTCCCCGGTTTCGCAGGTTCGCCTGTGATGTACGGGCGTGGGATAGGCTCTGTGTTTTCGAGGCTGTTTCGTTTCGTATCCCCTCTGGTGAAAAAAGGTTTTGCCCTCGCCAAACCTCATCTTAAAACAGCGGCAAAAAGTATTGCTTCCGACGTATTTAGCCAAGCCGTTGGAAAAATGAGCGGACTCATGGACCCGGGGGTACAAGATGGATCAGGGGGGATAATGTTCCTGGCTAGAAAACCCAAGAAGAGGCCCCCGGGGCAACGTGTTTCAACGGTCAGTAAAAAACGCAGACACACTGGGAAAAAAAAATCAGTCGGCAGAAGCCTTACTAAGAGAAGGACCGGCGTCGAGACCTTGGATGATATATTTTAAAGATGGCTCTTTTACATCAAAATTCGGCCGAATGCACAATGGCTGAGCTGGATTTATTTTCAGCTCCTATGACTCAAATGTCTATTGAAGATAAAACCTACACAAAAGTCCTGCCATTGTCCGCCATCACTGACGGGGGTCCTATTGAATTTTTTATTCCGGGAGAAGGTGAAAAGTACTTGGATCTGAACGACACCTTACTTCACCTGCGGCTCAAAATTACCAACGCCGACGGAACAAATATTCCTGTCGACGCAAACGTGGGTCTCATCAATTATCCTCTGAATACCATCTTTAGTCAATGCGATATTATGCTTGGGGATAGACTGATTTCTCAATCCAGCGCCACACACCCCTACAGAACAATAATTGAAACGTTACTCAACTATTCTGAAGACACACTCAAAAGTCAATTTAGCGCCGGGTTATTTTACAAAGACACGGCCGGTGCTGTAGACTCGAGAGTAACCCTGAACGGACCTAACAGAGGACTAAACGCCAGAGCCGCTTACACAGCCGATTCTAGAGAGGTTCACCTGCTGGAACCGCTTCACGCTGACATTCTTTTTAGCGAGAGACTCCTTCTCAACTCGGTGGATGTGAGAATCAAACTTATGCGCACCAAGCGACGCCTTCTGTCTGATGGGTGCTGAAGATGGCACTTTTTGTCTGAAAGTACTGGGTGCCTCTCCCTCTGGCACGCGTCAGCGTGAAAACGTACTCCATCCCTGAAAATTCCAGAGTATGCACCCAAGAAAATTTGTTTTTGGGAACGATGCCTAAATATATTGTTTTGGGTATGGTGAATCACGAAGCTTTCACAGGAAAAAGAGATCTCTCCCCCTTTAATTTCCAACATTTTGATGCGGAATATATCACTCTCTGTCAGGCGGGAAAACAAATACCTTCTAAAGCTTTCCAACCTCAATTTAACCAGGGGGTTTCGGTCAGAGAGTTTTACAACATGTTTGTCGCTACAGGGAGGCATCTGAAAGATTTACCTCTGAGCATCGACAGACAAGATTTTGAACGAGGGTATTCGCTGTTTGTGCTTAATCTCAATCTGGGAGAGGACAGCGATGCATTGTCCAGGGTTTCTAACGGCGCTTTAAGGCTGTAGATGAGATTCAGACAACCCTTACCCCACACAGTCACTCTTGTGGTTTACGCTTGCTATGAGTCTATTTTGGAAATTGATTCCAAACGACAAGTGCTGGTGGATTATTATTGATGAAAGAAATGAATAATCATCAGTTGGAGCAGCTTCTGCGAAAAGTGTTGGGGGAAGTTTTCTGCGGTGAATGGGCCTCTGACCAGCTTCCCTCACTGACTCACTCCTTTGCATTACCCTCCTACTTATCATCAACACGCATAAAGGACATCAGCCCGGGGAACACTGGTTATCTATGACTCTGGAGGAAGATGGGACTGGAACTTTTTTTGATTCTTATGGATTTTCTCCCGATTTTGATTACTACCCTTGGAGCATCTTGCGCTTTTTGGAAAATCGTTCTGACCGGATATTGTACCACAATCTCCAGCTTCAACACCCTTTATCCAGAGTGTGCGGTCAACACTGCGTTTATTACCTGTACCATCGATTTAAGATGTGGTAAAAAATGACCTTGAAGCATATGCCTTGGTGAAAAAATTTCAACGTTGTACTAGCTCTAGTAAAAATAATAGTTGTTGCAGTGTACAAGACGCCTGCTCTTTAGAAACTTTTTTGAACCAATGTTAAAAAAAAACGCTGTACACTCTGCATTTGACAAATAAAAACATTTTATTGAAAAAAAAGTTCTGTTGTGTCATTTCATTCAAGGTTTAACCATCGTGGGGACAATTTCACTTTTTTATTTTTTATTTTCCTCTCTTCCCTCGACTCTTCCTCGGCTGGTTGAATCCAACGCTCAGGGGTTAGAAATATTTCTTTATCCCTCGTTTTCGGATACTGTCTGGGGCCGGAGGCCGACTCGCCCCATCTTCCTCTTTCCTCCTCCTCCTCCTCCTCCTCCCATTCTGGTTCAAACTCCCCTTCCGCTTTTAAACGCATGTATTGATCCCGTGCTCTGGGGTTATGAATGGCCGATGTGGGGATGTTTAACTTAATCTTCTCCATCCATTGGGTGTGCGGGTTTGCGTTTTTTTAGTCCACTGCATCAGGTGTTTCAGTAAATCAACCATATGAGATCCTGGCACTGGTGCTCCATTTTAAACAAACTCCCCTTTAGAGGTCCATCCCTTATCACTCTCGGATAATTTTTTCATAATATACTCGGCATTTTTATGATTGCGCTGGGGAAGGTTTTTCATGACCTCGATCATCGTGACATCCTCCGACTCTTTGCCAGAGACTCCGTCTGCGTTATTTCCCGGTCCAATGTTCTCCAGGTCATTGTTCCGTGGGTCAACCCTCGGATCCTTGTGTAAAGTCACCGTCACTCTTTTCTCCTCCTTTTGCCCTTGCTTTACCAGGTTAAGATATCTCTGCAGCAGGGCGTCATATTTTTTGACTCTTTCATGAGGATTCAATCCAGGTTCGTTTAAGACGGCTCTCATTTTAGCGTCCAGATCATCCTCCGCTGAATGTCTGATGGTTTGCTCCGACCAAGTCAGACGATTCAATTGTTGGGGGGATAGGAGAAACATTTTTTGAGCCTTCTTGATTCTCAACCTCTTCTGACCAATCCCCCGATAAGATCTCCTATAAACGGCACGACTGTAGAGAGCAGGGGTAAAAGAAAACCCCCCGACTGTTTCATCAGAGTCTGTCGTTTGCGTTTCAGTCCGGTCCTTTTATCGGCCAGCAGTCTGATAATTTTCTTTTGTTTTTTAAGTTTATAGAATTGAGACTGAGATAAGGGCACGTTGCCCTTTAGAATGTTTAAAGCAATTTCACACAGAGTTTAGATAAAGTCTGGGGAGCCATAACTCAGAATGTCTCGACGTTTTTGAGGCGTGGCGTGATACAGAGCTTTCAACACGGGAGCGTTCCTTTTTACCCGCTTCGACATTTTTTCAGATTATATTTTTGGCAGGTACACAACGTAACGCTGCTGCGGAAGCACACCCGATCTTGGTCTGTATTGTTCTGGACAGAAAGGCATCAGGTCGACCAATAAATACCCGTGAGGCTCCAAAGTAGCATCCGCAAAACTTTCCAAGAAAAAACTTTTTTGGGTGGGAAACATTCGCTGAGCTAATACATTAATCTGTAATCTGTCCCGTGGGTTCTTAAACAGAATCATACAATTGCAATTCAGGCTAATGGTGCGTGAAAATTTACCCTGGTAAAAAACATTTTGGGTCAGCATCATAACGCTCATATTTTTATGATGTCTATACTGTGTGAAAATTTTGACCACTTCGGGATGATTGGAGGCCTGAAAAATAACATCGTCCAGAATGACCAAATGAGTTTGATCAGACGGAAACAAGTTTTCATCTTCAAAAGAATCAGGCAAGCCTTCAACAAATTTAATTTTTTTATTCACCTTTTGGAATTCAGCATACATGGGAATGTATGGAAAGGATGTATAAATCCAAACAATGCTGTCGGGTACAGAATTCATTACATGTTCACAATTTTCCAATATAGATTTTACAAAAAAAGTCTTTCCACATCCACTAGGCCCTAAAATCAGACACGAAAAAGGTGTATAAAGTCTAGGATCAAAGTCTACTTTTTCCATTCTTTTTTTTTTTTTTTTTTCAACCCTCTGGGGTCTGAGGTATAATTGGCCGTTTTTGACTATTTTTGATTTTACCATTATATTTCACCTTAAAAACTGTTTACCTTGCCTTGTTTGGTGTCATTATTTTCAGCACAACCTCACATGTGTGACTGTACAGTTATTTTTTCATTTTGACATACTGTATTAACACAATTGACCTAAAATCACAAAAAAACATAAAATCCGAGTAAGAAAAAGTTAGATTTTTTACTGTAAAAACCACAAATATGATTAATGAACCATTTTTATTACTTATAGTGCAAATATAAATTGTTGTTAACTAAATGTGTGCATAAGTTTTTGAAATTTACAAAGTTGTATGTAACTATTTACATTTAAATGCAGGCAATGCCTCAGAGTCAGGGCTCCTCAGCTGAATGAAGAGCTGCACTGCCTGCTGCACATTCAGCTTCTCCATATTCTTTTGACTCATTAAATAAAAAAAAAACGACTCCACTACACACTTAACACACTACACTAAACACCACAGAACACACTAACTATGCACTCCAAACGCTAAATGTCACAAATCTCTCAACTCTCAAAACTCGCGATCTCTGTCTCTGCCTCCGTCACCGGCACTGCTGCTTTCACTTTTCTGCCCCGTCACTCCCAAATCTTCCTCCTGTCCCCCAGCAACCAGATCACGTGACTTGCCAACTAATTTTGTGATTAGCTGGTGTGGTGACTTTTTCCACCAATAGGAACACGTTTTTTTGCTTTCACACACTTCCTGCTTGCGGACACGTTCGTGAGGAAAGCCCAATTTTACCGTCTTTTACCAGGGTTATTTTACCAGGAAGCACCACACAACCCTTGCTGTATTTCCACTGCACCATAGCAATTTGCTCGCTGAGAAAGGAGAAATATTCAACCTGGTACTTTCCTGAAAACACAAAGTCAAAAAATTCTGTTGGGTTGACCTCAATTTTTGCAGCATCCAGCTGTTTTCCCTGATTTTCACGATATTCCCGAATGTATTTTTCCCAGCTTTCCGCATCTACGGCTTCTTTAGGATACCCTGAAGCTTCCTGCTTCCCCTTCAGAAAAGTTTGAACATAACGCGTAAAGATGGTACTGCTCTGCTCCTCAAAGTGCCACACCTCCGTAATCTTACCGACTCTGTACCCCAGCTGAAGAGCTTTGTTGAATTCAGCCGTAACCCAGACCCCCTGGCTTCCTCATCATGCTCACAAGATCCCTGCTGGTTATTGTTTTCGGCACATGTGCAAAGTGTAAACACTAGTTTACCCTTAGCCGTTCTGTAGGGTAGCGATGGGAAATAGAGACCTCGGGGAGGGTGAACGACGGCTCTAATCAGATCGAAATAGTTTTGGACGTTGCCAAAATAGGTGTGAATGATAACGGGGTGTCCCAACGGATAAGGAAATGCGCTGTTGACGTACGGATAGAGAGACGTGACATCCGCATATAATACACGCTCACCCACTCCCGCTGTGCACCTCAGCCTGAAGGCACTCGTTCTACCCCCAAAAAGAGCTTGTCGTGGAATAAGAGGTTCGGGAAAATTGTGAGTTTTGAGAAAGTCTATTACCCCCGGGTGTGATTTTCTCATCTCATTCCACTCGTGCTCTCTTATGACGATCGTGTTGGCTTTGTGATCACTTTTTAGCGCCTGTATTTTTTCCTCGCTAGCCCTGTGCAACTCCTCATAAGGAGCGTTTGTCAAAGGACATACGGCACTGGGTTCGAAACACGTCGGACATCCGTGATAAAAACACCCCTGAAATTCCCAGACGTACACTTTGTCCTCAATTTGAGCAAACTCGTCTACAAAGTATGGCCCCATCCGCTTTTCCCCTGTGTTTAAAGCGTGCTGAATGAAAACACCGCGGTGGTGAGACTCCCATTCTAGCCATTGAATGCTGGCTAAGGAGTATTTTTTACACTGGCGCATGTAGTTATCGGCTGAAGGTATGGCTAGGGAGCGTTGTTTAAGAAAATTAGTCACAAAAACCTTCATGCAGGCTGAGGCTATGGTGATACGGCCGAAAGGATCAACGCCCGTCTCACGCATAAACTCTTCTCTAAATTTGATACACCCTGTGTGGAGAATGTTGACGTCATTTCTGCAGTAACATACCGCTTGTTTTTGAAAATCAAAGATCCCTCGGCCCGCTTTCTGATACCACGCCTCAAACTTGTCCCACTCGATGCTCGTCATGCGTTCTACAGCGTAATTGTTCATGGGAGGGTATTTTCCGGCGTAATTTAAATGTTCCTCCGAACTAAATTTGTGAGGAAAATACCCCTTGGACCAATCCTGGAATCCTAACGCTTTAGGCATGGCGCTGAGAGGCATGGTGAGAAAGGACAGCGAGTCAATGTATTTTAACCGGAAATCAGGGTCTTCAAAACAGAGAACTTTACTCCCCTGCATGATGATAGAGGGTGCTATGCCCAACTGCACCATACCTCTCAAAATCAGGTAGCCGTCAAATCCTCTCGAATTGTGGGCTATAAATGTAGATTCTTGATAACAAAGTCTCCTAAAATGTGTGAGGAAAACTGTTACGCAGTCCAGACCAAAAGCATACCACTCTTCTCCTTGCAGCGTCTTTGTACAGACTAGAAAGGGAATGTGCGTGTGTTTATCATCAACAAACGTCTCAAAATCATAGAATATGATTTTGTCCTTGTGCTCTAGCTCGCGCGGAAGGGGTTGGATGTAGCAAAGATGCCCCGTATCGGTTGTCTCGGGGGTGCGGGGTAACGCCTCTCTACATACTTGACATTTTAACACAGGGCACTTGTGCTTATCGATACCTGTAGCCACATGTATATTGTAAAATAGTTTGCATTTAAGGCATTTTTTCCGCCGGTCGCAAATGCTGATGAGCTTGTCGTTTATTAATCGTTTTTCTATATGTCTAAGGAAACATGAGGGAGACCGACATCGCATGTTGCAATCCTTGCAAAAGACCGTTTTTTTCATTATTTTTACGCAGTTAGGATTTGTGCAGACCAAGCAATGCCCCTCGCAGCTGTGTCTGTCAGTTTTGTCATACACTCTGTAGCAGTAGTGGCAAATGTTTGGCTTCGATAAAAATCCTTTAATGTCGTTGATGCCGCTGTAGTGATTCTGAGATAAATACAGATACAACGGTTTGTCTGATTTGGGAGAATCTGTCTCGAACCGTGAGAAGGGTCGTTGACCCTCTTCTCTGTACAGTATCACAATTTTACGTTGCACAGCTTTTTCAAATTTAGGGATATGACTGAAAGTGACAGGGGTATGATCGTCTAAGCCCGCTTGAATCTGTATTTTTCTGGCCTCCTCTACAGCCTGGCTATCTGTAAAATTAGGATGGGTCAGGTGAGCTAGGCTGATGGCAAAACAGAGTTGATTATTTGAGTTGTACGGCTTGTACAGATAACGAGCTTTCTTTCTCTGGAGTTAGTGCTCCAAAAGGCTTTCCACACTTCTCCTGACACCCCCTCTAGGATTATGTATCACCTGCACCACTACCTCTAACCCATCGTCATCCATAATTGCTGCGTTTGATTGTACCAATTGGTCTAGCACGGCTTGAAAAGCAGTCATCACAGCCCCGGCATTGTTTTGATAAGTAAAGGAAGTGTGTTGTCGTGCACTGTCACAGATTAACTCTAATTGGACGATATCGTTGGGTCTAGCCTCTGCTATTACCCTTTCTGACAAGTTTTCAAGATTTCCCATAACTTGGCGGTAAAATGTTGCATAATCTGTTAAACCATTGTTTTGAGGAAAGGTTAAAACGCTTCTCATCTCTACATTGTTAAATGTATCACGTCTAATGTCTTCAGCATTTGATCTCTCACCCCCACCCCCTATCTGGTCCAGATTCCCCCCCTGCTGTGTGTGCTGCGGCTGCTGCTGCTGCTGCTGCTGCTGCGCGTCATCTGAATTTAAATGTTCAAGGGCGTCTTGTAATGTTGGAAATAGTCTGATTCATAATCTGCCTGGTTGTTTGAATTTAAATGGTCAAGGGCATTTTGTAAAGGATGGAAATAGTCGGTTTCTTTTTCTACCGCTTCTAATTCTCTGACAGCCTCCTCTAATTCGGCCGGAACTACGTTTCTTTCCTCCTCCATTTTCAATATTATAGTGGGTATGACAACATTGCTTTCATCAACTTGAGGGTCAGAGTCATAAAACGGTATCCCAGTTTAACCCTCCTCCTCCTCCCCCTCCTCCGTTCTCGTCGTCTCGCTCTCTCTCCTCGTTCACCTAATGGTAGAAAAAATATAACCGACTTTAACCGCATGTGGCGCTGTCATCGTCACTCGCACCCGGAAATATCACCGCTACTTCCCAGAGCGTAATACTCATTTGAACGTCTGGCGGGTAAGAGTAAAGATGCGACCAAACTCTGAGGAATATTAAAAACCAACTTACAGCGGGTGCATGTGGAAAGTGTATGCCGAAATTCGTTGTCTTTTTCAGCGTCGGACTCGGAGATGGAGCTCTGGACTGGAGCCGATGCCTGGATCAAAGATGTAGCGTCAGGGTTCTCTGAAACAACCGGGGAAAGAGCCTCGATCTCGGGTGCTTCAACGGAGGCGACCGCCGCAGGAGAGGAAACAACTCCGGTAGACATGTCGGGGGCCTCGGTTCTGACCGGGTGAAGAGTCTCGGAGCCGGCTGGCGAAGACGGTTGCTCCGCTAAAATTGGCAAGCGGAAATTTTCAGCCCAACTCAGAGGCGACCCTGAAAAATCTGTAAGTGTTTCTCCCCATCGTTACTTGTGCTTATATGTGTAACTTTAGAATTTATGCTTTGATAAATGCGAATCATTTTACTCACCGTACTGCGATTGCGAAAAGGCAATCACGACGGGCATTTCCAATCATGTTGAGTTCTTCATCCCTCACGTCATCATCATCTATTAAGTATTACATTAAGTATTAAATCAAGTATTTAATAAGTATTTAATAAATGAGGAAAAACAATAAATAAAAAACTTACACCAATTCCACTTCTGTATTTTGGATAACGTTTTGTTCATCCTCCGAAACATCCTCGTCTAATAACAAAAAAAAAAAAAGTAAATCAACGGTATACTACGGTATTGAAATAAATATAATGAAGTAGATAAATAGATACTTACACACCACAGGGTGATCTTGAGGATCTGGCAGACCGTTCCTCGGAGTGGGGTGAATTTCAGCGTGGGTGAAAACTGTTTTTTTTGTTTATTGTAGAATAAATACTGATTATTATAGAAATGTAAAAAATATACAGTACAGACCAAAAGTTTGGACACACCTTCTCATTCAATGAGTTTCCTTTCATTTCATGACTATTGACATTGTAGATTCACACTGAAGGCATCAAAACTATGAATTAACAGATGTGGAAATATGTACTTAACAAAAAAGTGTAAAACAACTGAAAATACGCCTTATATTCTAGTTTCTTCAAAGTAGCCACCTTTTGCTCTGATTACTGCTTTGCACACCCTCTGCATTCTCTTGATGAGCTTCAAGAGGTAATCACCTGAAATGGTTTTCACTTCACAGGTGTGCCCTGTCAGGTTTAATAAGTGGGATTTCTTGCCTTATAAATGGGGTTGGGACCATCAGTTGTGTTGTGCAGAAGTCAGGTGGATACACAGCTGATAGTCCTACTGAATAGACTGTTAGAATTTGTATTATGGCAAGAAAAAAGCAGCTAAGTAAAGAAAAACGAGTGGCCATCATTACTTTAAGAAATGAAGGTCAGTCAGTCCGAAAAAATTGGAAAAACTTTGAAAGTGTCCCCAAGTGCAGTCGCAAAAACCATCAAGCGCTACAAAGAAACTGGCTCACATGAGGACCGCCCCAGGAAAGGAAGACCAAGAGTCACCTCTGCTGCGGAGGATAAGTTCATCCGAGTCACCAGCCTCAGAAATCGCAGGTTAACAGCAGCTCAGATTAGAGACCAGGTCAATGCCACACAGAGTTCTAGCAGCAGACACATCTCTAGAACAACTGTTAAGAGGAGAATGTGTGAATCAGGCCTTCATGGTAGAATAGCTGCTAGGAAACCACTGCTAAGGACAGGCAACAAGCAGAAGAGACTTGTTTGGGCTAAAGAACACAAGGAATGGACATTAGACCAGTGGAAATCTGTGCTTTGGTCTGATGAGTCCAAATTTGAGATCTTTGGTTCCAACCACCGTGTCTTTGTGCGACGCAGAAAAGGTGAACGGATGGACTCTACATGCCTGGTTCCCACCGTGAAGCATGGAGGAGGAGGTGTGATGGTGTGGGGGTGCTTTGCTGGTGACACTGTTGGGGATTTATTCAAAATTGAAGGCATACTGAACCAGCATGGCTACCACAGCATCTTGCAGCGGCATGCTATTCCATCCGGTTTGCGTTTAGTTGGACCATCATTTATTTTTCAACAGGACAATGACCCCAAACACACCTCCAGGCTGTGTAAGGGCTATTTGACCAAGAAGTAGAGTGATGGGGTGCTGCGCCAAATGACCTGGCCTCCACAGTCACTGGACCTGAACCCAATCGAGATGGTTTGGGGTGAGCTGGACCGCAGAGTGAAGGCACAAGGGCCAACAAGTGCTAAGCATCTCTGGGAACTCCTTCAAAACTGTTGGAAGACCATTTCAGGTGACTACCTCTTGAAGCTCATCAAGAGAATGCCAAGAGTGTGCGAAGCAGTAATCAAAGCAAAAGGTGGCTACTTTGAAGAACCTAGAATATAAGACATATTTTCAGTTGCTTCACACTTTTTTGTTAAGTATATAATTCCACATGTGTTAATTCATAGTTTTGATGCCTTCAGTGTGAATCTACAATTTTCATAGTCATGAAAATAAAGGAAACTCTTTGAATGAGAAGGTGTGTCCAAACTTTTGGTCTGTACTGTATATATACGAGGGGGAATAAAATCATTACCCTTTCTCATCCTGAACGGCGGTGCTGGTCTTGCAGATGTCTAAAACAAACCCTGAGGATCTGTTTAAATATCTTTCTGAGACAATGTGAATAATATATATAATATAATCCCATTCTTTTTTATGAACTTGAAGACTTTATCACCATGGTGTATGATTTCAGAGACCAGACAACATTTTTTCCCATTCTCATCCCAGGTGAGGGGGACACGTCAAAACTTTTACCACTTCTTTTAGTCTGTGCTTAGGGTTCAATGTTGCGGTGGTAGTTTAGACAATAGACAACCCTTTTCCCATGCTTTTAAGGAATATAGTGGCATAGCTTCACCTATTGTGTGTCTGTGTGTCCATGTGTCAGACTGATAAAGTGATCAAAATTCTCTCTCTCCCACTCTCTCACACATACAGGGATCTGAAAACCTACAAGGATGTTCAAGACTTGTCTCTATCAAGACTTTTCTCTGTACTTTTCTCTAAATCTTATACACAGTTTTATGGCATAATGTTTTTTTATGGTAAAATGTTTTTTTTTATGGTAAAATGAGTCTTTGATAACCAACACTCGCATTCGCGCCATTTTTACTTCTCCCCCACTTTTCCCACACCCCCTCCCCTTCCCCCCTTTTCCCACGCACCCCTCCCTTTCCCCCTCGGTCACGCCCCCTCATCCATCAATCAAACGAGAACAATACCTGTCAACTTTGACAGAAGGTAGGGACTTATACACTCTCTCCTTTCACATCTACCACCACCCACATACCGGTAGGCTATCTGAACGAGAGAGCAGCACGACCATGAGCAGCACTTCAGGGTGTCAGAGATAGAAATGAGCAGCGCATGCGTACCGGACATGCCCAACTATCAATCACTGACCACCATTTCTGTCCCGCCCTGCATTATTCTTTTTCCCTTTGTTTTAAACTTAAACTACTATATTTTTTTTCATATTTACAAGTAATGAATAACTAATCGCTTCACTTCCTCTCTGCAGTTGCTTATACTCTTTGTAGGAGCCATACAGGTTAAAGATGAGGAGCACAGTGTGCTTGCGAGTGTGTGTGTTGCAGAGGCTGTGGTTCACGTGGGAGTGGGAGTGGGCATGTGCATGTGCATGTGCGGAAGTGTGTGTGCAAAGGTGTGCACTCACCTGTGACAGAGATCAGAGAGGCAGGGTTGGGTAGTAGCCGTAATTTTTGTTGACCGCTACCCACTCATTCATTCATCACTTTGTTATCTGTTTAATCCGCTGGTTTTCATTTTCTATTTATCCATCTTTGCTGCGCTGTAATAGCTCTGTGCTGTTGGTTCATAATAAATACACCAAAAAGCATCTTTGGATCTCAGTGTATCTGTTATCATAGCCTCCTAGCGCGTCACAAATCTGCGAACCTGAGGACCCAACCTCGTACTGTCAGCAGCTAAAAGGTTTGTCAAGGAAGCCGCAACATTTTGTCAACAAAAAAGGCGTTTAATGAAAATCATCAAGCCGTGCCAAAGAACCAAGTCATCACGCAACGACTAGCCCGAGAACAAAGGAGCCACAGCTAAGTGCCACACCACGCCATCCATTCACCTGTGAACAGGTGTAAGAGTACAAATACTACTGGTCAAAATTTACTCCGTTACAAGTAAAAGTAGCTCAGTCGAAATGTTACTCGAGTAAGAGTAAAAAAGTACTACTTAGGTATCCAAAAGTACATGCTTTTATATTTACTTTAAGTAAAAGTAAGAGTAAGAGTAAGAGTAAATTTCTTATTTTTCACATCAATGAATTACTATAATTTTTTCTAAATGAATTTAAGGGCCTTTTAACTCTTGTTTCTGAGAATTAACTCTTTGAAACCACCTGCACTGATGTGCTTGCTTTTAGAACCACAATGTTATACAGTCCTTCCAGAAAAGAGTTTTTTTGTGATTGTTGCGAGCAGAAAACCTTGATTATGCGGCACGTTTTCTAAAAAAATGCGATGGAATATGCGGGATATTTGTGCAATTTTATGAGATGAAATTGCGGGAATTTGCAAAAATTGCTGGAATTTGCAAAAATTGCGGGAAAACTGTGGTTTTGATGAATAAGAAAAGAAAAAGATTCCCCCACTCTTACCACTACTACCTTAATGTAAATAGTCATTTCTAATGACTTCCTATGATATGCAAGCATACTACATCACAAAAAGTGCTGGGAATAATTAAGTTCTCATCTCATTATTTTTTATCAACACGCAGTTGTACGGAGTGCAAAATAATTTGCCTCCACTGTCATGTAACACACCGGGATAATCCTTTGCTCTGTCTTTTGCGGTTATTTTTGTTGGCAAGTTAGACTTGCAGTCTTCATGACGTCTTCTTCGCAGGTATGACGCTCTCCGATGATGTCACTTCATAACGTTCCCAAGGCAACAGGAGGAAAATGGTTGCTTTTGTCTGAAGTAAACGTAACATTTTTCAACTTTCTGCAAAAATATATGTGACTTTTTTGCAACGAAAATGCAGGGATAATGAAATCATGCCAGCCCCGCATATTTTGCGCATTTTGCGTGGAAATCTGCGATTTATGGGGCGAAAGTGCGGCGTCTTTCAAAAAATGCGGCCCCCGCATCAATACGCGGACTTCAGCTGATTATGCGTTGAATTATGCGATCGCATAATCACATTTTTCTGGAGGGACTGGTTATATAAAGCCTGCAGAAACACTTATAAAAACAAATAAAATGAATGGGATCACAGGAGGACAGCAGATGTTGCAGATGCAGATGTTTATTAACAATCATTAAAACTGTAAGCAAATGAACCTGCACCGTCCAACAAACTCTCTATCATTTAGCAAAGTTGGGAACTGGAACCCCATCAAAGACCAATGTTGTCCCCAGACCACTGGATGAGAATCACTGCTTTACAAAAAACTACATCTGATGCAGCCATTGTCGCGGTTTTATGTTGACAAACGCAGTCAAGAGCGTGGCTACTTTAGTGGTATCCTTATGGGGAGGGATGACGTATTTCCGCTTTTACGTAGATCCCAGTGGAGAGCGTGCAATGTGATAGGTTTCCTTCTTTGACAAACACAGCTTGTGTCCAATAGTATTTTAGAAAAAAAAAAGAAAAAAAAGAGCAGACCTGAAAGTAACGAGTACTTTTCAGCCTTCCTAGAAATTAACTTGAGTAAAAGTAAAAATATTTGTCTTGGAAATGTATTCAAGTAAGAGTAATAAGTACCAAAGAAATCTAATACTCAAGTAAAGTACAAATCCTCCGGATATGTACTTAAGTACAGTACTCAAGTAAATTTACTCCGTTACTGTCCACCACTGGCCACAAGGAGACCTGAACCAAGCACCATATGAATTAGAGGTCGACCGATTCATCGTTTTGGCGGATTAATCCGCGCCGATAGGACGTTTTACAAACTATCGGAATCGGCGGAACTTGGCTCCGATAGTGGCCGATGGCTGCAGTTTTTTTCCACAGCACCATAAAGTGCTTCTTCCCTGCCCTGCTCTCTGTCTCTCTGATCACTGGGGGGCAGGGCTGCTCTTCACACATAGAGAGCATGGGAGAGAGAGAGACGGGGTGACGGTCTCCACCCAGGTGGAGACGGTGACACGCGTTATTGTAAGTGCAATAAAACCTTCACGAGTTGGAAGTCAACAAACATAACCTCCTTGGCGGAGGCAATAAGTACCACTTGTTCAACAAGCATAAACGTGCATCATATTAATATAACATATAACAATTAACAGCTTGTTAAGAACACGCTAAAATGAAAGCTGTCTGTGTGTAGTCTGTTCATAGTGCTTGCATGTGGGAGGATGGCTCAGTAAAGCAGCACTGCCTTTGGAGTCTAAGCATCCTATCATTCTGGCAAAAGACCTTCATATTTCTACCCTGCTGCTGAGAAATATACATCAAGAGGTAGGACACAGCGGCCGCAACCACATGTTGTCCAAGCTCAGGGAGAAATACTGGATGACAGGAGTAAGCACTGCCATTAGGAGAGTTCTGTCCAAGTGCACCATCTGCAGAAGACTTAACGCCACTCCAGTTTACCAGCAGATGGCAGACTTGCCCACAGAACGACTCAAGCCTGACGAACCTCCATTCACTTGTGTCGGAGTTGACTATTTTGGACCCTTTGAAGTGAGGAGCAGGAGGAGCACAGTGAAAAAGTATGGTGTCATATTTACTTGTCTTAAATTGAGAGCTATTCACATCGAGGTGGCACCTTCTCTGGATACTGACTCCTTCATAAAAGCACTGAGGCGTTTTATATCCAGAAGAAGACAGGTCCGGGAGTTGCGCTCTGACAATGGGACAAATTTTGTGGGAGCAGAACGTGAGCTAAAAACAGCAATTGCGCAGTGGAACCAGGCACACGTGCATGATGTGTTACTCCAAAAGTGCATCAGGTGGACGTTCAACCCCCCTGCTGGATCACATCATGGAGGAGCGTGGGAAAGGCTGATCAGATCGGTGAGGAAAAAATCCTGAACTCCACCCTTAGGGTATAACGCTTGGATGAGGAGGGACTCCACATAGTTCTCTGTGAAGTGGAAGCCATTATTAACAGCAAGCCCATCACCAAGGCCTCCACGGATCCTAACGACCTGGAAGTACTGACACCGAACCATCTGTTACTGCTTAAAACCCAGCCTTCATTACCACCTGGAGAGTTCCAAGCAGCAGACCTGTACGCACAGAGAAGATGGAGACAAGTTCAGTACATATCTGATCTTTTCTGGAAACGCTGGACAAAGGAGTACCTGCCTATGTTACAGGAACGACAGAGATGGACCAGGGTCCAGAGAAACCTTGTCGCAGGAGATCTAGTTTTTCTTCATGGACAGCACCGCACCTCGTAATTCCTGGATTGTGGGACGTGTCTTGCAAACCTTTCCGGATCGCAAGGGATTTGTTCGTCAAATTTGGATTAAGACTAGAACCAGTTGCTTGGACAGACCCATATCCAAGGTGTGTTTGTTGCTGGAGAAAGAGGAGGCAGCATGAGGACGTTGTTGACCTCTATAGGGACTTGAGCTGGTCTTTGCACTAGTCGGTCATAGAGATGACCAAAAGAAGGAATTTTCAGTGTAATGGCTTATTCATGGACTTGAGCAATTTATTAGACATTTTTTGGCATTTTGAAATGATGATTTATTATGTCTCCTATTGTATTTTTGAAATGTGAATTATTATGTGAGACCTAATAATGAGGGTTAAACTAAGCTGGTTGCCAGCTTAGTTTGCTTATACTGAGACTCTGATGAGAATTGCAATGTTTAATGTGGGATCAGTTTGATTTGTTTTTGCTAGATTTGGCTACTTGCAAATTGATGTAGTTAGCTAGCTGCGTGTATGTTAGTTTTAGCGAACTTGAGTTTTACACCGCATGGTAGCGGCACGTTCCTCTTAAAAAATCACATTTAGTTTTTAGTGGTTAATTCACTGTGCTTTGATTATTTTTTTGGCCTCTCTTTCTGTGTCACCATGCACCGATTTCTGGTTGCTAAACCTCGCAATGCCACTGCTACAGGGCCGCAGTCAACAGAGGCAGGCTCCATGATGTCGTTTCATAGTACTGCTGCTTAACTCAAATTGACCCCTGACTAGGGCTGCACGATATTGGAAAAACTTACATTGCGATTTTTTTGAACCCTGCGATAGTGCTGGGCGGTATGACGAAAAATGTATATCACGGTATTTTTCAAAATTCCTACGGTTTCACGGTATATGACGGTATTTTTTTTTTCATGCATAATCAGGTGTTCACAGCATTTTGTACTGGTTGAGAGAGGAATTACTAGCCCCTTTTAGATAGAAAAGGCAGCACATTTGCTGCAAGTTAAAGGCAGCACTCTGTCTATCTTTAAGGGAGGTGTAATTTTCCTCTCTCAACCAGTTTCTCATTCCTTCTTTCCCAAAAAGCTGCCACTGGGGTCGGCGTAAACATGTGACGTGACATGAAGCACGAAGTTCGGTGTGAACAGTGACGTACAACATATGTATTGGTAGAAATGTGGCGAAACTTGATATATTTATTTAATTATAGATCCATGGCCCATATTCTCGCCTCCTCAGTCAAACACATGCCGATGTTAAATCCCCGCTAGTAATGGAAGCGTGCGGCCTGGCGCACCACCCCCTCCGTTAGCTGCCTCAAGCAACAGACAGCTAACAGGAAGCAGGTGGAATTTGTCTTCAACATAAGAGCTTTACATTGCGCCCCATTGGAGTTTTGAACTGGGTTCTTAGTGGAGGGGCTTTTAATTTGAAAGTAGCGACCGTTCTTAACTTGCCGCTACACAAGTAGCGGAAGCAACCAAACAGTTACAGAGACGAGGAGAAGCTAGCATCTCCCGGATCTCAGCGGCTTTCCAGTTGCTCATCTTGACGTCCGCGGGTGAAGTCATGATCTGCAATGTATATCCTATCCATCTTCACCGTAACACAACACCAGAGCACTACTGTTTACCCTCGCAGTCGCACCATACCTGTTTAGCAGCGCAACATTGAAAAGGGTCCGGTCTGAAACAGTGTCGCGCGGCGCACCATAGAGTTCCGAACGTTGTGTATTCAAATACAACGGTATGGCGGTATATTAAAAATTCATATCATAACGAAAATATACACCGGTATTCGGTGTGAACCGGTATACCGCCCAGCACTACCCTGCGATATATATTGCGATGTGAAAAAATACAGGAATTTTCATCAGTTGACCTGAATAGCACTTTATGTTGTGCTGCACTGCTGCTATCTTGTGGACAATTAACCTGCACTGATCTCACCTCTTATTGTCAATGTTTTGAGTATGGCTTCTGTCGGTGTTTTAGAGAGATTCTCATTGTTATCTTTCATTGTTTGCTTTTGTTGTGCTGGGACCTGAGTACATGTTTCGTTCTATCATTCATGAATTGAATGTCAATAAACAAAACTTTGAACCTTTTGAGCTCTCCATCTTAAAATGGAACATTCTAGCTTCATAATTAGATTAAATAACTAACAATGAGTGATAAAGAGGTTATTTAACGACTGAAATCTGTTTTCACCAGGGGCTGGTCTGCTTCGGCACTCTGATTAAGAACTAATGTGATTGGTGGATTGCTGCGTGTGTTTCCTTTGAAATTAGATTAATTCATTTGCGTCCTACATTGCAGGCTCTGCGATGTGACTATTGCACACACATACATCGCGATGGCGATGCGCAAACGATATATTGCGCAGCTCTACCCCTGACCCCCGAACTAATTGTTCAAGCACTGCAACCCCTGACAGCATTCGTGGTGCAGCAATGGCGGACAATAACCATGGCTTGAACAGCCTGGAACCATCGCAGCCCATCCTTGTTTTCCTCAAATGCCACTTTGGCCAGACTGCGTGTGCATTCAACTCGGGCTGGTACCATGTGAGACCATGGCTGGAGTACTCAGCAAAGCTAGATGCGTGCTTCTGTTTCCCATGTTGCAGATTTGGTGTAAATAATGACAGAGACTTATTTTTAACCAAGCAAGGTTTCAATAATTGGAAAACTGCTTTGGAGAAAGACAAAGGATTCACCAAGCATGCATCTAGTCAGTGCCATTTGAAGAGTGCTGTAGCCTGGTTGCAAATGAAGCAAAGGGAGGAAACGGGGGAAACCATTGCAAACCTCCTAGGGCCCACTCAGATAGAAAAAAATAGGTGCTACATTAAAAGCATTGGAGAAGTAGTGAAGTTCCTTGCAGTTAATGAGCTTCTGCTTTGTGGCAGTCTGGAAAGCCCACATGATGACCAGGATGTCTCTGCAGGCCTCTTCCTAAAACTGGTTGAATACACTCTAACAAAGGACCCCAAACTTAATGAAATTACCTAAAATATTCCTCAAAATGCAAAATACACATCCAAAAACATACAAAATGAAATAATTGACGCACTGGCTAAATTAGTATTACATGAGATCAAAAATAAATATAACAATGTAGATCAAGCAGGGTTTAGCATTAAAAGCGATGGAACTAGAGACAGATGCAATGTCGAAAATCTTTCAATTATGATTCGGTTCGTCTGTAACAGTACTCCAGAGGAACACCTGATCGGTCGGCTTGATCTTAGCCAGTTAGATGCAGAATTTATGACCACACAAATTCTACAGCATCTTTCTGACTCAGGCTACAGTGCAGATTAAATCATCAGTCAATGCTATGATGGAGCTGCTGTCATGAGTAGGATCAGGGATGGGGTTCAGGCCTTGTTGCAAAAGAAGGTAGGGAAGGATATTCCATATATCCACTGCTACAGCCACCAGCTGCACTTAGCAGTGGTCCATGCTATGCAAACTATGCAAACATTTTTTGATTCTTCCGGATCACTGCACTCCTTATTCCATCGACATTATGTGTCACAACAGTATGATTTCCCCCTCCTGTCTGTTAGAGATAAGGTGGACAAGTCACCATGACGTCACAAAGTGCCTCATCGAGATTTAGGATGGTACTATCAGTATCCTTTCAGAGATTTCGGAGGACAGTGCAGCAGCTGTGGGATATATGCACAGAGACATCAGGGCTGTTCATGATTTTGAGGAAGCATCATTTCTTTGAAGTAGGAGGATTCCTCCTGAAAGTGATTGGTGCCTTGAAGCCTGCAAATACCATTCTACAGGCTCATTCTGTTGACCTGTGCTGTGCTGGGGAAGTAGTCAGTGCATCTCTGCAGGCTCTGAGGGAGATGAGAGATGAGTCATTAACCAATTTTGACATAAACGACTGTGCTCCAGCAGTTAAAAGAAAGAGGGCAATGAGCTCACAGCTCACAGGGGCCCTCATTTATCAAACGAACGTACGGCAGAAAACCGTGTGTACTACCATTTCCACGCAAACTTCAGCATTTATCAATTTGGACGTGAGCGGAAGCTACGATCAGATCTCACGTCAGGTCTGAGCTCGTGTACGCAAATCAGAGTCTGTGGATTTGTGGTGCAGCACAGCAAAATCTGGGTGTCTCAAAATAATTATTTAACAAACCTCAGCTGTCATTAAGCATAAGCAGTCACATTTTTAGAGCAGATCAAAACGGATTCTTAAAACGAATAAAACAAAATACAAAAATTGTAATAAAAAAAATCCCACGTTTTTACTGATACCACTTTGACAACTAATTAATGGAATACCTAATAACCCCGCTGGCAATCCTGCTACAGAGCAGGAATACAGATTCAATAGTGCGCACACACGCACACAGGTCACAGTGGAGCGCTGCTTCGGGTTGCAGAAGGGCAGGTGGCTCCGTCTCGGACCAGCAGGGGGAACGCTGCTGTATACCCCAGAGAAAGTGTGCCATATTATTTTGGCCTGTTCAGTTTTGCACAACATTGCATTAGTGAATGGAGCCTTTGATGTGCCGGCGCTGCCGGGATGCCGATCCAATGCTGTAGGTTGTCTTCGAATCGAATAAAATCGAATAAAAAAAACGCACATCTCATAAGGAAAGGGCAGGCTTAGTCAAATGTATTGTCATGAAAAAAGGATGAAGGACTCGCAACACTGACTTCTTGCAAAAATAAATAATTTATTACACCGTGTTGTATTTCGAGCTGTGTGCTTTTCGTCAGACTTAAATGTTGTCTTTATTTGTTAAAAGTGTTAAGTAGCTATACATTCCGACAGACAGCACTGATTTATTTAAAGTTTATCATTAGCACAAAATAGAATTTCTGGTTGCCTATTCATTCAATTTAGAGAGCACCTGACAAAGCACTGAGCTATAGATGGTTTTCAGAATGTATTGTGAACGAATGACACGTGTGACCTTACCTTCTGAATTTGATGGTGACTGGCTCAGCTCCAAAGGAGGCATGTCACTATCTCCTTCAGGGATTATGCCTGATAATGCAGTCTCCCCAATGATGCCCGCAATACGTTGGTCTGTTTGGCTCAGTGTTGGCTGGGACGGTCCTCCTCCTCCCGTGGCCGAAGTGCTTGTTTTATTTATTTTTATTCGTTTTTTGGCATCTATTTTGATGTCAAACCACTTTCTTTTGACCTCCTGGAGGGTCCTCCCAACAGAGGAGACAGAGTTAACAGCATCAACTACCTCCTTCCAAGCCTTTGTTTTTCCTGTCCCTTTGACACCAGAGCCGACTGAGGAAAATAAAATTTGTTTTCTGACCTCCACTTCTCCCAGAATGACCTCTATCTCCTCCTCAGAGAAGTTTTTTTTCCTCTCTCTCTCTTTCTTTCCTTGCGCCATGGTCGCAGGCCGAGCGGATGCAACTATGCCCTTATATGGTGGTCATTTGCTATTCATGGGTGGAGATCTATGCTAATTGATGATCACCAGGGGCGCGCTGTCAATTTACGATGGGTTGGTATTCATCATCTTACACACGTGTTTACGATCAAATCTGAGTTTCCCGCGCCGTTCATGAATCCGGAGTAGAGATTTAGTAGCGTGAGCTTTTATGTGCAACTCTACTCACAGATTTACTCACGTTTCATGAATGAGACCCAATGTCCTTTGCAAACATCAGATAATCGTTCCTTTGCTGGCTTTGATAGTAAGCGGGAAATCGGGACAAAAATCACCCCAATTATCCTGTAGTGTGTACCCCCCTTAAGATGGAACTTCCATATCTGTGCAGTGAAGACTGTTTTAGCACAAAGGTGACATCATCCAGTGTTTTGAAACCATTAGGGGAGTTTGAGCCTACCACTGTTCGAGAAGCTGGAAGGTTTGTGAGGCTACTGGAAGACGACTCTTTCGGCTTCTTCCTGAAACTGTTTCATTGCATCATGCCTCGTGTGCACATTCTCTTCAGCCAGCTGAAGACGCGGACCATCGACTCAGTCTTTGTCCAGGGAATCATGCAGCAGTTCACACAATTTTTCTGACTTCAGCGTACATTATTTCACACCGGCAATAGCAGGCCACCGAATCATAAAGCAACGACTTCCTCAGCGGAAAGTGTTGCTTGACCATGCCCCGACGGTAGCATGCATCGACGGCGGCATGCCCCGACGCGCGTGGACTGCGAGGGCCCGTTCAACGCTGCTTGCAGCTTTAATTATTTTTATCTTTCTCAGGGTAAAAGTGGTGCTGCAGGCTAAACCGTGCAAGGGAGGGTGGTCCAGACTCCTGCGAATATCTCTGACACAAAAAACTACATATATCCGCCTGCAAGGGGCGCTATAACCTAGGACACCATGTTTTTGCCTATAACTCCCAAACTGTATGTCACACATTCAACAGCCTTGTATCCCCAGATTCCCTGAATGGAGCTGAATCACTTTGCCATTGGCCACGCCCACTTCCGGTTGAAAGTTTTTTCGCTAAATCGCTAAAACTGGAAAACCTACTTTTTCGAACTCCTCCTTGAGATTTTGTCCGATCTGCGTGAAACTTGCCACGTACACTCTTCAGCTTGATCTGATCTAAAGTTATCAAAAGAATTTTGCTCGGTCAAAAAATGCGCTAATTATTCAAGAACAAATTTCTGTAGCTAGCTATAAACATGTAAACTGTTTGATATCTCGGTCAAACTAAATGCTGTTAACACCAAATTTCAGAGCCTTGGTTGCCATGACACTGGGAAGGCATGAGCCAAATTTGGCGAAGTTTGGCAACTAGGGGGCGCTAAAAATATGGGAAGTTTATATCTCTTGAACGGCTACACCCATTTTTACAAAATTTGGTCGATATGATGTAGGGCCAATCCTGAGGCCATATCTTGAAGGTGGTCATGACTGCTCAATGTGGGCGTGGCTTATTACAACATAAACAACAAACATTAATTTCTGCCAAACTATTATGCTGACAGCTTTGAAATGTATATGGTACATAAAGAAGAGGACACAGTTCTTCCATACCAATAATTGCACATGTATTCCACTAGGTGGCGCTAAAATGGATGCAATCGCGTTTTTATCTGTAACTTCCACATTTAAAATAACACGATCACAAACCATATATCCATTCGTTCCCTGAATAGAGCTGGGTTTTCTGACATAGGACACGCCCACTTCTGCTGCACATTTCATTCGCTAAATTGCCACATATGCAAAACCTACTTTTTCGAACTACTCCATGGGATTTTGTCCAATCTGCGTAAAACCTGATCTAAAGTTATCAAAAGAATTTTGCTCGGTCACACATTCAGCCTTTTGCACTTCCAGTGTACTTCCCATTACAGTGAATACCACGGCTCAGACATTGGCCTGTGACCTCACTTTTGCCCCGAGCCCGTCATCCTTTGGGGCCAACTTCCGTGGGCTCTGCGGTGCACGGGGTCCGAGTCGTGCGGGGGGGCTTGGCCACTTTCATAACTGCTTGCAATTCTAGTTTGTTTTTTGAATTGATTTGATTTGCTCCATAAGTGAATAACTGATGTTTAATCTATCATGACTCTAAAACTTTATATGTTTGCTTCACAAAGACCATCTGGTATTTTATTGTGTTGTCATCATCACCTTTGTCAGAGCTTGAACCCAGGTTCATTGGCACCAAGAACCAGCTCCTAACTCACTGAGCTAATTCTCAAATGGACTCATGGACTGGAGTTGAGTAAATCTGGCATGGTGTCGGAAATTTCTGTAAAGTTTGGTGAGTTTTCAACCATGGGAAGTATGATCTGGGAAGAAGAAGAAGAAGAAGAAGAAGAAGAAGAAGAAGAAGAAAGAAGAAGAATTCCTACAATAGTGTCCTGGCAGCTTAGCTGCCTGGACCCAAAAGATTGCAGGTTTCATTTATAACACTGGTGCTTTCATCCTCCAAATGCAATGTCTAGGTGCACTGGTGCTTAAATATACAATCACACAAAAAATAAAAAGATAAATATATAAATCACACAGAAATGTACAGTCGTACAAAAATCACACAAGAATAAAATACCTTTTTTTAAAAAAGAATATAGATAAATAAAAATAAGGAAGATAAGAAAAGATACAGGACTGTACATAAGACGGGAGTGCATTAATGTAATGCATATATGTAGGGTGGGTATAAGAGTCAATGGGGGATTCGGGCCTTGTTAATGAGGTCAGCTGCAGACGGGAAAAAACTGTTTTTGTGACGAGAGGTTTTGGTTCTGATGGACAGTAGCCTCCTGCCAGAGGGGAGGGGTTCAAAGAGTTCCAGCTGCCGCAGGAATTACATCCTCTGCTGGGCTTTCTTGGTGAGAGAGCTGATGTTCAGCTCGCACTTGAGGTCCTGGGTGATGATGGTACCCAGGAAGTGGAAGGACTCCACAAAGTCAACTGGGGAGTCACACAGGATGATGGGGGCAGGCGGGGCTGGGTTCTTTCTAAAGTCCACAACCATCTCCACTGTTTTTAGAGCGTTTAGCTCCAGGTTGTTCTGGCTGCACCAGGTCACCAGATGGTCAATCTCCCATCTGTAGGCGGACTCATCTCCACCAGAGAGGAGCCCAATGAGGGAGGTGTCATCCGTGAACTTCAGTAGCTTGACGGACTGGTGACTGGATGTGCAGCTGTTGGTGTACAGGGAGAAGAGGAGAGGAGAAAGAACGCAGCCTTGGGGGGAACCGGTGCTGATGGTCTTGGAGTCAGAGACATTTTTCCCCAACTTCACGTGCTGTTTCCTTTCAGACAGGAAGTCTGTGATCCACCTGTAGGTGGAGTCAGGCACGTGGAGCTGGGAGAGCTTGTCCTGTAGCGGAGCTGGGAAGATGGTGTTAAACGCAGAGCTGAAGTCCACAAACAGGATCCTGGCGTAGGTTCCTGGGGAGTCCAGATGCTGGAGGGTGAAGTGCAGGGCCATGTTAAAAGCATCATCTATAGACCTGTTGGCTCTGTAGGCGAACTGCAGGGGGTCCAGGAGTGGGTCCGTTATGGCTTTCAGGTGGTACAGCACAAGGCACTCAAAAGACTTCATGACCACAGAGGTGAGGGCAACAGGTCTGCAGTCATTTAGTCCTGTGGTCCTTGCTTTTTTGGGGACAGGGATGATGGTGGATGACTTGAAGCAGGCTGGCACATGACATGTCTCCAATGAGGTGTTGAAGATGTCCGTGAACACCGGAGACAGCTCGTCAGCACAGTGCTTCAGGGTGGATGGAGAGACAGAAACTGGTCCGGCTGCTTTGCCTCTTAAGGCAGGAACACACCGGCCCAACCAATGGATGTCTGAAGCGTTTGGAGAGACTCGGATGAGGTCGGGAACATTTCTGTTCGGTGTGTTCAGCTGTGTCGGAAGCTTTCGGAGCCGTTCGGACGTTGTCTGCTCTGACTCAGCATGCGAAGTCTGAGGAGGTTGGCTGTCAGACGTCTGAGCCATTGAGCTAATTGGCGGTGTGCTAGCGAATCAGCGCGGTGTGTGGGAGGGGCGGAATACTGTGTGCGCATTGGTTTTCTATGCACTCCGTTCCGTCATTTCTTCTTTTCTTGTTTTGGAGTGTCACGCCAGAGACGAGAGGAAGACCCAGAAGCGGACAGACAATCGGGGCAGATGTAAATGTGTTTATTAGTCACAAACAACTGGTAGGGAAAAGGCGAGGTGGCTTGAGTCCCGGGGGAGGGTGCGCTCAGAGAAGCGTGGCGCTGGGGCAGGCTGTGAGCGCACGGAGGTCCGGCGAGGATCTGTAGGCTCGGAGGAGCGTATGTTTGGAGGCGGCTTGGAGATGAGCGGCGGTGCCGCGTAGGCGGTGGCCCTTCGGCGGGAGCTGGGCTGGTGACGAGGGTCAGAGGTGCGGGAGATCTGGACATCAGAGCGAGGTTGGTAGTGGAGCAGGAGGACACTAGGAACAGGAAAAGACAGGATAAGGATATAGGCAAAAGCATAAAGCACAAGCGATCTCAAGTAGTGAACGAGTCACAGAGCCATGTACCGCGTGGTAATCACCAGCGCTGATGATTAACCTGCTGCAGGTCCGTGTACGCTCCTGAGACCGCTGACTACGCCCAGCCTGCAGCGCACCTCTGTGAACAGACACAAGCACAAACACCCAGCCCCAGCAACATAGATCATAACGTTGGAGTACTGATATGAGACTAGCTGTTATAATGTCCGTTCAGGACAAATTAATTTGTGTTCGTTTGGTAATGCCTCGCTGCATGTTTAGTATGCAGCTGTTTTTGTCTGAAATAGTTAAGTTTCGTTTTGATCGAAAGTAAAAAGAGTTACGTGCATAAACCTGTGTCTTACCGCTAGAGCCACCAGCTTATTGTATCTCGCGCAAGAGCAGAACGTACACGCTACTGTGGAGCTGGCAGCACGTCGAAGCGGTGTGTTTCAATGCAAATTTTGTGCCGAACGGGTCAGACGAGAGGCAACAGAGTGGTCGGAGAGTGGTCGGAGAGAGGTCGGGTAAGGCAGTTGGACGTCTGGGCGGTGTGTGGGGGGCTTTAAAGAGCCTGTTGACGTCCCTCTCTTGTAGGCAGTGAGTCGTCGCTGTGGTGAAGGAGGAGGGGTTCACACAGGTGTGAAGTTTTGGAGTGGCCCCGGCTCCTGCTGGGCTGGAGGGGAAGGGACTGTTAAGGTGAGGCTGTTGAGGGTTGTCACGGGGGAGGGTCGTTGATGGAGTGGGGGGTTTTGGGCTTGTAGTTGGTTATCTTCTGAGCCCCTTCCAGACAGAACCAGAGTAGTTGGCTGAGAACTGTTGTTGAAGTTTCTCAGAGTACTGTCGTTTAGCTTCTCTCACCGTGTTCCTAAACTCCACTCCTAAAGGCTTGCTCCATCTGCAACAGTAGCTGTCTGAGTTTGGTTGTGAACCAGGTTTTGTCGTTGTTAAAACTCACCCTGGTGCGTGATGGTATACGGCAGTCCTCACAGAAGCTGATGTATGATGTCACAGCCTCTGTGTACTCATCCAGACTTTCAGTAGCAGTCCTAAAAACATGCCAGTCCATAGAGTCCAAACACGCCTGGAGATCCTCTGCAGCTTCACTGGTCCACTGCTTTAATGCCCTCACAACAGGTTTACAGAGTTTTAATTTCTGCCTGTATGAAGGAATCATGTGGACCATGGCGTGGTCAGAGAGGCCAATTGCGGCGCGGGGGGACAGCGTGATAAGCTCTGCTGACTGTAGTGTAACATTAATCCAGTATGTTCTTTTCTCTGGTTGGGCATTTAATAAACTGTATTTAGGAAGTTCGTGACTGAGGTTTCCTTTGTTAAAATCACCGAGGACAATAACTAAAGAGTCCAGGTTAATCTGCTCCACACTCAGTATCTGGTTGGCGAGCATGCGCTGAAAGAGATCAGCTGGAGTTATTCCCCTGATGTTCATGAGCTCTTCTCTAGTGAAAGAGCCCCGGGTATCGCAGTTGAAAACTGAATAAACACACAAAACAAGAAAAAACAAAGCACACCAACACACTGAGGCAGCCGTCCGTGGCGCCATCTTGGATGTTAAATTAAGGCTTCCAAACTTGTATTTATGGACTCTGGCTTCTGTTATTTATTCCCCCCAAGCAGCCTCCAGCAAGCCTCACCCTCACTCAGAGTCAGTGGAAACAGAATGAAATACCAGGGGCACAAAACTTTAAATGGAGTACCAGGGGCACAAAACTCTGGCCGATGCAGCTATTGGTGTGTAGCCAGGGCAGGGGTGCTTAAGAGTGGGTGCACAGGTCTGGCTGGTGGGAAAGGTCCTGGAGGGGGCCGGTTAGGATGAAGGGTGCCAAGAAGCCAGCCTGGTCCTCTGGGGCTTGCTGGAGGCTTCTTAGCGGCTGTTGGTAGGGAGCCGGAGTCATGAATACAAGTTTGGAAGCCGGCATTATAACCGAAGGGTGTAGGAGAACAACAAGGATATTCCCGACCTTTGAGACCCGTGTTCGCTTCCCCACCAGTGCATACTCTATTTTGTCACATTAAAAATCTTGGCAGTGACCAAGAACGGACAGGGGGAATCTGAAGGTCTGTAGCCCACACAGAGTGCTCTGATCCTGAGTAAAGAACCAGGGATGGAGAGGGGGGAATCTGGAGGTCAGTAGCCCACACAGAGTGCTCTGATCCTGGGGTAAAGAACCAGAGTGGGAGGGGGAATCTGGAGGCCTGTAGCCCACACAGAGTGCTTGATTTCTGTGTATACATCCAGAGACAGAGGGGGTGGATGTGGAGACCTCTACCTCACAGAGTGCTTGATGTCTGGGATCCAGGGATAAAGACCGGTGAATGCGGAGCCTTGTAGCCGACGCAGAGTGCTTGATCTCTGGGTATACATCCAGGGACAGATGGGGTGGTTGTGGAGACCTCTACCCCACACAGAGTGCTCTGATCCTGGGCAAAGAACCAGGGATGGAGAGGGGGGAATCTGGAGGTCTGTAGCCCACACAGAGTGCTTGATTTCTGGGTACACATCCAGGGACAGAGGGGGTGGATGTGGAGACCTATACCCACACAGAGTGCTTGATGTCACCTCTCATCCAGGGAGAGAGGTGGGTGGATGTCATTTACCCGACACAAAGTGCTCAGTTCTTGGGTAAAGATCTGGGAATAGAGAGGGTGAATGTGGGGAAATTTATCCCACAGAGACTGCTCCAGTCCTGGGTAACTCCATGTACACATTAATCAGGTCCTTATAATTACAGCTTTGATACTTGTATTTATGGACTTTAGTCCACAGCCCCCAAGCAGCCTCCACCAATCAGCACAGTCCCATGCTATGTTCTAGGGCAGCTGCCTTTCACTCAAACCCCCTAAGCTTAACCCTCTAGGGAACTTGCCCGCCACTCGGATCTGAGAAGTCCGTATATACAAGTTTCAAAGCCGTATTTAAAATGACACAAACCACTCTCACTGTGAACCTCCCCTGTGAAAAGCCGTAATGTTAAGAGAGAAAAATGTTCCCCCTATATATTCTGTATTTACTAAATGAAATGAAACAACAGATTTCATTTCGAACATTTGAGAGTATTTATTATCAAAAATATGATTAAAAAACACCCTTTAAAACAAGGAACTAATAACTTAACATTGTATGAATATATTGCTTTTCAAATACTGAACAATTAATTCATTTATAGAACAGAACAAATATAAAACATCAAATATCTTCAGTCTCCCTGGAGTCTTCAGTCATGTCAGCTATCCAAGAGTTAAGCTGAGGGAAATTACTGACATCCCCCTTTTCACACCTTCTCAACCAGAGGTCAGTTTTCCTCATGAATGCTGAAACTTTATCATACATCTGAAGAACAGTTTTGTCATGACCTTGTAAACTTGTGTTCAACTCATTCAGATGGCCAAAAACATCAGTGAGGTAAGCCAGGTGAGCCAACCAGGTCTGGTCTTCAAGTTTAGCAGCCAGAGAATGTCCATGCTCTGAGAGGAAATCTGCTCTCTCAGTTGCTTTCCCCCTTGATAGCCAACGTACATCTGTATGTAGCAGCAGCTGATGATGGTCACTGCCCGTTTCCTCGCACAGCTTGTGGAACAGTCTTGCATTGAGAGGTCCTGATTTAATGAAGTTAATCACTTTCACAGAGTCTGTCAAAACACTGTCCAGTTCTGGGCTCATGTGTTTGGAAGCCAACGCTTCTCTGTGAATTATGCAGTGCATGCCTTGGATGTCGGGGTTTACCTGCCTGATGCGAGCGACAAGTCCGTGGTGCCGACCTGTCATAGACGCTGCCCTGTCTGTGCATACATGTGAGCAGCGCTTCCAGTCCAACTCGTGCTCCGTGAAAAACAGTCAACTAAATTAAAAGTTTTTTCAGGTAGCGGCTTGCAGAAGACAATGTGTTCAACTATATCGCTGACTGTGTCGAGCAAACATGACCAAATGGGCTTCTCCATTCACGTCAGTAGACTCGTATAACTATACAGCAAAAGATCACGCTATTTTCAGTTTGTTGGTCACCTGCTGAACAATGTCACCAGCCATCTCATCCACCCTGCGGCATATAGTGTCGTTAGACAGCGGTACTGATCGGACTGCATCTGCGGCTTTTTTATCCACCATGGTCTCAGCTAGGATAGCTGCAGCTGGTGCAATTAGCTCCTCAGCTATTGTTTATGGCTTTTTAGCTTTGGCGACAGGCAAAGCTACCTGGTAAGAAGCTTGAAGCGAAGTTGCTGAAGTCTGACTTGCGGCACGCATGTGATTTCGCGCCCTCCTGAACTCGAACAATTTCCGATGAAAAAGTCAGCAGTCTTGCCCGCCAACGATTGGTGCCTGGTGCTCAGATGCCGCTGCATGTGTGCCGGTTTCATGGTATGGTTTGAAAGTACCTCTCCAAATAAAGAACATAGAGGCTGCTAAGGGTCCGAATCAGTTGCTGTAAATCCCAACATGATGTATTCTTCTTTATAAAGTCTCTTTTTGCTGTCTGTTTTCTTTTTCTTTTCCAGTGGCCCAGAGTCTGCTTTGTCCGAAACAAGCGGTCTTTCTTTTAATTTGAGCCATCTCTCCATGTTGTCAAGTCGTCTGCTTCTTTTTCTTCTTCTTCTTCTTTTTTTATTGTAAATGTACTTATCATCTCCTTCGTTCGTTTGTAACATTAGCTTAATTTCAAGCGCTAACCTGAACCTTACAAGCTAATGAGTTTTACCACATCAGCGTCCTGCAAATATTTCACAATAAAAGCATTATTAAGAAATGAATGGTGTATGCCCAGTGAAACACTAGGGGACTCATAATTTGAAAGGGATGCAGATCCTGTTAAGTTTGTATTAACAGCGTCACGCAGTAACTTTAACAATAATATAAATGTCATCGGATCTTTTTTAAGAGATATTTTATTTTTATGGACCCCTTTTCACAGACCCCTTGCAATTACACCACGGACCACTAGGGGTCCGGGGACCCCCGGTTGAGAATCACTGCTCTAGAAACAACAAATGAACAGGACAATTGTTAGGACAATGCCAGGGCAACACAGAGTAACAACAAAACTTGACAATTTGGTGACAAACCAATGCCCTTTGTTTTGTCAGTTTCAGCTTCTGTCTTCTTTTTCTTGGATTTCTTCTTGTGTTCTCCTCTATTTTTCATCATTGTAACCTCCTTTTGGAGGTCACCCACCACATGCTCGAGTGCCGCAATGTCCTCCCTATTGTCCTTTTCTTCGCAGACAAGTTTCAACTTCTCCTTGATTGCCCTGTGTCTCGCCCCTTTGAGCATTTCTTTTTTTCCCTCATCCTGTTAACACAGCACATATTATTGCCATTTGGAAGTGTGCAAGTGCTTAGCCAGCAAAAAACACACCGTCACTTTGTGGACCCTCGCTAGATGCCTGTCCAGCTGGACAAATATCTTGTTGTGTCAACGTGCCTCAGGGCTGGGAAGTGGTCCTCCATATCTAAACAAACATTATCATAGATTTGCGGAACACGGTTAGCACAGTAGAGTTATAACAAACCTCTGTAGTTTCTCTGAAAATCTTTTACTTACCATCCAGATTGCATGGAGATGAGGAGCCTCCTCTCTATTTTGTCGGTCACACCGTGGACATCCCGAAGGTGTTCAGAGACATTGGCATAGTTCACAGGGCATGCAGGACATCTCTTCATGTTGACTGCCACATGTCCATAAAATAAAGAAGCAAACAAAAAACTTATATGGATAATTCATTATGAATCCGCCCCTTGTAATCTTTCACAAACTGGTAATGCTGGCCTTAAACATACAGGTCTGCTTCTATTTTCAATTTTTACTGTAATTGAATAAAGTTGTTGAAGTTATTAATTTATAACACTTCAGTAATGAAGATTAGTAATAAAGTTGTTAATTTATTCTAGGGCTGGGACAACGCGTCGACGTAGTCGACGTAATCGACGTAATCGACGTAATCGACAACATAAATTTGTCGACATGAATAATTTGCGTCGACGCGTCGTCCCAAACAGGAAGTGGTAGTACCTGCGGAGGCTGAGAATAGCCCCTCTCACACAGAGACGCGGCATTAACGCCGCAGCGGCGGTTCGTCAATTCTCCGCCGTTGGTCATTGACACAGAGCGAAGCACCGCTGGAATAAAGACGAACCGCCATGGAATTCACACAGAAAGCTGCGCTGCCGCTCCTAAAGAGACGGTACACGTCATGATGATGACGTCGGGGTGTTTCCCAGGTGTCCCCCCTGTCGTTCTAAACCCGCGGACCGTTCATAATGTGTAGTGATTGAGAACCCGGCCCCCTAAACATCCTGAAAGGTGAAAGAGTTTCGTGTTTCGCGCTAAATTACATAATTACATAATCGCCATCAGTAAACAGGTCGCTGCGTGACTCTGTCACTCGCGGGGACGGAGGCAGTTTTCTGGGGGAAAGTTCACTGAAGTCTCGGTCGGGAGGGCTGACCGTCGCGGTGATTTCTATCAACACAACCACTTGAGTGAGTTAAAGGTTTTTGCCGGTGGCATACGCTGTTTTTCGGCCAGAAATGTGAGGAAGAGTCAGTAGGACAGGCAGGAGGACAGACGCTGTTCCGCCTACAGCTGCAGTATTTTTTTCCTCAGATAAGTTACCAACGACAGTTACAGTTACTACGTTACTTTCGTTTGGTCATGTAACGTTAAATTAATCGTTAGATTAGTCGACTAATCGAAAAAATAATCGCTAGATTAATCGTTAGAAAAATAATCGTTTGGGACAGCTCTAATTTATTCAAATAACTATTAAAACAACTTGACCTTATTAAGTAATAAAAAGTATACATTACCAAGAGTCCTTGTCCTCGTTCTTTAAATTACGGCCTTACTATCTTTTAATGTTGTCTGTCTGCTCGTCATCAGTGTTCTGTGAAAAGTGGTGTCAAATACTGAGGTTATATAGACTTTGGTCTTATTTTATTTGACGAGGTAAGGAGTCAATGGCAAAGGGGGGCGGGGATTCCCAAAATGGGTGGGACTTTCTGTCAACTTTCAGATTTAAAACCTGTTAAACCTGGCCTTTAAAGTGGATTTTAAACACCTGAGGGTTACCAGGCGCTATCCAACAGCCCCTAAAAAGCCCCAGGTGGTGCTCAAGCAGTCTCCAGCAAGCTCCCCATTCGCAGGCTGTGCTCTTGGGCCCCAGTCTCTCGCTCAGACCTGCTACTCAAAAAGGATATAACTGTCCTTGTAATTACGACTTCGAAACTTGTATTTATGGATTTGCTTTTGGCGCTATGGTAGCACCCACCAGGTGAGCACTTCTAGTCCCCAAGCAGTCTCTTGCAAGGTCCCCATGCCCAGGCTGTGCTCTGGGGCCCCAGACTCTCGCTCAGACCTGCTTCTCAAGAAGGATATAACTGTCCTTGTAATTACGGCTTCAAAACTTGTATTAATGGAATCGCTTTTGGCGCTATGGCAGCACCCACCAGGTGGGTACTTCGTGTCCCCGAGCAGTCTCTTGCAAGCTCCCCATGCCCAGGCTGTGCTCTGGAGCCCCAAACTCGCCCTCAGACCTGCTACTCAGGAAGGATATAACTGTCCTTGTAATTACGGCTTTGAAACTTCTATTTATGGACTCGCTTTTGGCGCTATGGCACCACCTGGTGGCCACTTAATGAACTTCACCCATTTCTAGCGTCTAAATCAGGCCATATTTGCAAGATCTTAAAATTTAGGACTCACCAATTCAAGTCAATAGGAAAAGTCCTTAAATCCTAAGATTGCAATGGCCTGCAAAGTTTCACACTTGCAAACATGAATGGGGAGGATAGAAACTATTTTTTTGGGAAAAGCTTCGTAAGCTTAAGATTGCGCCCTAAAGTGCTGAAACCCCTAACGCTCAGGAATGACATTTGCCATTTCTAAAATTGGTGCATGATTCTGTATCTGAGCTGCCCTGAGCAGAGTTTTCCAGGAGTCAATATCTTGAAGTGAAACCAACTTCTTTCTATCATCAGAGCAGTGGATAATGCATTTCATTTTTTGTTTGCTTTGGTTGTGGACTGTTATTTACTTGTTCACTGGTGGCCTTGATCATTCAGTTTAACTAGAAACATATAATCAGAAACCATAAATCAAAATGAATCTTAACTAATGTCTTAACATGTAGCCTACCTGTAACCACTACTACTTACCATATTAGATAATTATGTAACAACTATGGTCTGCATCACAAACTATTTTCAAAATGCACACGACTTGACATATATATTGCTCACCGTTAAGTTGGTTCAAATGAGACAACGAAACAAGTTTCAGGTCACTCATTTGTAGTTGAAGCTTGCTTGAGGTATCAATGCATCAACATGTTTGCCAGCATGACAAAATTAAACAAAAACTAACTATTAAACTAAAACTGAGTTATGTCAAATGAATGATGACATAAAAAAACATCAACAGCAATTCAACTGGAAAAAGTAGAAGAGAGGTACCATACAGTAATGGTATGATTAAGAAATACACAAACTATTTTAAACATACAACTGGTGCAGTCCAGAAGGACTGAAGATGGTGTTTATGGAGTCCTGATGGAATAAAGAAGATGAGAAGATATTTAATCTTTTATCAAATTTGGTCATAGTTTTATGTCCACCTAATATATGGCTGAAAACCACCCCCTCAGAATGAAATAATATGGAAAAATCATACAATTCCTGAATCCTTAGTCATGGCACTATTCCAGTTTTTGTGCTTTGTGTCTCTGATGTTTCTTGATGCCACTGGACTAAAAGAAAACATATGATTTAGGCGGAAACTGTTAGAAGTTTGAAGAGCTCCAGTGTCCACTGTACTTGTCACACATATAGACAAAATGGCTTGAATGAAAGCTACCCTTAAAAATGGTACCAAACACAATAATATAAAACAGTGGAATATGTCCTGAAAATGAACCAATACAAAGATATGCACCAGTGTCTAAAAGGCATTTTTTCAATAGGGGAGGGTAACTTCAACAGCTGATAACACTAATTTAGCTGTGACTCAGGAAGGGTTATCGTACCAAAACCTTAAAAGGGATAGTTCGGGTTTTTTGAAGTGGGGTCATATAAAGTACATATCTATAGTCTGTCTGTTCTCTACCGTAATCACCGATCAGTGCAGCCTCAGTTTGGAGAAGTAGAGAGCCGCTCCAGCCAGACGCTCAGCTTTGTACTGCAGTGAACAGGGTCCAGAGAAAAAGCTAAAGAAACCACCTAAAACAAGGCTCACCTTAAAAAATCTATGTCAGTTCAAGTGTACGTTGTAAAGGGAAAATTCACACCGCTTTACATCGCCGTAAGACTGCCCTTTTTTTTGGCACTACATTTTCTCAACTGTAGAACCTCCGTATCCCTACGCATTAGCGAACTGGGCAACAGGTGATCTGTGAGCGGCGAAATACAGCGTGAGGCCCGGTTCTATATCGTATAGGCTTCGCCCTTTAAGGCTATCGCTAGTGGGTTTATCCCTCGCGCGCATGCGCAGCACTGAAAGCATTTTAGTCCACGCCTACCTACTGGGATACACAGTAGGTGGGCGGTAGGTCACCAGTGCGCCTTTCAAACCTCTGCCGCAGCCAACAACATGGCGCTTCTGGCGTACTCGGTGACAAAGATGGCCGCCGAACCTGAGCTCCTGTCCGAATGGGCAGAGGAGCTCGGTAAAGCCGCCAGCGCCACTCTGAACCTGTGTGCGTGTATGCTGTGTCCACTGCCTGCATGCAGCGTGGCAGCAGCTGATCCACAGGAACATCTGGCTACATCTGTCCTCCATCCCGGATTCCATGAAGAAGGAGCTCCTGGAGGGCCCTATCGGCCTAGAGGGTCTGTTCGCTCCCAGTCTCCACTCCGTGGTGGACCACATGCAGAAGACCTCAGAGGAGGCGAAAGAATTAAGAAGCACGCCGCCCTCAGCTCCTCCGGTCACTGGCGGGACCGCCGTGACCAGCGACAGAGACGTCCCGCAGTGGCTGCATCTCGCCCCCCTGCTCCTGCTGCTCCTCCACTGCCAACTCAGCCGGCTTTTCATGCGGCTCAGCCGGCAGCTCGGGTTATGTGTAATAAAGATGTGGGAAATATTCTGGTTGGTAATGTTAACAACCGTTTTGAAATAAAACACAAACATTGTCCCCTAAAAAGCACTTTTTCTGCTGAAACTCAGTCTGCCCTCGAGTCTGCTGACTCAGCTGCAGCTGCAGGTCACACACTCCCCACACTGTGTGAGCCGGCGGCCTGTAACCTCTCGGTTCACAGGCAGCACGGAGTCACGTCATTAAAGCAGCACATTTCCTCTGTGTCACACTCAGAGGTTTCCTGCACACATGTTGTAACTACACGTGTGTGACTATGAGCCCACCAGCGCCGTCACTACGCCTCGTGCGGACAGCTCGCACACAACTCTGTCTGTGCGCAGTGTCTCCTCTCCTCATCCTCCGGTGAGTGAGAGTTTGAACGCCCCTCAGTGTCACGTTTACGAGCCTTCTCCTCCTAAACGGCGACTTCTTGACGCTGATATGTCCGCTCATCACGCACCGTCTCCCCGGCAGCGTCCGTCTGCGAGCCCGTGCGTAATGCGCTCTCCAGAGACTTCTCAGCCCTTTCGGTCCGAAGCCCCCCATGGGTTGCTCCCGGAAACGCTCCGGCACGAGCAACGGCGGTGAGGGCTCTGGCTTGGCTCGTCTACATGACAACAGCGCATCAGCTAAATGTACGCCCGCTTTCAGAGCATTACTCTGAGTGGCGGCGCGTCTCCTGATGAAAAATGCAATTTCCAGGGTTCACAGGGAGAGGAAAATAAGGGTTTTACTCCCGTTATTTCCTGGTCCCGAAAAAGACCAGCGGGATGAGACCCATCCTCGATCTGTCTCTGTTCAACAAATCGATAATGGAAAGACGGTTTCACATGCTGACGATCAGACAGGTGCTGGAATGTGTTTACCAGGGCGACTGGTTCACTTCCATAGACCTGAAAGACGTGTATTTTCACGTCTCCATCATCCCGAAACTCAGGAAATTCCTGCGTTTCTCATTCCAGGGGATGCAGTATCAGTACAACCATCTGCCATTCCCTGCTTATTCCCTGGCTCCACGCACTTTCTCCAAGCGTGTGGAAACGGCCCTGCAGCCTTTACGCAGGCTGGGGATGAGAGTGCTGTTTTATCTGGACGACCTGCTTTTGCTGGCTCGATCCAGAGAGGAAGCAGCGTTACAGACGAAAAGGCTGGTAACACATCTTTCGAGTCTGGGCTTCACAATCAACTGGAAAAAAGCTCTCCTCTTCCCTCCCAGTGTGTGATTTATCTGGGCAGTGACGGACTGGGAACAAAAAACGGCCCTGGCATTTTCAACCAACAGCGGCCCACGGAGGGGGGCTGCGCGCGCGCAAATTTTGACGCACGTAAAGAACAGGCACTTTGATAGCCCCGGTGATAGTAAACGTAAATTCCCAGGCTATGAACAAATACACAACGATACATAAAACACATTAATAAATCATCAGAGCCAGCCGCTCCATAATAAAAACGTGTCTTACCGTCACGCAGTCATCCATATCTATCTATATGCTCTGAGATTTTTCTCTTTTTCTCCGCTTTCTCCCCTTGTGTCGCTTGATGCCTCGATTCATTTTTTTGCTAGCTTAAATTTAGTCAACTTCCAACCTCCAGCTTCTAACAACCACACTCAGACGGTCTACTACTCGATTCAGTCTTGAAATTCCCAGAAGGCATTGCTTCATTTTAACTTTTGCAAACAACTATTCAAATAAAAAAAATGCAGGTAGATTTGTTTTATTTCAAACCATGCACGTTTTTGAATATCTGGATAAGACATTTCGCTACAAAAGAATGCAGAGTGATATAAAAGTTTGTGACTGTAGAAGGTAACCATGACTGTGATATAGACACACGTATGTGACCTATAAATACAGCTTAGCTTGAACAGTTCTGTAGTAGTGATGGGAACGGCAGCTCTTTTTACTGTACTGAATCTCTAGAATCAGTTCATTAAAATGATTCGTTCAAAAGATTCGTTCACCGAATTGTTCAGTGCTCTCCAACTCCCTGAACTGATAAACAGCCAAACAATCCATCATTCAGTTCATGATTCAGCCCTGAGGTTCACGTTCACTTACTGAGGGACGGTGCGTTCACTGACTATAGTACACAATCATTCGCGGGAGACGCAGCGCTGCTTTGAGTGGTATACATGCACTAACATTATTACACGGTGAAAGTGTCCTCTGTGCACAGTAAAATCACTTAACATGATGCTACACGGATATTAGCAACACAGCGCTAATTTTAGCAGTACAGTTACTGAACGAGAATCACCTCCTCTGCCCTGAGTGAGTGAGTGAGTGACACAGCGCCTCTTCCAGCACAGTAAGTGAACGAGATTCACGTCCTCAGCGAGGCGAATCATGAGTGAATCAGTCGTTCGCGAACAACATGCTGAGGACGTGAATCAAGTTCGCGAACGACCTGCTGAGGACGTGAATCACGTTCGCGAACGTCAGTGACTGTTACTGTGCAGTAAAATCACTTAACATGATGCTACACTGATGTTAGAAACAGTGCTAGTTTTAGCAGTACTGTTACTGAATGAGAATCACCTCCTCTGACCTGAGTGAGTGAGTGAGTGACACAGCGCCACTTTCAGCACAGTACGTGAACGAGATTCACGTCCTCGGCGACGCGAATCATGAGTGAATCAGTCGTTCGCGAACGACCTGCTGAGGACGTGAATCACGTTCGCGAACGGCCTGCTGAGAATCACGTTCGGCAGTTCCACTCCCGGCCGGCATGCTCGCTGCTGAGCTCAACTGAACTGAGAAAGGAACGAATCAGTTCCTCAAGTGATTCCGTTCACTTCGTTCACTCAAACGATTCGTTCTTTTGAACGACACGTTCGCGACCGACAAAACACTATTCTGTAGTGGAAAGAACTAGGAGAAATTTGGATTGCTATTGGCATAGGAACATTATTGATTCTTGAAACGGCTGGTAAAAATGAGCTTGGGGCCGCTCTGTGATTGGTCAGTCGACCTGCGAGCGGCCGCATCACCAGGTGGCCGTAGTGCCCACATTGCCCAATGGCCAGTCCATCCCTGTATCTGGGATATTCAGACAGCATGAGCACGTGGCTCTCTCAGCAGAGAGTGGAGGCCCTGACAGCTCTCCCCCACCGTGTTACACCTCAGAATGTGGTGACAACTCTCTCTGTCATGCAGCTGTTGGGCATGATGTCAGCAGGTCATATGGTGATTCCTCTGGGCCTGCTCCACATGAGACCGCTGCAGAGATGGCTCATTCGCCTGCGCATCGACCCTGTGCGTCAGCGGAGACGCATGGTTTCCATCCCTCCCTCCGTGGGCCCCGATTTAGCCCACTGGAGAAACCCTCACACCCTGTCAGCGGGGGTGCCTCTGGCAGAGCTGCGTCACACATCTCAGTGTTCACAGACGCATCTCTCTCAGGGTGGGGAGGAACGTGTCTGTCACAGGTGGTGGGGGGACAGTGGCCAGCTCACATGTCTCTCCACATAAACGTGCTGAAACTTCTCACTGTGTGGAATGTGATCCAACATTTCGCTCCGCTGCTGCAGAATCAACATGTTCTGATTCGCACAGACAACAAAGCGATGGCAGCCTACATAAACCGGCAGGGCCGAGTCCGCTCCGCACAGCTGCTGAACACAGCCAGACGGCTGCTGCGCTGGGCGCACACACACTTACTCTCCGTCAGAGCAGTGTATATTCCCGGTGTTTTAAACAGGGGAGCGGACATCATGTCAAGAGGAGGCCCTCGACAGGGAGATTTGAGCCTCCATTCCGACCTGAAGGTGGATCTGTTTGCCGCACGCGAAAATGCTCAGTGCGCTCTCTGGTTCTCACTGAGCACACAAGACAACCCTCTGCTGGGAGTGGACGCGTTTGCGCATCGGCCATGATCCAGGATGCTCCTTTACGCTTTCCCTCCTGTTCCTTTAATCCCTCGGTTGCTGGACCGAGTGCAGGGAGAGCAGCTGTCAGTAATTCTGATAGCTCCGGAGCGCACGGGCGCGTCATGGTTTCCATGCCTGCAGCGGCTGATATCAGGCCGCCCGTGGGAACTCCCGTGGCGCAGGGACACTCTCTCTCAGGCAGAGGGAGCGATCAGGAGTTACCTGGTGATAAGCCAGCGTCTGTGGGCCTGGCCGCTGAACGTTTTCTGAGAGGCGTACGGAGACACAGACCGGTGTCACGCTCCTTAGCCCCTCAGTGGGATTTGGCGCTGGTTTTACGCGCGCTGATTAAAGCTCGTTTTGAACCTTTGGATCAGGTGCCACTTAGGTTTCTGTCAGCCAAAACTGCTCTGCTGTTGGCTTTTATCTATGAGATGTCTCCCATTTCTCTTTGACTCACTCTGTATTGAGTGTTTTGTCAGAGTGATTGATGTCGGATGATTTTGTTGTGCGCTCTCCCTCCTGCCGGTCCGCGCATGGAGAGCTGCCTTTTTTCTCCACTCTGTTCCTTGTTCGACTGTTACAGTGCGTAACCTTCGTCTCCACTTCCTCACAGCAGTGGGCTTTATTGCCCCCAGCCTTGATCCCATCATAGAGAATGTTACATATTCTACTATGCTGTGCCACTCAGGTTTTTGTGATGCATCTTTACACATGACAGATGGCTGGGCGTGGAGCGTTATGGATTCGTTTATTGGAGTAGGTGTGTTTGTGCTTGTGGTACCGGACGGACCCAGTGAGGCATGGACTATACCCTGCTTCACAATTAACCCACTAGCGATAGCCTTAAAGGGCGAAGCCTATACGATATAGAACGATAGTTACGTATTGTAACTCTAGATTCTATGAGTATAGGCACAGCTCTTTAAGCTCTGGGCCTCACTGGCTCCTTGAATGGCTGAAGAAAAAGCTGTTTTTGGGAGCCGATTGCCCGGTTTCACCCTAATAACAGGGTGAGACCGGGGGTGAGGCCCACAGTAGGTGGGCGTGGACTAAAATGCTTTCAGTGCTGCGCATTCGCGCAAGGGAAAAACCCACTAGCGATAGCCTTAAAGGGCTGCGCCTATACTCATAGAATCTAGAGTTACAATACGTAACTATCGTTGCTGGACGAGAGGTTTACTTTCGATAAAAACGAAACTTAACTCTCCGTATCCCTCCGCATTAGCGCAACTGCGTAGGGATACGGAGGTTCTACGGTTGAGAAAATGTAGTACCAAAAGAAAGGCCGGTCTTGACAGCGATGTGAAGCAGTGTGAATTTTCCCTTTACAACGTACACTTGAACTGTTGTAGATTTTTTAAGGTGAGACTTGTTATCGGTGGTTGATTTCGCTTTTTCTCTGGACCCCGTTCACTGCAGTACAAAGCTGAGCGCCTGGCTGGAGCGGCTCTCTACTTCGATCGGTGATTACGGTAGGGAACAGATGTATTTTATATGACCCCACATCAAAAAACCCGAACTATTCCTTTAACTACAGACATGTATCTTTTCAAAAATGATGAGCAACCTTTGCCACCTTGGTGGTACCGACATCTCGTCTGGCAAACGGATTATCTGTGTGCTTCAAAGGTACACACACGCTGCAGGTACCCAGTGCAAGCAAGGTTGCATGGAAAACGTGGACTGGATTTTCCGTGATGTAGGCGTTCTCTATGTGAACAAGTGGAATGGATTGTATAACGACACACTTGATTCTTGATTTGATTTGATTTGTCCCGTAGGGAGATTTGTCTTCACTGACAATACATTACACATCTCAGACAACAAACGGACACTACATACACACCAACAATAAATGACATACATAACAACAATAACAACAATGACAACTTATATGACAGCACAGTAGCGGACAGACAGGTCAGCGGGGCCTGCTGTTCAGGGCAGCTATGGCTGCAGGGATCAGGCTTTTCCCCAGCCGAGCCCTCCTGAACTTAATGGTTCTATACCTGCGCCCCGAGGGTAGTGGGATAATATATTGGTTCAGTGGGTGAGTGATATCTTGTGCTATGGTGTTTGCTAGGTGAGTGGATGGACTTGTTATTTAGTTCTGTGAGGTTGAGTTTGGGGAGACCAATGATTTTAGCAGCTGTGTTTTTGTTGCATGTGAGTTTGGCCCGGTTGGTGACAGAAAGCATATTAAAGAAACATGTGGAACAGTACAGAAGGGTGGGTTGAATGATGCTTTGATATAGTAGCAACAGGAGGTGGGGTGCAACGTATAGTCCTTTAAGTTTGCAGATGGCTGACAGTCTTTGTTGGCTTCTTTTTTGAATGTCCGTGGTGTGCTAATCAAAGGTGAGTTTATTGTCGAGTTATTCCCAGATATTTGAAAGTGTCCACTGTCTCGACTGTTTGAAGGGGTTCTCTCTACCTTATACTATGAAGTGAAGGATTTATGATCATATTTAAGTGAATAATGACAGGTTATATGATTATTTATATAAACTCATATTCTGGCCACTTTATATTGAATTTGTCGGCACTTTTTTGTAAAGGGTTAGGGTTAGCCTAATATATATATATATATATATATACATATATTATTTATATATAAATATATATATTTATATATAAACACCAAATTATTTAGGGGGGCTTAAGGATATTTAAAATAGGCCTAATGACGCCACTGCTGTAGGTCAAGGATGGGTTGCTACTCAAGCTTGAGTCTTCGTCCGCGAGGTGGAAGGAGGAGGAAAGGGAGCTCAAGGTGGCGCTGGTGGAGGTGCAGAGAGCTGGGTTGCTGGAAGCGGAGCAGTTGGTAGATGGGAATGCAGGCGAACACTGGAGACAAAAACAAACATTAGATCTCGAGGAGGTAACACTTGTGGTTAATCTAGCGAGTGAGTAATCCGGAGCCATGTACCACGTCCGACTGACGGAATCACCTAGCAGCAGGTCACGTGGAGTGCAGGGCTTCAGACCTGCTGCGTGTGTGTCAGCAGCTCCGTCAAGGAAAACTTCGCCAGCCTCTCTGTCAGAGCAGCTCTGTGAACAAAGCAGAAAACAAAACAAAACACTAATCCCAAAATCACCATAGAATTATGAGATGTGACATTCATAGTACTGTATCCACAAAACAAAATATTCTTCAGTCAAATGTGTCAGCTGAATGAAAGTATGGAACCTTGAAGGACACATTTTAAGGCAGGTACTGATGCCTTTTCAAACCAATTTACGTTTGTATTTACTTCTTGACTTAAACATACAAGACAATGCTATTGACACCCTAAATGAACAGCCCAGGGTGCACCGCCTTACTCTATTTGAAGGAGCCAAACACATGCCTATGTCTGCTACAGAAATGAACTGTTGGCATATTGTTTCACACAATATCAGTTTGTCCTGCTGGAGATGCACACATGTTGTTCAGTCTCACTTGTGTTATTGTGGTTCTGAGCAATATTAGGATTCATTTAAATAAACAAAGTCTTGGCTTTCATTATATTTAGATTTTGTTGCAATATTCAGATGATAAATAAAACGCTGAAGCTTGTTAATGCACGGTGACAGCGGAGAACTGAGCAACTTAATAATCTCAGCACCATGTCTCTCCTCTCCTGTCCTCCAGAGCAGGACCATTATAAGATGATGAAAATGTTTATCATTTTCTTGTAACTAGCATTTGTCTCTACAAGCTTCAGAAATGCATTTATCGCCTGAATCTAAAAAATAAAAAAACTTAAAACGTACATAGATAAATAAATTCAATCAGGATATAGCTAGCTATCACAGCTAGCCCACATTCATCAGCCAGCCTATCACACCCTAGCAAGCAAACACAAAGCCGATCCTATTAGCTATATTGGTTTAGGGAGGCAGGACTAGTAGAGAACAAAATATGTTAACCTTTTGTGTACCAATACCTGGATATTGGCGGGGACATGTCCCCAGCGTCCCTACCCGATCCTACACACATGATTAAGTTTATAGAAATATGACTTTACTGGAATTTTGGTTTATAGCTCCTTGTTGCCTCAGATGATGGAGGCCTTTCTGAGAGCATTAATCCATCCAGGGTCATTAACATTTTATCTCCCACATGTCAAAAAACACCAACAACTTCTGCCTTGTGGCAAATCTGAGGAAAAATACTGTTTTTGGTGCTTTCTAATCGCACTAATACGATGGTACTCTGAGTGCTAGTCATTGGTTATGGACGAAGGCATTATTTATCCGCTTAACCATCTTACAGCATACAATGAACATATTTTCACCTACATACTCATTTATCATTAACTTTGTTCAACTTGTATCTACCCATAAAACCACAAACAACATTCATACACATTATGGGATTTTGGACAGCAATGTAGGGCATGCTCTTTGTCTCTTTGGACATTGTTTTATTTATTATTTTGATTTGAGAACCATATTTTTTAATGGCTGCACAGGCAGATTTATTGTTGTATAGAGAAAAAGGAAAAGCAAATGTTGAACTCTCATTGTGAGTTGAGACCAGAAACATTACACCCATTTCCCTCTCTTTCTGAAATGTTCCCTTTACCAGTCGATTAGGCTATTGTTCTTTTTTATGCTTTGTTGTTTCTTTTGTAATATGTCTTTGGGTATCTGGCAAAGCACTATTTAAGACTAATGAATTATTATTGTTATTATTACTTTCATACATGAGGAACATTTTACATTTACATTCCTACATAATAAAGTTTCGTACCACTTGCAAATTACATGCTGTATTATTGTTATTTGTTCTCTACTTTAACATGAATAATTTAACTTTTAGCTAAAAAAAGGTTGGCCTAAGCGTGAGAACATCTGAGCCAGGGCAGAAGGAAGTGTACAGGCAGTAGTCAGCAGGTGGCTTTTCAGGTTTCACAACAGAGAGAGTTTTAAAGCAGACAGACAGGGAGGGTGGTAAGGCCAGGTTGAGTTCAGGAATGTCAGCACGTAACAGGGTGGTGTTAGAGACAGGGATGGAGGGAGGGAGCCAAACAGAGGAGGGACAAAGAGCAGGAGAGAGAGTCATAAATGCAATAATAACAGCTTAGGGTGAAATAAGCAAAGCGGCTTTCCTGGTTCCAAAGGCTGCCTACGTAGCTAACAATACTGCAGTGTCTCTGATAGCAGGGAGATAGAGCCCAGGAGTTGCTGTTTCTACTCCACTCATTTTTGGATTAATTTTGTCACCAGAACATTAAATTTCTAGGCATGGATTTTCTCTTGGATTCTGGATAATTATAATATTTCTCCCAGTTTCAAAGCCAACAGAATTTTTCTAGCTCACTTGTTTTCCAAGATCGGAAAAGGAGTCATTAACTATGTCTATGACTGCCCTGTTCAGAGGCAAGTGGGGTCAGAAGTCACAGGAAAACCCAGAGAAGCAACAAGCAGCTGTGGTTCAACCCAGCCATGATGAAGACGATGATGAGGATGACCCAAAAGTTGGTTTCAGCAGAGAGCCTATCCGCAGGAACTCCCGCTTTTACCGGTCAATGAGGAAGAAGAGGCTGGTCTCATCTGAGCAGTCTGGAAGTAAGACAACATCATGCACTGGCTGTGCTTGCCATTTAATGTTGTATTTCTATTGTACCTGAAATTTGTAAAACCTGTGCTCAGTTTTCACAAATTATATTTAAGTTGACTTTTCTGGTATTTGGTTCTGCTTCTGCTTTCCTTAATGAGTTTTTGTAGGCATTATATAATAAAATATGATAAACTTTATTGTCCAGCCCAAGCAAGAAAATGTATTTGGTCTCTACCAGGAAGATATAAACACAAACATGTCCAAAAGAATAAAAAAAACATCACATTGGCAGAACAAAGATCTCTCATTTACAACAGTCAGTGCATTCATACTTCTGGTGCACAGGATATTTAAGCTTATGGTAAAGTTTTAAGCACATTAATTGCATTTGGGATAAGAAGATAGGGATGTTGTCTTTTTTCTCTGTGGGTATTCTGTAGCATTGCCCTGAGGGGGGCAGCTCAAACTTTCGGTAAAGAGGATATGCTCTGTAGTTGATGATTGACAGGACTTTCCTGTGTAAAGCTGTACTGTAAAGATCATTTAGCTGCTTCTGTTGGTGGCCTGCTGTCTTAACAATTCCAGTCATCTTGTTTCTATTTACTAAAGTGAAGTGCCCACAATAAACAGAGATATTAAAAGCAAGGGAGGGTGTCTGTCAGGTCCTTTGTTTCAAGACTGAACCCAAAGCCTTTCAGTTTTCTAGCTAAAAACTGTCTCTGACTGGCTTTCTTACATTCAAAATCAACAGTTGTGAAAGCTATTCTGTCTGAAACTCAGTTTGTTGCTCAATATTGTTGCCCCATTGACAGTTGCTGCAGTTGTTACTGAAAGTGGAACAAAGGTTTCGTAGTCCTATCCCTAAGTGGAAATCTTCATGAATACAACCTGAGAAACTAGTTATGTCTGAGCAGCATAATCGTCCGGTGAGGAATACCTGTACTTTCACCAGGTCACTTTCTGAGATGATAAAAAAACTGCTTGTTTTTATGTTCCTATGGCAATTACATACCTGATATCCTGTTATTAATGTATGTTGTTAGTTTAGTTATCGCATGTTGAGTTTTTATCCTGCACATTTGCAAAGGATAAAAACACTTCTCTATTGGAATACAGTAATTCATAGAGCCAGACCACAGGAGCTGTTTGAGCTTAGACTTTGCCCTGACTTCAGAAAGCGGGATCAAGTCATTCTTTATTACATAACTGCACAGTCAGCATCCATCTTACGAAATTAGGTCATAAAACATTTAGGCCTGTTGAAAAATGTCACAAAATCCAGTCACCTGCTTATTGATGACCTGAAATATAAAAGAAACTAAAACCAGTAATGTGTGTTCTGTGGAAGAAGTGAATGAATATTGATTAACTTCACCATTATCAACTATCAAGCATTTATAAAAAGCACAGGCTAGACTTGTAACTTTGTCCTTTGCATTTTATCAGGGATACAATCATATGTTATTTGCATTAACATGTCTGGTCTGATAAATGTGTTACCAATTAATGTATAGTGTAGTCACCACAAAAAAATGAACTTGAACCATGTTACATGCAACTACCATTTATCTCTTATGTATGTATAGTATGTTTGTAACAGTAATAAATTACTTTAAGCAGTATTGTAGTGTGTTTCTAATGGGATTTGCAGTAATATTATTACAGTTACGAAGTCTGGTAACAAGTAAGCGCCCCAAAGACCCATCAGGTTGCTTGGAAAGCTTGTTCAAAGATATAACAATATAAATGTTTGTCAGTATGGTCAAGCTATAGATGGTTAGATCAGTTCGATTCTCTACAATCCAGTTGTTCAGTCAATTGAACAGAAACCAGAAGAACAGACAAATAATGCATTCAAATTTGCTGCGATGGTCAACAAAAGAGACAGAAAAAAGTGGTGACTCCCAGTGTTGTGGGTACAAAGTGGTTACAAAGTAACGCGTTAGAGTACTCTAATTATTTTTTTCGTGTAACATGTAACGTAACGCGTTAGTTTCGTGCGTCAAGGAATCAGTAACTTCGTTATTTTTTTCAAAAAGTAATCCGTTATTTTAAGAATTTCTCCGGATAAGGATAGGAAAATCCCGACTGCAGCCTGCTTTTTGTCAGACAGTACTGTGCCACCTGCGGATGTGTCAGCGGAGGCGCAGCGCTGTGATGCGTCTGTGCCCTGCTGCTGACCTACGTTACCTGTGTGTGTGTGTGTGTGTGTGTGTGTGTGTGTGTGTGAGAGAGAGAGAGAGAGAGAGAGAGAGAGAGAGAGAGAGAGAGAGAGAGAGAGAGAGAGAGTTTGAGAGAGAGAGAGAGAGAGAGAGAGAGAGAGAGAGAGAGAGTGTGTTTTCGAACCCCCGGCAAGATGGCAGAGAGGACAGCTTTTGATATCGTGGAAGTACGCACATTATTTTCTATTCACCAGCGAAAAGGACAAGAACAACATAACGGTAAAATGCACACTCTGCGTTGGTGAAAAGCTTCTGTCGACCGCAAAAAAAAAAAAAATAATAATAATAATAATAAAACGCTATGTGGCATATTGCTGACTGTCTTTCCTGTTATTGTTATCCTGCAGAGTTAATTAGGTTGGATGACTGACGTTATTCATCATTGTCACGACCTCTCGGTGCATTTAAAGGAGGAGGTGTGTGTGTGTGTCAGTTAAGTTGCAGCATGTGCGAGGCGCTGCAAACGGCTTTTAATTTTTGGTAACGCATGAGTACTCTAACGCGTTACTGTTATTCATAGGTAACGCTGTAACGTAGCTGATTACTTTTAATTGATGGTAACGTTGTAACCTAATTAACTACTTTCCAAAGCAACGATACCCAACACTGGTGACTCCATACCTTTGAAGCGGTCATAAAATACTAATTTGTATCCATTCTTTGATAAGTTTTTTTCTTTTGTCCTGTGAAGTCATTCACTCAATAGCCCCATTCACACTGCCCTTTGAGTGCGGGGATCCTGCTCCAATTCTCCGCATCCTCCTCTGTGTGAAAGTCTCAGAGGCAGTGAGCGGTGAAATTTCGCTGTTGCTCTGATGCTCCTCCAGAAGAAGAATCAGAGGCACAGCATTGGCGAACCGTACCTGTGTGAATGGATAAGCCAGCGGGCAGAGTGGGGGCGTGTCGATCTGATGGTGCTCACAGTGTGATAACTAAACGGATCCTTCACTCAACAAAATAAAGAGAAATGTCCCACAAAGGAATGTTACATTACCAAACGGCAGTGAAGAAATGTCTGTCATCCTGTCTGTCCTACTGACTCTTTGTCACATTTCTGCTTGAAAAACGGCGTCTGTCCCCCCGGCAAAAAACTTTTGTTCGTCTCCTTCCACTACTGCGTTGTTGTAGTTACTGTCTTGAAAAAAACACTGCAATGGTCAGCCCTCCTGACAGAGACTTAAAGGTCCCATATTATGAAAAACTGACTTTTTCTGGGATTTGGGGTGTTATTGTGGGTCTATGGTGCTGCCACACGCCGAGAAACTTTGAAAAAAGACTATCCATGCTTTTTTGAGTGAGATACAGGTTTCTAAAGGGGTCTTGCCTGCAGTTTCCAGATACACGAGTCAAATTTGCTGCGGCTGTCGACGTCGACGGCCGCACATTTGCATATGGCTACCCCACTGCCCCTCCCTTCACAGCACGGTGTCTCCACCCACCAGGTACAGCTCCGGTCTCGGAGATCCGCCATTATTCTACTGAAATCACCATGGCCAAACTCAAGGAAAAATGCTCTGTTATTGGCTGCAAGGACCAGCACAACACACTCCATCGTCTCACAGCTGCAGAGGACGAAAGAGCGGCATGGATTGAATTTATTTTTATGATTTATTTTTGAAGTTGGCAAAAAACTGTTGGTGTGTGCGAACCACTTTGACACTGACTGTTTCACCAACTTGGGCCAGTACAAGGCATGAGTGGTCGGCAGACTTTTACTCAAAGGAATACATGCAGACCAAGGACATGTAAGTATACAAATAATGTGCTGTGTGTTTCTGTAGATAAGGCTGAACTCGTGCCTGATGTACTGTGTGTTTTGCCATTGAGAACAAGCTAAGGTTAGCGGCTAACCGCTAACGTTAGCTTCCCTGACCACACAAGTTAACGTTAGTGCTAAAGCAGAATCATTGTGTGTAGTACGTTTCTGATCTTGCACACTATGTAATGCGTGTCCCAGGGAAATGTCTGCATGTACAAGTATTTAGCTGTGTTTATTTAGCAATTTCACACGAACTAACCAAGCAGTGTCACATAGTACCAGCTAACGCTAACCGTGAGCTTTCAAGCTAATGCTAACCGCGAGCCCCTAGTTCGCGATCAACATGGTCTCCACATGCAAACCCAGAGGCGCGGTCAGTCAAGCAGTACATACACACACCCTCCGCCGGGTCTAAGCTTTCAGGATTTTGTGAAATAATGCATTTGAAAATGTTTTCTAAGCTGGAATATGTTGGCATAGGCCGGGGCAATACGAGGGTACTGTTGACTGCTACATAGAGCTTAGATTCTCTGCCCGAGCCGGGTCGGGCTGGGCCCTTGACCAAGCATTTGTGCTTTTTTGTTTTAAATAACTCAGCATAATGAGTATATTTCCAGCTAGGAAACACGCATCTCTCTCCTCCCTCCATTTTTGTGTTGCTGCGTGGTGTACACGTGAGTTATCCTCATGGCTAAAACGTGACTTGAGACGTACGTGACATCACTCCCAGAGACAAGAAGAAAGCAAAAATATATATTTTTACGAATGAAAATGACAATAATTGTAACGCACAGTGACTTCAATAAATAACTTCAATGTGATTACTGGTTTGGAAATATTAACGCTAGATTACTCGTTACTGAAATAAAGTGGTCGGATTAGAGTAATGTAAGGCGTTGCAGTCTTTAGTGCTTGAATTATACTGTAACAGTGCTGTCATGTGTTACTCCTATCCATATCTGGGAATGCTGTGCAGGTAAATTAAACTGTGATTACTTGTTGAGAACATTTGCCCATTTCTTGCAATTGTTTTCATGTTTGTCTTTTTACTGTTCAAGACTCTGACTGGCTGCACTGCATCACAATAAGAATGCTGATAGAGGGCAAGCCACCACATCATCAGGAGATCCTCTTTTCAAACTGAGCTTTCCAAAGTCCTGGAAGGGAGAGTGCAGAGCCAAACCAGTGAAGACAGACACGACATTCTGTAAGTTTTACAATCTTTTATTTGAACCTCTCAAATTAAAATAAACATGGACATACAGACATCACTCAAAAGGTTGAAAACAAACACTTAAAATCTGAATTCTTTTAAGATGGTTTTCAAAATAAATAATGAGAATGTATAAATGAGAAGTAATTAGGAGAAATAAGAGACACTTTACAACACTGCAGCACAAGGCTTTTTGGTTCTACTGCAGTTTTCCTGTAAACATGCATTTGTTTATTGCACTGCAGACTGCGGTGATGCTCTGTTGGACCTGATCTTCCAGAAGGTTTTCCAGGACCCTGCCCCATATGTGAAGGAGGTGCTGAAACTCATAATCCCTGAAGACCTCTCGGACCACACAGATGGGCAGCACAACTCTCACTCTCCGCCCCAGAGAGCACCAGCACCACCTTACAAAGCTTATGTAGGCTATATTGGCTGAACACAATTCAATATAAAGTCAGCACTGAATGTTTACACCCATAGCAACTAGATACTTTCTTTGTTATTATTTTCATATTGATATTGAAGTTAATATATAAAGTCAAACTGTTTCACTTCAGATATGTATTTTCTTATTATTATTTCATTCATGTCAACACATGTTTACAAATGTTTCTTACAATTAAAACATCTTTCCTAACTGTTCTGTGTTTTCATTGTTTGATATGTAATTTTCATGGTAATAAGTAAAAGATAATAAACTATATAAACAATGTAAGATAGAAGAAGCAGTTATGTACTTTTAATCATAACACTTTTACGATAAATGAATAGTATTTATGTGACTAAAAACTTACTCCACTATTCCCCTCAGACGTAAAGATTCATAGTCTGACCGATAAATGTTCAGTGCATGTTGCAGTGCAGATACATTCAGGCAGACAGGTTACAGGCCAGGGTGGTCCACCATGCATGATGGTGTATCAGGAAGCTGCCGCAGTCTTCGTGTAACCTAGAAATAATGAAAGGTAAGTGAGTGACAATAGATTAGAGAAAAGAGAGCAAAATGACAACCTTGTTTGCCCAGTGTTTACACTTAATTGTGGTATTTCCATACAGCAGATATTCTCAGGTTCTGTAGGCATTTGTTTACAATAGCCACAGGAACACCTGTTTTTATGCCGATTTTTTATTATTCATTGGAAACTATGATCACTAATCATGTCACATTGTTTCTTTGATAATATATATAAAGCTTATAAACCGTTTTAAATGGTTAAAAAACAATTCTGCTGGTAGAAAGGTGATTGGAGGCAACTGTGGCATACTGAAAACTACAGTTGAAAATTGCTGGCAGTAGCTATTTACAGGTCGTCACTGCAAATAAGAGCAGGTTCTCAATCAACTTACCTGGCTACATAAAGGTAAATAATAATATGGGGTTACACTTTTCTCTTGCAACTGCTTTTGCTAAATTGCATCCGCGTTACTACAACTTAACAGCAGTAAACACCAGTCGAGGTTTGGCTAAGCTTTATGATGTAAACACTCGAGGAGAAGAGGACTGTTAGCTGTAACAACGCGGGGCAGACGGCCAGTAAGCCCGTAAAACTTTCGTTATCTGCAGTAACATAAAAGTAATGTCGAGGTAACAAACTTAACTACTGACCACTGAGAAACATCAATGTTCATTCTTGGCTGCTTACTTTCTTTTGGAGCCTCTTTTTGTTCTGGGTCGGACCGCAGTCTGTTGTCCGGCAGCCATTACTCCCAGAAACTCCGCCGTTGCCATGGTCACATGATGCCGTCCTCACGTCTTCCGCAGGCAGGAGGAGGTGGGCGGCACCGTGGGCGGCGCGCAGTAGCTCATTAGCATTTAAAGGGAAAGGCACTGAAACAGGCCACCTGGAGCAGGGCTGTGAAACTGGTGTTTCAAGAACCCTGCTGTGCTCAATGCTTCAGCTTTTTTCGACCAAAGCATGTTACTAACATTCCATTTAGACATCAAGGAACCATGTCAAGAAGCAGAAATTACCATAATATGGGACCTTTAAGTGAACTTTCCCCCAGAAAACAGCCTCCCTCCCCTCGAGTGAGAGAGTTAGACAGTATCCTGTTTACTGATGGTGATGATGTCATTATGTATTTTAGAGCGAAACACGTAACTTTGTCACTTTCCAGGATGTTTGGCGGGTCAGGATCTCAATCATAACAGCATCCATATGATTATAAACAGTCAGCAGGTACATGTTTAGATTAACAGGAGGACACCGGGGGAAACAAGTTGGAAAAAAACACACAGATGTCATCATCAAGTGAACGCCTTCATCATGCCTCATTTGGGTTTGCTGCTTGGCTCAGTGTGAATAAACAAAGGTGGCTTTAAGCTGAACCTTCGTTGTGGCAATTACAAGTCCCTGTGTGACCAGAGGGCTATTACAGAAAGGAGGCTCAACAAACTCTGAGCCTAACCCTGAACTCTGAGTTGACTTACCCTGTGAAGTGAAACTCTGAGTTTTCAGTTCCAGAACAGCTGATCTGAGTTAGGTAAGTTGACTCTGAGTATGTTAACTCAGAGTTGAGCTCATGCCTGACGACTAGTAAAAAGTCATCATCAATTGAGTTCCGATACTGTGATTCACCATGGCAACAGGGGAGAAAACAGGAAGTAGACATTTTCTGGGGAAAAAAAAAGTAACACGGCTGCGGCCGTAATAAAAATCACTGACAGAGTTTTAGATGCGGTCGTCTTTTCATTTTTAATTTAACATCACTTTCTTTTATATTAGCCTTTGATGAAGTGGTTGAATGTTGTTCAATGTTTTATTTTATTTTATTTTATTTTGGGCTATTTTATTTAATTTAAATCGGCTGAAAATGAAATATAAAAACAGTGTCACGATGGCTCCTCACTTTGGTTTTATTTCACATATTGAACAAAGTAAAAGTTTATTCAGTGGATATTTTAACTTGTAGTAGCTTTTACCACCAACAGATGCTGTTTAACACACATCTGTGTCCTAACATCCTGTGGGGAGTTGAACATGAAGTGGTACTCACCTCCACCTCCACCAAGTCCGACAGAGGCAGAAGAGCTGATCCTGAGTCAGGTCGCTGGCTGACCAGCGGCTGAGGGCGTCTCTCACCCCCAGGACCCAACATTAGAGGCAGACACACACTTACTGTCTACAGATTGAACTAGAAGTCATTTAATCTTATACTCAATGCGACAGCAAACTAGAAACACGCACTTTGAAATTATGTTGTTGGAAAAAATAGAATAGGCTATACTGATGGTTACTTTTGTAGTTATCTGTGGGCAGTGACGGACTGGGAACAAAAAACGGCCCTGGCATTTTCACCCAACAGCGGCCCACGGAGGGGGGGTGCGTGCGCGCAAATTTTGACGCACGTAAAGAACAGGCACTTTTGATAGCCCCGGTGATAGTAAACGTAAATTCCCAGGCTATTAACAACTGCACAACGATACATAAAACACATTAATAAATAATCAGAGCCAGCCACTCCATAATAAAAACGTGTCTTACCGTCACACAGTCATCCATATCTATCTATTTGCTCTGAGATTTCTCTTTTTCTCTGCTCCCTCCCCTTGTGTCGCTTGATGCCTCGATTCATTTTTTTGCTAGCTTAAACTCAGTCAACTTCCAACCTCCAACTTCCAACAACCACACTCAGTCTACTCGATTCAGTCTTGAAATTCCCAGAAGGCATTGCTTCATTTCAAGTTTTGCAACAACTATTCAAATAAAAAAAATGCAGATAGATTTGTTTTATTTCAAACCATGCACGTTTTTAAATATCTGGATAAGACATTTCACTACAAAAGAATGCAGAGTGATATAAAAGGTAACTGTGATATAGACACACGTATGTGGCCTATAAATACAGCTTAGCTTAGACAGTTCTGTAGTAGTGAAAAGAATAAGGACAAATTTGAATTATCGTTGACATAGGAACATTATTGATTCTTGACACGGCTCGTAAAAATGAGTTTGGGGCCGCTCTGTGATTTGTCAGTCGCCCGCGAGCGGCCGCATCACCAGGTGGCCACAGTGGCATTTGCCCACAATGCCCAATGGCCAGTCCGTCCCTGGTTGCCACCTATCGGTCTAGACATGGAACAACAGTCGATTATAAGCAAGAGAAAAAAAAAACTGTGACGACTGCGCGGAGGCCGGCAGCCATCCTGCTGCAGATGGCCAGTCCCCCCCTGTCTGTGGGAAATAAAGAAAGCCAAATTAAATGTGAATTATTTCTCCTTTTCTGGCTGCTGGAAGGTGATTGATTAACCTGCAAAAACAGAAGAGGATTGTTCCAATCTGAGAGCACGTCAGCGATGACGTGCAGTGCTCTCAGATCGGAACGTGCAGCCTGATATTCGCTGTGCAGCCGGAGAATATAAATGACGGACTGATGACAAGCCGTCTATGGTTCGGTTCAGTCCTCGTCAGGGAGTGAGAGCTCATCTAAATGAATCCAAATTCTCCTCCTGGTGTAAAAGTATGTGAATTATTTCTGCTTCAACATGATCGGACTGAGAAGGAAAGGACAGCCATTGTCAGACAGCTCCTTCAGACTCAGGGTTTCTTCAGGTAAACCTGCCAGTGAGCACATAGGCGTAACATCCACTATGGACAGGGGGGACATGTCCCCCCCACTTTCCGAAATCCTGTTTCTGTCCCCCCCACTTTTATTTAATCCAGCCGAACGCAGTAGCTCTCAAGCGTCCGATACTCAAACATGTCCACTTGATTAATCTACCCCGACATATACCGATGTGCTTAATTTACATTAATTTGATGACAAACTCCGCCCAGCTGATGCAACACCAGCTATGCCAGGTTAGTAATCAAGTGAACCCACTCTCGCTGTGAGTCGCGGACAGTTTGTGTAATGATGCTGCGTTCAAAGGCTGCAACAGACCACTGTCTTCGGCTGGGTCGGGCTCTTGATCAAACATTTGTGTTTTGTTTTTTAATAACTCAAATAATGACTATTTCCAGCTAGAAAACACGCACCTCTCTCCTCCCTCCATTGTTTGTGTTGCTGCGTGGTGTTACACGTGACTTGTGTGAGTTATCCTCGTGCTGGAAACGTGACCCCGAGACGCAAGAAGAAAGCAAAAATATATATTTTTACTGAGGAAAATGACAAAAGTAATAGTAACGCACAGTGACTTGAGTAAGTAACTTTTACCTGATAACTGGTTTGGAAATATTCACGCGTTAGATTACTCGTTACTGAAAACAGTGGTCAGAGAGTAACGCGTGGGCAATGACAACCTGTGTCAGCTTTACAGTTACAGTTAATGTGCCGGCCGGGCTCGGACACAACGTGCACGGGCGCGTTGGGCCCGATCTAAGCTCTACTCGGGTCCAGCCGCGACTTTACTGAGGTTCTCCCAGTGTGAGCAGCAGGAGGACGGTCAGCTCACCTCCCAGAACATGGCACTGAATCACTGGCGACTGATTTAGGGACTGTCATTAAATTACTTAGCATAAATATATTAATTCAAAATAATTGCAGTTTTTTCTATATCTTCCATGTCATGTGGCCCAGTGACTCCAAACCAGCAGCAGATTGTATTAGTAAACTGGACGAATGAGACACAGCTATGTTTATTGTACTTATTGTATTTTATATGAATATTAATATGCAGAAATTATGATTTTTTTCTCAGTAACTTCGATGTCAGGTGTCCCACTGACTTCTGAAACAAATTCTGTTTCCATAAAAATCTATAATAATACAGAAAATAATGGTAAAAAAAAAAAAAGTTCTCTAATGTCTCGTGTCTTAGATTCTGATTCTGAAATTCTGAAAATGTTTTTTTTTTTTTTTAATCTCACCAGCAGTCACCATTTAAAGGGTTATTTTTCAAACTTTTCTTCTGGGGGGGGCCATGCCCCTGGACCCCCCTAGTGTTGCTAAGTTATTAAAACAATCTTGGGGAAACACTGTATGTTCTAAGAATTTTGGACACGTGAGGCGAACTATTTCTTTCTTAGCTGAAGCCGACAACGGAGCAAAATAAGTGTAAAGAGAGACATACTGGAGCCGTATATTTTCCTGCTTTTTTGTTCTTTGCCAATCACACCTATGACTAAGCATGATAGCCATGTTCATCATAATGTGTTGCATTAAGTAGCTGGGAATATGATTAAAAGCATGTGGAAATGTATAAAATGGTATTCAAATCAGACCTCCACTTTTTTGTGTCCCCCCCACTTTTCAAACTGATGTTACACCCTTGAGTGAGCAGGTTAGGTAACAGAGTAAGTTACCGCAGTAACAGACTCTGGGCTCTATCTTGCACTCAGCGCAAGTGACTTTGTACACTGGCGCTTGTGTAATTAGGGTCTGGGCAGCAAAGCTGCAAAGGACCCTATTGTATTCCTAGGAATTCTGTCTTTGTTCTTCTTCTTTCTTCTTTCTTCTTTCTTCCGAGGAAGTCATATTCCCATGGGCGAAAACTCACCAAACTTTACAGAAATGTCCGGCCCCATGCCAGATTTACTTAATTCTAAGGACATGTCAATATTCCTCTGGGGGGGGATCACAATAAGCGTTTAAATTTAAAAACTTAAAAAATACCTACAAAATCAACAGTACATGCTACAGTTTTTAAACTTTCACCAAACTGTAGCCCCAATACTGCTGAAACTTTAGTCTACTTAAACTCATTACAAATTATGAAGTCCATCACTCAGTTTTTTTCAAAATCTGTAAAACTTATAAAACCTATCTCCTCCCACAATTTTTACTCAATTGTCACCAAACTTGCTAGTGAGCATCTTCAGACCGTCCTCCACAAAACTTGTTTCTCGGATTTTTGATTTATCAAAAATTAAGCCTACAGTGCATCAAAATGTTTGACTGTAAACAATACTGTAAACATATACTATCAAATTCTTGCTAAATACATTTTCAATCTTCCTGAAAAAAATTAGAATATTTTGGAGTCATGGTTGATGAAGTTTGGCAAATATCAGAATTTTATCTCAAAAACTGAATTTTTGGGAACATTTTGACCATTTTTGAAATCTGCCTTGACAACAGCTGCTCGGACAGTGACTCCCTGAGTCGACAAATGAAGCTACACAGCAGGTCTCACTTCAAGCCAATTAGCTCAGTGAGTTAGGCACTGGTTCTTGGTGTCAGGGGTTGTGGGTTCAAGACCCAGCAAGGATGATGATGATGACAGATCAAAATGTCAGATGTCCTCACCATGAAACACAAGACAATTGTCCTGATGGTGGCATCACAGCAAGCCTCTACATCAGTGTTTTTCAACCCTGTTCCTCGGGGAACACTGTCCTGCATGTTTTAAATGTTTCCTGCTCCAACACACCTGATTCAAATGAATGCCTCCTCGTCAGGCTTCTGCAGAGCTTGATGATTGGCCGATAATTTCAATCAGGTGTGTTGGAGCAGGAAACATCTTTTCTCTCTTCAATCTTTATTTAAATTCATCACCAATGACAAACAAACAATACTGAACTTGGGGTGCATACATTCGACTCAATTAGAGGACCCAAAGGCTTTGTGGAAAAATAAATAAATAAAAAAATATAAGTGGATAAATAAAAAATCACAATGAGGATCTCAAGGCTCTGTAGAGAGCCACAGTCCGGATGGCCTTCCTGTTCGTTAGTCCTGTTAATGTATCAAAATATATCCTCATTTCATTTTTAAATTGGTGTGGGTGGGTTTTCTTTCAGTCCATTTGCATTTATGCACATAAAATCGTCCAAATAATATAAAAAGGTTTAATACAAATACATGACTTTGGTTCATAACTTTTTCCTCAAAGAAAAAAATAACATCCCTTTTTTGCAGGTTGATCTTAATCCCACATAGTGATTCAAACATATTTTCAACATCAATCCAGAAGAACTTTACATAGATACAATCATAAAATAAATGTACAATCGTTTCTGTCTCAACTTTACAGAATATACAGGAATCAGAGAGATCAGGTCTGTATTTTTTGAGAAAATGGTTCGTTGGGTAAATTAGGCGTATCATTTTATAATAAACATCATTCACTTTATTGTTGATCAAATATTTTTTATAGTAAATCCATACCAATTTCCAGTTAATTCCATCAAAAAGACCATTCCAATAACTTTTGGCACGAGAATTAATAGAGCATTGCAACATATGTCTACACAATTTATTATTGCATTTTTTATCTTTAATATTGATGCCATTCAGCAGGATATCAGTCTTCAACATTGGTTGTTCATTAAACACACTGCTGCCTTGTGATATTCTTAAGAAGCATGTTGGTATCGCATCAAACACTATACAATATTCTCGTGCCGGTATTGGAATACCGAAGGTCTTTAAAAATTCTGTGTATGAAAGTAATTGACCATTCTAGTTGAGCAATTGTGATATGAACAGAATCTTGTTTCTTACCCAATTATCAAAAAAGATTGATTTATTTTTATATCTGATGTTTTTATTGTTACAAATTAAGTGTTTGTGGGGAGAGAAATTATGTTTGTATAAAAGAAGCCAACATAAAAGCGCCTGCCTGTGAAAATTAGATAGCCGAATTGGGAGTTTATTTATGTCAAAATCACATTTGAGAAGAAATTCTATACCACCAATTTTTTCAAAAATAAGATTGGGAAATAAGTACCATAATTTATCTTTATTTTGGATGTATTGTTTAATCCAGTTCACCTTAAAGACTATGTTAGATGAATGAAAGTCCAGCATATTTAATCCTCCTTGACAGTCTGAATTACATAACACACTCCTGTTTAGGTAGTGAGACTTGTTTTTCCATAGAAAGTTGAATAAGGTAGAATCTATTTTTTTTTTCAATTGAGTTGGGTACATCTAATACTTTCGCTGGATAAACAAGACGTGATAAACCTTCAGTTTTGGACAAAAGTACCCGAGCTTTGAGTGATAAATCCCTCATGAGCCACATGTTAAATTTATTTTTAATTTTTGGAATAAGGGGTTGGAAGTTTGACTCTATTCTGTTTGTTTGATTTTTACAAATATTTATTCCTAAATATGTTACTTCCTCTTTAACAGGAATACCTTCAATTTCCGCTGAATGAATATTGCCATCTTTAAGAGGAAAAAGGGTGCACTTTTTAATATTTAGAGTTAGACCTGTCACTTTAGAGAAGAGATTAAGACAATTTATGATTTTCTTAATCTGCATTTCGTCCTTTAAAAAGATAGCAGTATCATCAGCCAGCTGGCAACATTGAATTTCTTTACCTAAAATTTGAATACCTTGAAAGGAATCATTATATATATGTACGGCCATTGTTAGCATAACCAAAAGAAACAAAAAAGGGGCTGCTGGATCTCCTTGTTTTATACCCCGAGAGATGTTGAACCTGTGAGTGCTTCCCCATAGAAGTTTAATTGAGCTGTTTCACTCACTATATAAAGTTTGTATTGCCCTTTTAAAGTACTGACCAAACCCCAAACACTTCAGATAGCACCTCGTGCTTTACAGTGTCAAAAGCTTTATATATGTCTATGAATAATATGTAACAGTTGTCTGCAATGTATTCTTTGTAGTCAATCAAATCTAAGATCAAACGAATATTGTTGCTTATGTGTCTGCCTTGCATAAAACCAGACTGACCATCGTCTATAAGTGTGTCAAAACAAAATTTTAATCTTTCTGCAAAGATGTGAGACAATAACTTTGCGTCATTGTTAATTAAAGTTATTTGTCTCCAGTTCTCAATCTGTAGTCGATTTTTATTGGGTTTAGGTATCAAGGTGATTAGGCCTTGGCACATTGTTGCAGGGAGCTTACTGACTTATATGGCCTCCTTAAAGACATATAATAAAAATTCAGAGATGTGGTCTTGGAAAGCCTTATAAAACTCGCTGGTAAGTCCATTGTTCCCTGGGGATTTATTATCTTTTAAGCATCTAATATTATTTTCAATTTCTCTCAGGGATAAATCTTGATCACAAACATTTTTTTGCGTTTGGTCAATGCGTTGTGCCTTGTTATATATAGAAGAAAAAAAATGAGATGGGCTATAAATCTCATTTGGTTCAGAATATAAGTTTTTATAAAACTCTTCCACAGCTTTAGAAATTTTTTGAGGGTTTTCGGAGATCTGCTGATCAACTTTGAGTTTATACATGTTTTTCACAGAAGCATTTCTTTTTTCTAGATTATGAAAATATTTTTCATAATCTAGAATTTTTTTCACCGTGTCCCATCCATTTCCCTTATTTTTTCACCGTGTTCCATCGATTTCCGTCTGGAACGGATAAATGCACCACGTGCCATATTTTGATATATAATGTCCAATTCAGATTGTAGCTCAACTAACCTGTTGATTTCAGTCTGAGAGTTTGTTATCTTCATAAATAGAAATGATATCCTTTAGAATTTTCTCTTGTTTAATTCTTTTTTCCTTAGCCAATTCCTTTCCCCTTTTAATTGCCATATTACGAATCAAGAATTTTGTATATTCCTAGTGTTTGCCATATATTTTCTCTTCTTGAGCTTTCTTCCAATTATCATGTATGATTTCTATGACTTTTTCTTTTAAAGACTTATCACACAAAAGCGTATTGTTTAATTTCCAGTAGTCAGAGTTACCTTTAACTGGAAGGTTCCTTATATATAATGTCAGAGAAACAATTTTGTGATCCGTGAGTATTGAAGGTTCTATTTTGGTTTCCTTTACTTTATCTATTAAATCATTTGAAATAAGCCAAAAGTCAATCCTGGATCTCTTTGATAAATCTTTGTTATTCCAAGTGAACTGGATTTGAGACAGGTTAATTAATTTCCATATATCACAACAGTTTAATTGTAAACAAAGGTCGTTAAACTCTCCATATGGGCTTCTTAAAGGTCTTTGTGGGTGACAGTCAATTATGGGATCATTAATGCAATTCCAGTCACCTCCAAGTATCAATTTAGCATTCATGAAGGAGTTTAACAAGACAGTGATTTCTTCTTCAAATTCTTCAAAGAGGATTGTGTTTCTATGACTGCTATTGTACCCATATATATTTCCCAGAATGAAAATATCATTCATAAATTCAATAACTAAAATTAACCATCTTCCAGAGTTATGAGCAATGTTTTTGAGGATTTTTCCTTGAAAGGATCCTTTCAATATAGCTACACCAGCGGAATTACTGTTACCATAAGCCATCCAAATATTATCACCCCATTAATTTTTCCAAAAATTGAAGTCTGCAGCTAATGCATGTGTTTCTTATGGAAAACAAAAATCTGCTTTCAAGCTTTTACAAAACAAAAAAACAGCCTTCCTCTTAGTCTGTTCTCGAATACCCCTCACATTAAATGAACAAAATGACAAAGACATATGAAACAAAAAACACGAGGTTATCTAGATGGAGTTCTGAGTTTTTCAAAAAAAACAATATGTAAATGACTTTCTTCACCTTTTAATATAAGTAAGCTGAACATTCAAGTATGAGCTAAATTAAACTGTGTATCTTTCACCTTAACATTGCCCATATCTTCGAAATCTCTGATTTAAGAGTAATACTATGCTTTCAATGAAAGCCTGAATAGGCCTCCTCCAGCGTCCAGGATGACTGCTCTGCAGACGTCTACCATGCGCTGTTTAACGTCCTCACCTTCCTGCTCCGGCAGACCGTACAGCCTCAGGTTCCATCTCCTGTGATAGCGCTCCATGTCGTTTATCTTGTCTTCCGCGGCCGTTATTCTTTTCTGGTGAACGTCCCTGGCTTGCTTGACCGTTGTAACATCCACTTTCATGTCATGGACTTCTTTAAAAAGGAACTCTGACGTCTCCTTCAGGGCCTCAATGGTGTCAGTATTTTTCTTTATCAGTAATGCAAGACTGTCAGCGTTTTCTTTTATCTTTTCCACCACCGACCTCACAATGTTGTCTTGTAGTTCGAAGAGTGTCGGTTCAATTTTGCCTTTCTTTGTAACTGGGGTACTTGGCGCCGGGAGCGGGGCGCCGCCCACCTCCATCTCGGAGCCGCCGGCATAAGAGTGCATGTCTCCCGTCTTCACAACTTCCATGTCGTTTTCGGTTGAACCTTCAATGAATGAAAGCGACTTGCATGCCTTGTTACCTTGATTTCTGTGTCTTTTCTCTGCCATTATTATCAAGCCATCAACTTCCGTGCAAAAGTTCACTTCTTCCTGTATGAGTTGAAATTTCAAATTGACGGCAAAGTTGAATAAAACGTCGAAGTCAGTCCTCGGTTGCTTATTCTACCAAAGGGCGACAAGAATAACAGCTGGCAACTGTTCTGAATGAGCAAAGTCCACTTTTAGGATGAGAAAATCATTTCTATCGGTTAGTGAAAAAGTTCTCCATACGCCTCGGCCGCCATCGTTTTCCCCAATCAACATGCAGGACAGTGTTCCCCGAGGAACAGGGTTGAAAAACACTGCTCTAAATTAAATAAAAACAAATAGCTTGGACTGGACCACGGGTGAAAGCTAACCAAATTTTGCATAAAGGCCCAGTCTCATGCCAGATTACCTCAGCTGTAAACCCAAGCCAATAGTCCTGATGGTGGCGCTACAGCAAGCATCTAAAGTTCAAAACATTGAAAATTCATAGCAAATCAACCCGCTAGAACTTCACACTTTCATCAAACTTTAGCCCCAATAGTAAAGAAACTTTTGTACATTTAAACCTATTAAAAATTATGAAGTCCATCACTCTGTTTTTTTTAAACTGTAAAACTTATAAAAACCTATCTCCTCGCACAATTTTTGCCTACAGTGCATGAAAATGTTTGACTGTGAACACTACTGTAAACATATACATGCAAATTGATAAATAAATCTTCAATGTTCATGAAAAAATTGAACATTTTTTAGAGTCACGGTAGATGATGTTTGACAAATATCAGAATTTTACGTAAAAAACTGAATTTTTGATAACATTTTGAATTCTGCTCTCATGTGAATAATTGCAGTCAATGCAAGCAGCATTTTTAAACATCAGTTATTCACTTATGGAGCAAATCAATCATTTTTAAAAACAAATTACCAACATCTCCATACTGCAATATGCGCATTTTCAGATTTTTGTCTTGATAACTGAATTTTTAACAGTGGTTTCAAAGCTGCCTGCACAACATTGAATGGCTTACTTAATTTGTGAAGCCACTGTTGTATTGCCACTTGCCAATTAGCTTAGAGCAATAGACAACAGTCTTTGGTTCCAGAAGATGTGAGTTCAAGCCTCAAGTGGTCCAAACTGAACATTGTTGTCAACTGTCTTGTCTTCCTATTCTCCTGTTTGTTGCTCAGAATTGCCTAAATTTGCCAAAAATAGCCCGCACCCGACCCATCGCTGCGCAGCAGCTATAGTTCCTATTTTGCATTCGGAGCACATTGGAATTTTCCCTCCACAGACGCACGTCCTTAAATTAGGGAATGACTTTGCGCTCCGGGGGCGGTTCAGCGAAAAGAGGAGGCGTGTTCCTGCGCAAACCTTCACTGGTGCCATTTTGCAGTTTCAGAAAACACTTCCGCAACAGACCAAGAAAAACCTAGTCTAAAGTCAGTGGCGCTTATTCAGATGCTATTTTAAGGGCGCATGCTTGGCCATAATGTAGCATGTGCTCAACATGCATACACTTTGCTTCTCTCATCTACAACAGTGTTGGGTATCGTTACTTTGGAAAGTAGTTAATTAGGTTACAACGTTACCATCAATTAAAAGTAATCAGTTACGTTACAGCGTTACCTATGAATACAAGTAACGCGTTAGAGTACTCATGCGTTGCCAAAAATTAAAAGCCGTTTGCAGCGCCTCGCACATGCTGCAACTTAACTGACACACACACCTCCTCCGAGGCTGTGACAATGATGAATAACATCAGTCATCCAACCAAATTAACTCTGCAGGATAACAATAACAGGAAAGACAGCCAGCAATATGCCACATAGCATTTTATTATTATTATTATTTTTTTTTTTGCGGTCGACAGAAGCTTTTCACCAACGCAGAGTGTGCATTTTACCGTTATGTTGTTCTTGTCCTTTTCGCTGGTGAATTGAAAATAATGTGCGTACTTCCACGATATCAAAAGCTGTCCTCTCTGCCATCTTGCCGGGGGTTCGAAAACACTCTCTCTCTCACACACACACACATACACACAAACACAGACACACACACACACACACACACACACACACACACAGGTAACGTAGGTCAGCAGCAGGGCACAGACGCATCACAGCGCTGCGCCTCCGCTGACACATCCGCAGGAGGCACAGTACTGTCTGACAAAAAGCAGGCTGCAGTCGGGATTTTCCTTTCTTAAAAAATTCTTAAAATAACGGATTACTTTTTGAAAAAAATAACGAAGTTACTGATTCCTTGACGCTCGAAACTACTGCGTTACGTTACATGTTACACGAAAAAAGTAACTAGAGTACTCTAACGCGTTACCCACAACACTGATCTAAAAGGAAGCAGTTCCCGTTTTTGCAAACCATACAAAAAAAGTTGAAAGATTTAAACAGAAGAACTAATTCTTTTTCCCTCTGATATGCGACGCGCCCGCCGGAGCCGTGAGGGTCCGGGAGTGGCAATGCGCGATGTGCTCCTAGTGGAGCAGGTGGACGGAGATGGAGTTGGGGGAGGAGGAAGGGGCACAACAGGAGCAGGTGGTGCGTTTGGAGACTTGAGGCGATGCGCCTGAGAGGCAGCAGCAACATCGCCACCCGGTCAAGACGGGCATTAATACCTTGCCGCATCCCGGGCAGTGCGGTCCGGTCTGACAATGCTGCCACGGCGTGTAGTGGGTCTGGAGCCTCTGCACCTTGGTGTTTGCGCTGCTCCCTCATCAGCTGGCCGTTGCGCACTGCTTGGCCCGTGCGCACTGCTCCCGAGGCCAGGTGCGATGTCCTGGGGATGCCAGCCGTAGAAGCAATTGTGGCAATTTCCTCCCACGCCTGTTTAACCAAAGCTAGTTTGGAAGGATTTCTCCAATCCCCATACAACGCCACTTCTCGGTCTTTTACAGCCCCAACGAGAACGTCGGTCTCCTCGGCTGTGAACCGCTCCTGGTGTGCGCTTGGCAAATTCGCCATTATAATAGCAATCCGCCATGGAACAAGCGCGCCTGCTTTTAAAGGGAATGTGAGATGACGCTCTGATTGGTTTATTGCACGTTACGCCCAAACCACACCTATGACTAAAAGATCCGCCCACAAAGCTACTTGCGCTTTGCGTTTGAACTGAAAACTCAGAGTTTCTCTCATCTCAGGGTTAACAAACTCAGAGTTTCACAAAACCCGCTTTCTGGAATACCCCCCAGGACTACTGTAAATCAGAAAAACAAAGAGGACTCATTTATAGAGCTTGTGTATGCACAAAATAGAACACATTGTCTTTACCATTAATGGTTGAATTTGGGTGTATAGAGGGTGGTATATGAGGCGAATCCACGTGCACACATTTCCAAGTTGATTGGGTATTTATAAAAGGAAATTTGCATTGTTGTGTGTAGGCCATGTTATATTTATCAAAATATCTTTTTGGGCACACATACACTTTTAGTATGGATCCTACACAATGTTTTATAATTAAGACCCCAGTTCACACACAACTTTTTACTTAGTCAGCTCATTTATTAAACAGCATTATCTGGTAGATGCGCTGAAGAAAGCAATGTTGGACACAGATTCATGATTATCATTCTTGCAGTGAGTGTCACTGCAAGGGTCGCACAGTAATATTACAGCTGACACAGTCATGTTTATTGGGAAAATGCAAGCTAACACTAATTTGTGAAAAAAAACAACATGTGGTTTGGGGAAATGTTTCACAAACCAACACTTGTTGTCATAGAAGATGTAAACAGGAAAGTCGCTCTTCCTGTGAATGTGTCAGTCTAATACATTTCTAAATACACTTAGGAATGTCTTAGAAAGTAAACATGTATCAAGTAGAACCGTTCAGCCCTTATAAAAGACAAGGAATGTACAGGCCTATGCGCCCTGACCGTAATTTTGGAACATTTTCTACCTCTCCATGAACGTTAGGGAAGCGTGGTCTGTCTACCGTTCCTCAAACATTTAGAACACTTTCCAAAATTGACATCAAGGAAAATTTGCTTTAGGGTTCCAGGGAACATTCCCTGACAGAAAAGTACACAATGGATTTCATTATTCTTGTTGCGTTGGAGTCAACTTGTAAGCAATCCATTAAAGTACTCAGATCACAAGTAATGTAACGTTTTAGTTTTAGTTCTCTCAGTTTAACTTCATTTAACATAGTGCCAGATTTCATTCGAGCCTTCCAGGCAAAAACCGGCTAAAACACACCGTGAACAGGCCTTAATATGTAGCAGAAAAACACCCAATCCAGCTGTTGTGTATAAAAAAGACGCTGGACGGGAGGTTTGTGCATCTCGCTTCACTTTCGGTCAAAACAAAACTAAACTATTTCAGACAGAAACAGCTGCATACCAAACATGTACTGGGGCATTACCAAACGAACATAGATTAATTCGTCCCGAACAGACATAACAGTTTTTAAAACCAAGAAACAGCTGATCACAGCAGTCAGTCCATCACTTCATCCGCGGACATTAAGATGAACAACTGAACAGCCGCTGAGATCCAGGAGATGCAGCGTCTCCCCGGTCTCTGTAGTTGTTTGGTTGTGTTAGCTTGATGTTGTGTCGGCAGGCTACTACTTTAAAATTAAAACCCACCCGCTAAGAACCCAGTTCTAAACTCCAATGGGGTGCAATGTAAAGCTCTTATTTTGAAGTCAAATTCGCTGTCAACTGCTCACAGCCCAACTTCAAGCTTCACGTCACGTCACATGTTTACGTCTACCTCAGAGGTGGCTTTTGGAAAAGGAGGAATATTACACCTCGGTTTTAGAAAGACAGGCCGGCACATTGCCGCACTTACCTTGGAGCAAATGTGCCGCCTTTTCTATCTAAAAAGGGCTACTGGCAACACCAGCCACCACAGAGTCGCACTGCCGCATGCGTCATCAATGTGCTCAGCATGGAGACAAAAACAAATGAAGGCTTAACATCTGTTTTTTTATTGTGATATATCTAAAAAGTTTTGGAGTGTTGTTGAATCTCATTTTTTGATGCTGCCAACTCTGTCCATTCTCTTACCCTGAAACATGTTATTTGCTACTATATTCTATATACCTAGAAGATAATGCTCTTGAACACATGATGAACTTTGTTATCCTATGCAAAATGTTCTATTCTCAAACAAAAATTTGCAAAATCACTACCTAAATTTGCTCCTTTTCTCCTGGAACTGAGCTCTTTGCTTAAATGTCTGATTTTGTTAAATATCGAAAAAAGTAATACCTTACTGAGTCATTATGAAACGTTTTCCCTGAAGCCACTGTATGAACTATCTATTCATTTATTATTTTATTTTTCCCTTTCTTCTTCTTCTTTTTTAAAATTACTTATTATTTATTTACTTATTTATGTATTTTTTTTATTTTTTATTTTTTATTTTACTCTATCCTGTACCACAAACCTGAAACGGCACATTGAACTAAAGCACCCGGCGAGCCTTTCAAGGTCTGTGCAAGTGAATAAAAAATCAAAAGACACGGCAACAGCGTGCCAAAACAGATCCTCTACCACCCAAATCACATTAACGGCGTGCAGTAGCGGCTCCGCTGTCTTCATCTCGCAGCAGCAGCTGGACAACCTGGTTTTGCAGAATATTGTCGGAGAGCTGCAGCTTCAGTGTTAAAACTGATAAAATAATAGCTGTCTGTGGTTCTATATGGGCTGTGGCAATAATATTGAAAATAATAGCTCACATCAACATATTGAAAAAGAAAAGAACTATGAACTAGTTCATTTTTGGAACTGTGAACTTAGTTCAAATTTTTGAATTATGAACTATGAACTGAAACCAAAATTTGTGAACTGAACTTTGAACTAGTTCATGTAGAAAGTGAACTTTCCCAACACTGTTCAGGTATATGTATACCTGGCTACGCAACATCTGAACAATATAACCGACATGCACATCGAGTTGCAAAGGGTACTCTAATGCTTTTCTCAGTAGATAATGCAGTAACGCGACAAGTTACTTTTTAATTATAGTAATTTTGTAATGTAGTGAGTTACTTTCAAAAGTAACTTTATAGGTTAATATCAAGCTGAAGCAAAATGACCCTGACACAAATGATGGTAACAAAGGGTAGTAAAAGCGATGTGAATTTATTGAAATAATGTGATACATTTGATACATGTGATTATTTATTAAATAACAAGTAAGCCACTTTTAGCCACTGCTACTGGGGGAGAAGCTGCGGGTGATGGGTGTAGACGACGCAATGATCTCCTGGATTACTGACTACCTGACAGGCAGGCCACAGTTTGTCTGTATGGGCAGTGTTCTGTCTGATGCGGTGGTCAGTGATACAGGAGCTCCACAGGGGACTGTACTGTCTCCTTTCCTGTTCACCTTATACACCACTGACTTTCAGTACAACACCGGGTCGTGTCACCTGCAGAAGTTTTCTGATGACTCGGCTGTTGTTGGCTGTATAAGTGAGGGACAGGAGGAGGAGTACAGGGCACTGGTGGACAACTTTGCAGAGTGGACTGGACATAAGCACCTGCGGCTGAACATCAGCAAGACCAGAGAGATGGTGATAGATTTCAGGAAGAAAAGGAAGACGACTTTCCAACCACCGCACATTCTTGGAAGGGATGTGGAGGCGGCGGAGGATTATAAGTACCTGGGCGTTACCATCAACCACAGACTGGACTGGAGATCTAACACTGAAGCTGTTTACAAGAAGGGGATGAGCAGACTTTACTTCCTGAGGAAGCTGAGATCCTTCAGCGTGTGCATCAAGATGTTGGAGAGCTTTTGTCAGTCTGTGGTGGCCAGTGTACTTTTCTTTACTGTGGTTTGTTGGGGAAGCAGCATCAGAGCCAGCGACACCAACAGACTCAACAAACTGATCAGGAAGGCTGGCTCTGTGATTGGCTGCAAACAGGACACCGGAGGCTGTGGTGGAGAGGAGGACACTGAAAAAACTGTTATCCATCATGGATAATCCTCTCCACCCTCTCCAACTCACACTGGTCAGACAGCGGAGCACCTTCTCCGGAAGGCTGCTTCAGCTTCGCTGTCGTAGCAATAGATACAGGAAATCTTTCCTGCCATAAGCCATCACTTTATATAACAACTCTCTCACCTCTGCCTGACAGAGAACTCTGGTCTCTCTACTGTTTGTATATATTATTATTGTTTATAATATATTTTGTGTGTTTTGTTTTGTTGTATATATTGTTATTGTTTATTGTTTATAGCACACTATGCACCGCATATATACACTATGTATATATTGCCTTCTATTTATGTTATGTACAAAGTGTTTTATTTGCGACCCACTACTGCTGTAACAAAATAATTTCCCTGTCTGGGATCACTAAAGTCTATCTATCTATCTATCTATCTATCTATCTATCTATCTATCTATCTATCTATCTATCTATCTATCTATCTATCTATCTATCTATCTATCTATCTATCATCGTGATTGTTACTCACTTGTTTCACACATTACACTGAAAACACAGGGCCAACTGTCATCACTTTTCATTGCAATAATACCCCCAAACAGCCCAAATTAATTGATGTTATCTTTCAAAACCATATGCAGGTTACAGTTAATTCATCGTCAATTTAAATGACATATCTGCCATCACAATACTGTTTTTTTCCAAAACCAGCAGATGCATAATTATTCCAATAGTGACATCACATTTACCCACAGTCAGCCTGTGGAATACAAATAACTCGTTTACAAAAAGAGTTTCATGATCAATAAGCACCATCTGTAGCAAAAGACAGAAAAAGACACGCTGACAGAATGTTAGATGGTTGTTCATGGTTTGCCAAACTGTAACATTTTTCATTTTTTTATGTTCAAGGTATCATAAAGTAGACATAAAGACCATAACATTTTAAACATCGAGAAAAACAAAATCAATATAGGCTATGGCAACACCATGAATCCCAATTCCACTTCCACAGAAATTAGTTTTTAAATTAAATCACATTAATTTCAAGGCACATGCACTAAGTGTCAGTGCAGTGCTGCTGTTGAGTGACAGAATTACTGCTGACGAAGGCAACATTAAGCTCGGGGAACGGACCAGAGCGCTGCTATCGGCGCTGCAGCCCCGGCTCGGGACGACACAACAAGCGAGAAAAGCCTGCTGTTGTACTGCTGTGCTAACTGGGGCTAATGCTCCGTGCTCGGCGCCCCGAAGCTCGTTAGCTCTGTACTATACTACCACACTCCATATGCATATAGAGACCGGAGCTCGGGAGCTCCGGGACAGAACCAGATACACAGAGACTTGGACAAAACAGGAGAGAGCCTGGAAAAAAGTCTGCGACGAAGTTGGACTCTGTGTTGCCCAGAGACAGCCGGCACACGGGCCCTAAAATGGCAGCAACAATCCGCTGCGTTGTCAACATCCGCTGCTGTTCACTTCCGTTTTGGTCACTTCCGTTGTGGGCCACTTCCGTTGTGGGCCACTTCCGTTGTGGCTTTTGTATTTGTGTTGCGGCTTTTGCATTCGTGTTGCGGCTTTTGCATTCGTGTTGCGGCTTTTGCATTTGTGTTGTGGCTTTTGTATTCGTGTTGTGGCTTTTGTATTCGTGTTGTGGCTTTTGTATTCGTGTTGTGACTTTTGTATTTGTGTTGTGGCTTTTGTATTCGTGTTGTGGCTTTTGCATTCGTGTTGTGGCTTTTGTATTTGTGTTGTGGCTTTTGTATTTGGCCTGACACCTCTGGGCCACCGTACTTTTTTCTAACATTTACGTAATATTCATATGCAGGCAACATAACTGGAACAATTAAAATATATTCTGATTGAAACTCTGACTAATCATACTTGACAAACAGGTTCCCTACAAGTATATGCTCAACATATGTGATCAGTTATTATGCATTTTACTTTTTGGCCAACTCATGAACCGTGTGGCGTAGAAAAAACTTTATTGTACATTGGATTCCCCGAGATGTAGCTGAGTCAGTTGATTTATACTAATAGAATTTGATCTGTTAAATTTTTCCGCAATTTTCACTTTTTTGGAAAATACATTTTGTCTCTAGTGGCATATACTATATCTTCACTAAATTTGAATTTTTCAACATGAACTTATCCATTTTTTTTTTTTTTTTTTTACATCACTTACCATTTGTCTGTAATTGATTGTCAGACTTTTAAAGGCATGGCCTGATGCACTCAACAGGCTGTTACTCTTCCATGCTAAATCAGATTTCTGACCACAATTGGTAAACTTGTACGTATAGCCACACTCCACAAATGTGTAAAATTTCATACACTTTTACCCAAAGGTACAGAAGTTGTCCATTGGTATGTGTGCAACGTACTAAAGAATTGCGCTAGCATTAATAAAATGCTGCTATATCTCTATAACACATGATTATATTCGCACAAATTTTGTCTGCTACCATCAGACTCCAGTTGCAATTGCTGTTGTTAAATTTGATGGTGCTACATTATTGTCTAGCAGACTCCAAGGGCCACAAAATCTCAGTCAGCATAACTGACACATTATGCTAGTGCTTGTGCTTGTGTCTTTCCTGCGATTGGTTTGAAAAGTCAAACCAAGCGAGTGGATGAGCTTACACAGCAGATTTTGGGCCATAGCTACAGTCGCAGTTGCATTGTCTCAGCAGTTGAGCCAGAAACACTCTTGCAGGAAAGAGTACCTTTGAAAGATGAGTGACCCGGAGAAAGCTGAAGAGATGGGAGTGTTTACTGCAAAACTCTGACTCAAAACCCATGGTGACAGATTTAACATTATGACTTACTTTACCTGAACAATGTCTTGACTTGACTTGCTTGACTTATAGCAGGGACTCGTCTTGGCTTGCTTGACTCTTTCCACAGTAACTTGAGACTTGTTTGAAACTTGAAGCTGAAGACTTGAGACTTGCTTGTGACTTGCAAACATGCGTGACAGTCTCCCACAACTGATATTTCTACTATTGGTAGTAGGAATATTAATTTACAGCACCACTACAGTTCTTTTTAATAGGCCAGGGTTGTTGTTGTTTTTTTTTTGTCAAACTGAATAACAGGTTTGCTTAATTCAAATAACAACACATACAGTATCACCTGATGTAACCGTGTGCATTCACACACACTTATCGCATGTATGCATGCCTTAGTTGCACTTTGGTACTAAACAAACAGCACTACACCCCTGAATATAACAATTCAAGTGATTGTAGTTCTCTCTTCTTCTTTCTCTCTTTCCAGATACTACAAGGCCTAGTTTGGACCAAAGTCCATCCGGCACCGCAGGAATCTACTTCTCTAGTTCTCCCTTACCCCACAAATCACCTTTGTTGTCAGGAGCTAAACAGTGAGTCTGCATGCTTTTACTGCCCAACCCTAAAGCTGAACACAAACACACCCAGAAAACAATCACTGTATGTGCTTGTTTTAACATTGCCACACACCACACTCATTCTTTTAATTTGGTACTCTAAATGGTTTATCATGTTATCATGGGTAGTGATGGGAATTCCAGCTCTTTTAAGTGAGCTGGTTCTTATGGCTTGGCTCACTCAGATTTTTTGTTGTTTAAATTAATTTCTTACCAAAAATCATGTAAAATTATGTGTACATTGAAAATGTCTACACATGATTTGCCCCAGTAGCATGTAAACAGTGAATAGGAGGGGACCCAAAATAGACCCCTGAGGGACCCCACAGAAGAGAGGAGCACAAGAAGAGGAGGCTTCTCCAAACCGTACAGAGAATGACCTGTCTGACAGATAGGAGATGAACCAATCCAGAGCCACATCACTGATACCAACATAATTCTTCAAACGACTGATTAAGACATTATGGTCCACTGTATCAAAGGCTGGCTTTTCTAAAATCTGGGATAAAAAAGGCAGCTTTGAGATTGGTCTAAAATTACTTAAAAGAGAGGGATCTTGAGAGGGTTTCTGTAAAAGACTGTAAACAGTGGCATGTTTAAAATAGGAGGGGAAGCACCAGTAGACAAAGAGCAGTTGATAGTGGCTAAGATGTCTGGACCAACTGTCTGAAATACAGCTTTTAAAAACCAAGTGGGAATGCAGTGTGAAAGGATGATTTTGAAAGTTCAATTGTACATTCCAGGGTAAACAAAGAGATTTCACTGAAGAGGGTTAACGTTAAGAGTGGACAGGAGTCAACTACCATTTCTCTAAAATCAGTGTTAAAATGCTGCCGAATCTCTACTATTTTGATAAAAAAGTGATTAAGAAATTCGTCACATTTGTCTGGGGAGGATTCAGCTGGCTGGCTGGGAGGGGGACCAACCACAGAATTAACAGTTTTAAAGAGAATTCTGGGATTATGAACCTGTTTGGCAATCAGCTCAGAAGTTTTTTGCTTCTCTGATTGTACACTGATAAGTGAACACTAGCTCTTTTGGAGAAGCAAGTGAGACACTGAGTTAATCCGTTTTCTATTTCCTCTCTGCCATCCTTCATCATCTCTTTAAAATCCTTAGGTCTTCGTTCAGCCATGGCAGAGAATGAGGCTTTGGCTTTTTAAGTCTGACTGGAGCTATAAAGTTTTAAATATTTGTGCAAGAGCTGTTAAAACCACTGACAAGTTCATGTACGGTGAGGTCATGTTGTTCACCTGTATTAAGAACCGTGCTTGAGGACATACAAGCTTGGTCAAAGCAAGAAACGGAGAGTGAATTTAGGGGGTGGGAGTGAATCACTGTGGAGGGTTTGAGGTCAGGAGAGAGGAGCAGAACCTGGAAAAGCACTGCCTTGTGATTGGAGACGGCAAAATCAACCAAGTTCACCTCATCCACACAGAAACCATGGGCGAGCACAAGGTCAAGTGTGTGCCCTTTGTCATGGCTGGGCTGCTTCACATATTGGGTCAAACTAAAAGAATCTAAAAGTTTCATAAAATCATAGGTAAACCAGGAGGAAGAGGGGCAACAGACATGGATATTAAAGTCACCAAGAATGAGAACTCTGTCATATTGTAACATGATGACTGTTACAAGGTCTAAAAATTCCTGAATGAAACCAGAAATTAGTTTAGAGGGTCAGTAAATTAAAGCACATCGAATAGGAAATGTATTCTTTGTAATACAGCAAAGACTCTCAAAAGGTAGAGAAGCAGCCAAGCAGGACTTGAGAACAGTTAAAATCATTACTAGTGATGGGATATTCGACTCCTTTTACTGACTCGAGTTTGTATGAGTCACTCACTAAAGTGAATCGGGTTTTCGAGTCACTTGAGTCACTTGAGTCAGTCACCAGAGTGTGCAGCACACGCTATGATTTTCTAAATGTCACTTAGTAACTTGATGGGGCGGAACTGCAGGAGAGGGACAGCAACATGGTTGTAGTTTATTTTCAGTTTTTATTTACATACATTTGCAAGACAAACATGATTTTATATTGAGAATAATTTCTGCGCCATCACTCAGAGGCTTCCCTTGAATGGAGCGTAGCAGTACATTACTCAGGTGAGGTGAACGGCGAGGTGCTGAGTCCTGAAAGGCGCGGAGCAGCGAGTTTTTCAGGTAAGGGAGGGGCTCTGCAAGCTGGCGGGAGAGCACGTGAGCTGTAAGCTGCCTGTAAACGGCGCGTCTGAGGTGCTGAGTCCTGAACGGCGCGGAGCAGCGAATTGGCATGGAGCTAATACAGCAATTTGCTTGATACATTTACGCAAGTGCAGTTAGAATAACAGTTGTGTGGCATGTCTCCTCTTTGCTGTTAGCTGGTGGTAGCAGCGGTGAGTCAGTGAACGAGTTAATGGAGACAATGACTCGTAACTCCTGAGTCAGTAAAACGAATCTCGAGTTTTGAACGATTCGTTCAGGACTCGCACATCACTAATCATTACTGCAAGGCCCCCCCCCCTCGGCCTGTCATTCTTGGCTGGTGGAAAAATAAATAATCTGGGGGGGAAGACTCAATGAGATGGGCACACTCATCAGGATTAAGCCAGGACTCTGCGATGATTAAAAAGTCAATATTGTTTGTCATGATAAAATCCTGGCAGATAAAAGACTTATTTGCAAGGGACCTTACATTGAGTAAGCAGAAATTAGCTGATTTAAAAGCAAGGATTAAAGGAGTGGTTTTAACTGTGATGAGGTTGTTTCTGTGTGGACTTTGAGTGAATTTTGGTTGTGCACACTGCCTTTCAATGATCCTAACAGGAATCCTAACAGGAATAAGTGGCTTGATAAAACCAGCACCAGTAGGACCTGCACTGTCCAGGACAGGGCCAGAGAACACAGAGCCAAGATGCTAGGTAGGGTCCTGCTGGGGAGACCATAAATTCAGACTAAAAGCAATAAAACTGATGAAAATACAAATCAGTCTTCCTGCTCCTTTCCTGTTAGGATGCAACCCATCATATTTTAAAAGGTACCACCTGGCTCAAAAGGATTCAAAATGACTAATAAAACCAAGACCAGTAGTAGTACAAAAGTTTTGCATCCACAGGTGCAGATTAAAAAGATGGCTAAAGCGTTCCGAGCTCTTGGTCAAATTGGGAGTAGTACCAGACAGGACACACCTCCTCCTGAGGCTTTCAACTGTGGAGGTCAGAGGCTCAAATTCATAGTGAAGCTTGCTGGATTGCCTGGACATGACGTCATTGGTGCCGGAATGCACAATCACAGTGTGGACGGTGGAATGAATGTCAAGGATAGCTGGAATTAGTTCAATAAAATCAGCTGCCTTGCCTCCTGAGAGACAGTATGTAATTGCATCAGGAAGCTTTAGAAATCTGACGATAGAGTCTCCAACTATTAAAATCTCGGGTCGCTCAGTGTCAGGGTTGTCTTTGTAAACTGAGAGCTTTGGTCTGAGTTTAAGGCCTATCGTTGACGAGCTGACTGAGTACAGGTGAGCTGAGTGATTGATTACCTGGTCCGATGTTTGCGTGGGGGGAGGGTGCTGAGATAATGGCAAGTGGTTGTGGTGAAGGAGACGAGGTCACTGGAGCAGACACGGAATGGAACAGGTCTTCAGGGTTCTGCAGGAGTGACAAACGGGGATGTTTGCACCCGGGGGGACCCGAGTGAATATCCACCGAAAATCCAACCTAAAACTAACTTCATCCCAGTTCGATGGTTAGGCTGTTGCAGCCTTTGAATAGGATGACGAGGATTTCAGTCGCTCAACTTAAACGGTGACTTGTAGAAATTATACAAATAGCAATAATGACAATAATAATCAATTTCAAGATAACCTAGGGTGTAATGCTTTCACTGTGTGGAACTTAAATTCGCTATTCGATGCGGCGGCGGCGCTGAAAATCCAGCAGAATGCAAATAGGGGAAGATACTGTTCGAAATACTGCCAAACTGGTGACGCGACCTTTCCTCTTATATCCACAATTTCCTCTCGCGCTGTCGCACTCATTTTCTCCTTTCACTCCAAACTGTTCTTTTTGTTAAAGCAGTTATGAGGCACGATGGCAAAACATGAAAGTGCTACTGTGCATGTCACTCAACAGGTTGCTGGTAGGTTACCAAAGAGCGAGTGAGTTTATTCATGCCACCAACCTTGCTTAGCTGGGCCGGGACAGGTCGAGAGGCTAAAGCCCTTCCTCTGCCTACATCCCCCAAAATGCCTTGTGGTTCTGGATCTGGGTTTTCTTGCACACCAAGATAACATATTTTATGAAGCTCCCCCCGAAATAAGATGTTGTCTCTTGGTGAGCAGCATTATTGAGAGGCAATATCATACTTTTATTGAGGTATATTTTGCAGCCCGAGACACAGCCATATTCACTCCGTGACGATGCTGCATTAGTTAGGTACAGTAAGATATCATCAGCATATAGAGAGATGACGTGCTTTTCATGCCCCACCATGATGCTCTCTACAGTAGGGTGTGCCCTTATAGCAATTTTGAGGGGCTTGACCGCCAAAGCGAAAAGAGATAATATATTAGCATTTGTTTGGATCATTGCTTAAGGTGGGTTATAAGGTAGAGTATCTGAATCATTCGTATTAAATTTGGGCCAAAGTTAATTTTTTCCAAAACTGTCAAAAGGAAGGGCCACTCTAGGCGATCAAATACCTTTTTAGCATCTAATGAAAGCACAATTACAGGGGTGTTGATGTCTTGAGCACAATCAATTATATTTAGGAGTCTGCATATGTTGTCATAGGAGAGGCGGTTTTTTTTTTTATGAAACCAATCTGATCCTTATTTATAAGGCTAGGTATTACATTCTCCAATCTAGTTGCTATGACCTTGGTGAATATCTTGTACTCTGATGATAAAAGGGAAATTGGCTTATGGGATCCGCACAGTTTTAGGTCCTTGACTGGCTTGAGTAGGACTATGGCCAAGGCCCGTTCTAATGTTTTGGGTAACTGGTCAATCTCGATTGTATGTCTAAACATCAACGGTGCAATAAGATCAGATGCAAACGTTTTTAAAAAATCCATAGGGAAGCCATTTGGCCCCGGCAGGGACATGCACATGATTAAAGAGGGGTAGAGTATCAAAGTCACTATGTGCGCACGCACATTTTTTTTCAGGCCTTAATAACACAATATGTAGATTAATGTAAAATTAATAAATAAAGTACTTACAGAAAGCTAACTACTTAGCTGTGTATCCTGTGTAGCTGTGAATGATATGCAATTGCCATTTCTTTTGTGTCAACAAATTATTGTCAACATGAATCACATTACCATAATACTGAGGTTTGAAAGCCATGCATTAAGAGGTCAGCTACCCTTAGCTGTTTCCTGGTGGTCCTTCTCCTTCCTTTTCTGTATCTTTTCTTTTTTGGCATTGTGCTGCAGGCATAATTAACATGCAGAATACAGAAGCATTCATGCAACTACAACTACTACACACACACAGCTAGACAATTAGCTGGACCAATATCCCGACTTCCTGAAACCGAGTAATGACTTCCGAACTGGTAGGCTAAGACTAATATGATATTTTTTCCAAGGTTGCATATTAACACAGCTTGCATACCAAAAAGAAAATCATGGGAGGGCAAGTGCAAACTAGAAATACAGGCATATCTAAAAATGTGACAAAACCAAGAAATACTACTACTGTGATTGCTACTTTGAATGTCAGTACGAACAGCAATATTTACCTTAACTCTCATTAACAAGCAGTTAGATTAACAAGCACAGATGGGCATTTTTCTGAAATATGACTCATATTTAAGCATGTTGAATAAGTGGAGGGCGACTTGTTAGCCCCCACAAGGAAGTTATGTTAATGGATTTAAAACTCACAAAGGTTCAAGTCACTCCACTGTCATGCTTCATCTATGTGCGTGGTGGAGTTCTCGATGAGGCAGCGGCTTCTCTCTCTCTCTCGCTCTCTCTCTCGCCCCTCTGTGAGAGACAGAGTGGAGCCACAGCGGACTGAGAAGCAACTTTAAGCTCAACACACACACAACACTGTATTACCAGGAAATGCGTACGGTAGATACCCATGGCATTTTTATACTTGATATTTGATACTATATATATTATACTATTTTTTTTTGCGATCCCTATGCACTAAAGGAATGTATTTATTCATTAAAACAACACACAAAAAGGGCAGCAAGGATGGGACCTTGACTTCGACTGAGGAGGTCATAGGGCGGTGGAAGGAGTACTTTGGTGACCTCCTGAATCCCACTAAGCCACCCTCTGTAAAGGAGACAGAGCTGGAGGATGATGGGGTATCATCACCGATTTCGCTGGGTGAAGTCACTGTGGCAGTCAAACAACTCCACAGTGGCAAAGCCCCAGGGATCGATGAGATACCACCAGAAATGCTGAAGGCTCTGAGTGTTGAGGGACTGTCTTGGTTGACACGCCTCTTCAACATTGCGTGGGGGTCGGGGTCGGTGCCGAAGGAGTGGCAAACAGGTGTGATCCACATGTGTTTTGTGGATCTGGAGAAGGCGTATGACCGGGTCCCCGGGATGTTCTGTGGGAGGTGCTGCGGGAGTATGGGGTGAGAGAGTCCCTTCTCAGGGCCATCCAATCCCTATATTCTCAAAGCGAGAGCTGCGTGTGTATACTCGGAAGTAAGTCGGACTTGTTCCAATTGGGTGTTGGCCTCCGCCAGGGCTGTGCCTTGTCCCCAATTCTGTCTGTGATATACATGGATAGGATTTCTAGGCGCAGTCGTGGTATGGAGGGGTGACAGGTCGGTGACCTCAAGATCGCATCACTGCTTTTTGCAGATGATGTGGTCTTGATGGCATCAACAGCTGTAGATCTACAATGTTCACTGGATCAGTTTGCAGCTGAGTGTGAAGTGGCAGGGATGAGGATTAGCACCTCTAAATCTGAGGCCATGGTTCTCAGTAGGAAACCGGTGGATTGCCTACTCCAGGTGGGGAATGTGTCCTTGCCCCAAGTGAAAGAGTTCAAGTACCTTTGAGTTTTGTTCACGAGTGAGGGGATGATGGGGCGTGAGATTGACAGGAGAGTTGGAGCAGTGGGTGCGGTGTTGCATGCGCTTCACCGCACGGTTGTGACGAAAAGGGAGCTGAGCCGGAAGGCAGAGCTGTCGATCTACCGGTCAATCTTCGTCCCTACCCTCACCTATGGTCATGAGCGATGGGTCATGACTGAAAGAATGAGATTGCGGGTACAATCGGCCAAAATGGGTTTTCTTCGAAGGGTGGCTGGGGTCTCCCTTAGAGATAAGGTGAGAAGCTCAGCCACCCGGGAGGGACTTGGAGTAGAGCCGCTGCTCCTTTGTGTGGAAAGGAGCCAGTTGAGGTGGTTCGGGCATCTGATGAGGATGCCACCAGGGTGCCTTCCTAGAGAGGTGTTCCTGGCACGTCCAACTGGAGGAGACCTAGGTGTAGACCCAGGACCAGGTGGAGGGATTATATCTCTTCTCTGGCCTGGGAGCACCTGGGGATTCCCCAGTCAGAGTTAGCCGATGTGGCCAGGGAAAGGGAAGTCTGGGGCTCGCTACTGAAGCTGCCCCCGCGACCTGATTTTGGATAAGCGGTTGACAATGGATGGATGGATAGATGGATACATTTTTCAATAAAAAATTGATCACAAAAAAAGCAGGTGTGTGGGTAATCGCCATAGTCTTAAATTTTTTGAGGTGTTCTCATGAGCTATGTGGAGCATGAGAGGAGCGCGGTCTGAGTGAGTCATAGCTAGGTATTCACATGAGATTACAAGATGGATTTTTTCAATATGAGTAAGAAAAACATAAATATATGAAATGTACAAAGATGTAGCTTCATCTCGCTCTTCAAACGCCATCTTTCTTGAATGCCGAGGCAGAGTTTGTTGTTGCTGGTGACGTAAAGAGGTCAGCCGGAGGTGACTTTATTACCACTAGTTGAAATGAGTACAGCGCCACCTATCGTACCGGGGTATGACATGCTTCAGCCAATAATTCGATTTTCTCACCGGCATGTATACTCGGACAATTGCAGTTGTCTGATTCAGTAGCATAGTCGAACTATGGCTGTAATCTGACTAAGCTGTGCATGTAAACATACTGACTGACGAGCTTCTCCACTGAGTCCGAAAGCGTGGTCAGTTTTTGGTCCAGTAGAACTTGAATACGATTGAATGCTTCTGATTCTGATTCTGATTTTGAAGCGCCTCAACTGTAGCCAAGGCCTTCTATGAGCACTACTTTGTCCATTATGGACTCCCTGCACGGATCCATTCGGCTCAGGGGTGAGATTTTGAAAGGGAACTGCTGACAAGAGTCACAAGAAAAACAAAAGAGACAAGCTTGTGGTAACACGTTTTGGAGGAAGGACACAGTGTGCTGTTGAGAGCACAATTTGAGGGATAAAAGGAGGTCAATGTCATACTCTGTTGTTGGAAAAATGCCGATCCTTGTGGTCTACCAAGTGAAACCTGAAGTGGGCCTGAACCTGAACAGTTCACTGCAATCATTTGCTACCTAGTCAGACTGTCATCAGATCATCATGAGCCAGAGCAGCCACAGGCCTTTGACTAGAGCATGGAGAAGGGCTGAAGCCTGAAAGTGGACACCCCAGGACCACTAACAGTCAAATGGAAGGATTTTTTGCCACAACCAGATTTTGTTTCAAGACAACAAAGTAAAGTCACAGATATAGATCGAGATGCGCCAGTAGCCGGAATCTGGCTGGAGTAGATCCAAGTGTCAAAAAAAAATTAGAACTTTGAGTTGAGCACTCCAGGGGAATGAAGAATTGTTTCATTTTCAGCCCCCCTATTCAGTCTGAACAAGTTCAGGTTGTGTAAATATTTGTGTGTGATGAGCACATCAAAACTTTCTAGAGAGGGGAGGGTGTGGCCTGGTGGCAAATAAGGTATAATGTCTAAAACAAGGAGAAACAAAACACAAGAAGCTAAAGTGAAAATGAGTATCCTAAAAGGATATTTCATTAGGGACAAAATGATTATATGGGTGATACTTAATTATAGTTATAATTCAGTTATTACAAATAATGTAATGTAAAATCATAAAGTCGTGAAGGGGCACATGAAAATAACTAGTAAATTGTCGCCAGAGTAGACACACACGATTGCTGTGGTTTTGTTTGGGTATTTGATTGGTCAGCAGAGGTGGTCAGATCAGTCTACCTGTGATGATTAGGAGGTGGGTGGAGATGAAAAGATGGCGAGAGAAGACAGCAACAGAGAGCACATGATGATCAGTAGCAGCATTAGCCTTGTGTAGGTCTATTTTATGTTAGAGTAATCAGAAGAAACTATGGTCAATGGGCTACCACACCTTTCCTGTTTGTGTTTGTGTGTTTCAAAAACATTAAGGTGAAGCTAAAGTGAACTTGAGGTCCAATGACAGAACTGCCGACCGGGAAGGACTGAGTGGGCTTTCTGATAACATTTTGCTGTGGCTGCTACGTGGTAATCTTCTGTGATGTCCAATGAGGATTTCCACAGTTGAACTGTGAGTTTGTGCGCTTGCTGGACTTCTGCTTCATGATGAGGGGACCATTCCCCCCAGACTGTGAGTGTTACCTGCTGGACTTCTGCTTTGTGAGGAGAGGAGTTCTTTGGATTAACTTTGAGTTTGCTTCCCTGCACCTTTTTTTCACGAGGAAAGGATTGTCCAAGCCCAAAAGGTTGGGCACTTTGGATGCTTGAGTACTGCGTGGCAGCTGCATTACCAAGCTGCTTCTGCTCACTCATGCGTTTGTATTCCCATAGGCTGCCTGTCAGCTATGTTGCTGCTGCAGCGTGGCTTTTGCCTGCTCTATCTGTTAACATGGAATTAGCCTTTGATAATTATTGATAAACATGATGTAATGATTTTCTTTTACCCTGCTGAAAGAGTGCGAAAGCCAGAGGGGGAACAAGAGGAAGGGAGAGAAAGCGAAAGTAAAACAAAGACAGTGCACCAGAAAGAAACTGCCTTTCACATTTTTTGTGTATTCTCCTCATTTCTGTGACATATTCTAAAGATATAGACATTAAAACTGTGGTAAAAAAATCATATGATGTCCATATGACTGTCCACAGGCCATTTCCAGGTTGTTTTTTGTTGAAAACGTGGTAGAAATAGGCAAGACTTCGAATCCCTAGATGACACGATGAAGCAGTGACGCTTGTCACACGTGTGAGAAGCGCGTCTCAGGCATCCCGTGTCAACCGTCTAACCTGTTAACATGGACAGCGAAAAGGAATAGGTTCCTGCAGCCATAGGTAACACCATGCAGCAGTGTACCCAGCCTGTCAGATAGATAGATAGATAGATAGATAGATAGATAGATAGATAGATAGATAGATAGATAGATAGATAGATAGATCAAAAATGCAGAGGTATCATGGAGTAAAGGTAAGTGGAACATAAGATGCAAGAGAATTAGGTGCACTTTTATATACAGATATAATAATTTAAAGCACAAATATTATTTGTGTGTTTTCGCGTGAGCGTTGTAAAATCTGATAGCACCAGGTAGGAATGATTTCCTGTGCTGTTCCTTTAGGCAGCAGGGCTGTATGAGTCTGTTGCTGAAGCTGCGCTTTAGCTTGTCCACAGTTTTGTGGAGGGTGTGAGAGACATTGTCCATGATTGCCAGCATCCTGTCCTCAACCACCTCCTCCAGGGTGACAAGCTCAGAGCCAACAACAGACCCTGCCTCCTTAATGAGTTTATTCAGTCTGTTTGTGTCCTGTCCTCTTTGTGCATTAATGCCTGCACCCCATGACACCACAGCCAAGAAGATGGTGCTCACAACAACAGACTGAAAGAACATCTGGAGCATCTGGTTGCAGACATTGAAGGACCTGAGCCTCCTCAGGATGTAAAGTTAGCTCAGGCCCTTCTTGTAGACTTCAAGAGGTGGTTCTCAGTGGTGGACAGTAACGGAGTAAATTTACTTGAGTACTGTACTTAAGTACATATCCAGAGGATTTGTACTTTACTTGAGTATTAGATTTCTTTGGTACTTATTACTCTTACTTGAATACATTTCCAAGACAAATATTTTTACTTTTACTCAAGTTAATTTCTAGGAAGGCTGAAAAGTACTCGTTACTTTCAGGTCTGCTCTTTTTTTTCTTTTTTTTTTCCTAAAAGACTATTGGACACAAGCTGTGTTTGTCAAAGAAGGAAACCTATCACAGTGCACGCTCTCCACTGGGATCTACGTAAAAGCGGAAATACGTCATCCCTCCCCATAAGGATACCACCACAGTAGCCACGCTCTCGACTGCGTTTGTCAACACAAAACCGCGACAATGGCTGCATCAGATGTAGTTTTTTGTAAAGCAGTGATTCTCATCCAGTGGTCTGGGGACAACATTGGTCTTTGAGGGGGTTCCAGTTCCCAACTTAGCTAAATGATAGAGAGTTTGTTGGACGGTGCAGGTTCATTTGCTTACAGTTTTAATGATTGTTAATAAACATCTGCATCTGCAACATCTGCTGTCCTCCTGTGATCCCATTCATTTTATTTGTTTTTATAGGTGTTTCTGCAGGCTTTATATAACCAGTCCCTCCAGAAAAACGCGATTATGCGATCGCATAATTCAACGCATAATCAGCTGAAGTCCGCACATTGATGCAGGGGCCGCATTTTTTCAAAGACGCCGCACTTTCGCCCCATAAATCGCCGATTTCCGCGCAAAATGCGCGAAATATGCGGGGCTTGCATGATTTCATTATTCCCGCATTTTCGTTGCAAAAAAGTCACATATATTTTTGCAGAAAGTTGAAAAATGTTGCGTTTACTTCAGACAAGAGCAGCCATTTTCCTCCTGTTGCCTTGGGAACGTTATGAAGTGACATCATCGGAAAGCGCCATACCCCGCGAAGAAGACATCATGAAGACTGCAAGTTGCCAACAAAAATAAGCGCAAAAGACAGAGCAAAGGATTATCCCGGTGTGTTACATGACAGTGGAGGCAAATTATTTTGCACTCCGTGCAACTGCGTGTTGGACCACAGGCGGTTCACGCTTGACAACCACTTGCCACCACCAAACACTCGCGGATGGTAGGAACGTGTTTGTCTCAGCAACGTTTTGTAAGTTTTAGCCTTGTGTTTTTGAAGGTCTGAAATAAAATAATGAGATGAGAACTTAATTATTCCCAGCACTTTCTGTGATGTAGTATGCTTGCATATCATAGGAAGTCATTAGAAATGACTATTTACATTAAGGCAGTAGTGGTAAGAGTGGGGGAATCTTTTTTTTTTCTTATTCATCAAAACCGCAGTTTTCCCGCAATTTTTCCCGCAATTTTTGCAAATTCCCGCAATTTCATCTCATAAAATTGCACAAATATACCGCATATTCCATCGCATTGTTTTAGAATACGTGCCGCATAATAAAGGTTTTCTGCCCGCAACAATCACAAAAAAACTCCACGTTTTTCTGGAAGGACTGTATAACATTGTGGTTCTAAAAGCAAGCACATCAGTGCAGGTGGTTTCAAAGAGTTAATTCTCAGAAACAAGAGTTAAAAGGTCCTTAAATTCATTTAGAAAAAATTATAGTAATTCATTGATGTGAAAAATAAGAAATTTACTCTTGCTCTTTACTCTTACTCTCTTACTTTTGCTTAAAGTAAATTTAAAAGCATGTACTTTTGGATACTTAAGTACCTTTAAAAGCAAGTACTTTTTTACTCTTACTCGAGTAACATTTCGACTGAGCTACTTTTACTTGTAACGGAGTAAATTTTGACCAGTAGTATTTGTACTCTTACTCAAGTACTGGGGTCGAGTACTCTGTCCATCTCTGGTGGTTCTTCCCACACCTCTTAACAAAATTGTCAACCAGGTCCCTGTACTCATCCTCCCTCCCACCCTCTACATCACGATGGCTGTGGCCTCAGAGAATTTCTGCAGATGACATGGCTCAGTGCTGTACTTAAAGTCTGCAGTGTAGGTGGTGAAGAGGAAGGGAGACAGCACAGTTCCCTGGGGGGCGGCAATGTTGCTGATCAGATGGTCAGACACACAGTTCTGTAATCTCACAAGTTGCGGTCTGCCTGTCAGATTGTCATCCACCCAAGTGACGAGGGGAAAATCCACTTGCATATTCTCCAGTTTGGACTTCAGCAGCCTGGGCTGGATGGTGTTGAAGATGTTGGACAAGTGGAAAACATGATGTGGACAGTGGTGTTGAGTATATCCAGGGAGCAGTAGGCTTCCTGCAGCAGATAGATTATGGAACAGTATGTGACTCTGTCTGCCTGTGCATCTGCTGCATGAAATAGAGGATTCCTAATCTCTGTACCACACTCGGGCATCTAAGAGACCTGCAATGTTTTTTATTCTTTCTGTCTTGGTGTTTGTTTGTGGCTAGGTAGTTAGTAGAGAGTTGATGGCATAATCTTTAAAACGTTAAACAATAATATTTAGGGCAGATTAAGATTAGAATAACTAGAAAATGCATCTCATGCTGAAAATACTGTGTGAATGCTGAAATTGCCCCATCAAAAGTCAAGATGAGCTTGTAGTCCAGTGCATGGACCTGACTTCAGTGCTCACACCCTAAATTATGGGACCCTGAGATCTATAAAAGATACATTTGTTATTTCTACAAAATTAGGACAGTAAGATGTTGAATGTCTTTTTCGAAATACAGCCACTAAAAAAGGCCATGACATGTCAACTGAAGGCTATTGCTGAACAAATATAATGCAATTAACTTTAGACAAATAAATGCACATCTGTAAAAATCACACTTCAAAATGCCTTCCAGCAATTTGAAGAATTTCAGTTCCAAGTTAAAGATGAAGATAGTTGCCGTAAATGTAATTATAAATTTGTATTTTTTTTGCTTTCAAATGTAGCCCTCAGCTTTCACCACAGCTCCATCATTCCAGAACGGTGTTGCCAAGCAATGGTGAGACCAGCAGCAGACATGCTCTGTACAACAGTGATGCTGCGGATAGGACAAGAGAAGTGGGAAGAGGGAGGAGTGTGGACATATCCGCTGCCTCCAACAGCCAGCATAGAGATTTTACAGCTGACATGATCCCTTACTGCACTCACAGCATTCATACTGGAGACATTAAAATGCTGTCTGAGCAAACGGCTGCAGCTTGCACTGTACAGGAGGTCAGAGGGAAAACCATGAGCTCACATCAACCCTGTTCTGGTGGAGAAGACCAGGATAACGTCAACCTCAGGTTAGACCAAATTACACTGGAGCAGAGAAGTAAACGATAGAAATTAAAAAACATTTTTGTTTTATGAAGCTATTATTCTGCTAAAAGTAAAAAGTGTGTGTATAACAGGTAAATATCAATGATTAATGGTTTTAGTAGATTCCATTGTGGGCACTGTAAATTATGAGAAGGTGATGGTGTGATTCAAACGATTTAAGGAACACATCGTGTGCTTAAAGAGTAAGTGTGAAAAGGGAACAGACGTTTTTATGTTTCCATCAAATACTGCAAAGAGTAATTTCCCTGCTTGAGTTTGATGAAAAGGCAGCATGGAGTAGTCATCATTTTTTAATGTTAATTCAATTAAGCAAAGAAATGTATATATCCACCCACCTAGACAAACATTTCCTTTTTTTCCAGGTTGCTGAGCAAAGAAAATAGCTCGAAGACAATCTCCCACAGCCTCAACATCATCAAAAACATTGGTGAGGAAAGGCTTGTCAAAGGGTGAGGGTAGCATATACTTTGTATTCCACCCACTATCTCCACCTTTTGCGACAAGCATCTCTTTTATTATATGAATATGACTGAGCATTGGTAACAAATAGTGATTAAGAACAATTTATTAACCATAAATTTATTACCATAAATGAGTATGGTTAAAAAAAAAACTCATCAGAAAGCAGAAAAATGTATACGAAATGCAACAATATTGTCTGTGGTTTGCACTGTACTGTTTTATCTCTCTTTGCATTTCTTTAGCTGTGTATGTTTGTGTGTGTGTTTCAGTCATTGTTATGTAATTCGCAGTCTAGTTCTACATCCACCAAAACAATCTGCAGTATATGAGGGAGATTATGCAACAAGCACCTTCCTTCTGGATATAAACATTGCCAAAATTCCAAGAAAGAGGCATTTGTTCTGATCAGCAAAAATAAACCAGTCAATTATTAATTATTGCGTTGACATTTAAAAACTTTCCATATTTTCGAACCTGCTTATATTCACATTGTTGGACTGGAAGTGGAATATAAATATGAATAAAAATATTATTTCTCACCCAAGAACCCTATCGCATACAACACCATATATGTCAATTAAAATCAAACAATTTTATTTATATAGCCAAAAATCATAATCACATTGCCGCAATTGGCTTTACAATCTGTACAGTGAATGACATGCGTGAGGAAAAACTTCACATGTTGATGGAAAAAACCTTTAAACAGGGGGAAAAAAAGAAGATTGAAGAAACCTCAGGAAGAGCCACAGAGGAGGAGAGGAGGATCCTCTCCCAGGACAGACAGACATGCAATAAAAAAGAAAAACAAAATCACAGTTTACAAGTTGACTTGACAGAATATCTGATACAAATTATAATATATGTAAAGTTTGTGGATCTGAGAGACGACTGAGCCATGTGGTGCCTGAGCCACACAACATCCTCTCAACCGTGGTGACCTGGAAGAGGGCAGGACACACAAGATAGTTAGTAATAAACAGAGAAATCAGAGTGAAGAGGCATCAAACTTTACAGAAATACAGATATAAGGAGCAAGTGAAACAGAGGGGAGAATGATCCAGTGGAGCCCAGGGTATGATGATCCAGACCCATCAATAGTGAGGCAGCAGGAGCCAGGAGAGCTAGATGGTCTCAGAGGCCCGTGGTCCATCAAAAGGGAGCCTGAATGAAAAGAGAGGAGGAGGATGAGGATGAGGGGGAAGATATAGAGAGTGATAGAGAACAGCACAAAACACAAAAACAAAAGTTATAGAAATGTGATGTTAATCAGAATAAACCGATTGTTTCTCATTGGCAGGACAATGTGAATTCTAATACTATAGGTAACTCATTGAGACTGAGACCGACCCACTGAAGAAGCTAGCAATCGAAATCAGTAATAATTAAAGGCTAAGTCAAAGAAGTATGGTTTGACTTTAGATTTAAAGGCGTCAGTAGAGCCAGATTGTCTGATGTCAGCTGGGAGGTTATTCCAGAGGAAGGGGGTTAGGGTTAGCCCTAACCCTAGCCCTATAGGAAAAATCCCTGCAGCCAACTGACTTCTTCTTAGTCCTAGGAACCCTCAGGGGCCCTGAATTTTGTGAGCGTAATGTGTTGGAATAGATGGTATAATGAGATCTGACAAGTATGACAGGGCAAGGCTGTGTACAGTCATCAGCAGCAACTTAAAGTCTGATCTTATATGAGTTGGGAGCCAAAGCTGTGAGGCTAGGATTGGTGTAATGTGCTTACGCGGAAGACCTGAAAATAGGACATTGCAATAATCCAGCCTAGACGAAACAAGAGCATGAAACAGGATCTCTGCGTCAGAAGGACCTAATTAGTGTGAATGCTGAAGGCTATTGTTCTTTTGGAATTTATTAAAGTTATTATTATTATTCATGATTCCGTACGTTTTTCAGCACTCTTCTTCTCCTTCAAATCTTGAGCTATTCAAACCATTCAAATTTCAAAATGTGCAGCTTTTTAAGGAAATTACTGCTTGTATTTTTCTCGTTTCTATCTTTTACACTTTTGGAAATATTAAGCTTTTTCCGCAATTTTTTTCCCATTCATCCTTATGGGGATTTTTTCAATTTTTTTTCAAATTTCTTCAGCATGCCTTCAGCTATTCAAACCATTCAAATATTAAAATGTTCAGCTTTTTCAGCAATTCAGCTTTTTCAGAAAAATTTTTAACATTGCCGCAAATGGGAAAATCTTCAAAACTCCTCGACTTTCAACCTCTTCTTCTCCCTCAAACTTTGTGCTATAGAAACCATTCAACTATCAAAATGTGCAGCTTTTTAAGGATATTATGGCGTGTTTTTTTGTCATTTCTATCCTTCATACTTTTGGAAATATTAAGCTTTTTCTGCAAAGTTTTTCCCATTCATCCTTATGGGGATTTTTTCAAATTTCATTCTGTTATAACTTCAGCATACCTTCAGCTATTCAAACCATTCAAATATTAAAATGTTCAGCCTTCTCAGCTCTTTCAGCCTTGAGCTTTTCAGCTTTTCAACTTTTTCAGAAATTCAGGTTTTTCCAAAAAACATTTAACATTGCCGCAGATGGGAAAAGCTTCAAATCCTCTTCAAAACTCATCGCCTTTCAACCTCTTTTTGCTCCTCATACATTGAGCGAGAGACACCATTCAAACATTTAAAGCACTCAGCAGATCTTGAACTATTGGACCTGAACTATTGGACCTGTATTCAGTTTTTAAAAATCTTGTACGGTTTTGAAATAATCGCAGTTTTAGTTAGGGATGTCCCGATCCGATCTATAGGATCGGGATCGGGGCCGATCTGGGCATTTTTCCGCTGATCGGAATCGGCAATTTTGAACGTGGACCCAGGCCCGATTTTTATTTTTTTATTTTATTTTTTTTTTTTAACGTCAGAGCACAATTAGTGGCAGAGCGCAGACGCGTGTGTAACGTTACTCTGGCAAACCTGTGGATAAAATGTCAGCAGTGTGGAAATAACTTCAATTAGAAAGCGAAAGTAGTCCAACGGCGACATGAAACATCTGCAATATGGCTGTTTCACGGAGCTGCATTTACTACTCATTTGATACGGCATATACAAAACAAAAACTCAGAGAATACAACGTGTTCACTCGAGAGTAGCTACGGGCAACAACACCGAAGCAGCAAACACTCGCGGATACTTTCTAAAGGAAAGAGAAATATCCTCGAGACAGCGACATGGCCACAAATATTACAGAGAAGATAACTGAATTCTCCGCTATCTCCGTGGGAGAGGATCAGGGTTTTCTTCGTCACCTGGAGTTTTTGAATCCCCGGTGTGCCCGACCATCTCTGCATTACATTATTGACTCCACTTTCGAGTTACAACGCGCCGGTATGCGCACCAGTTTCGTAGGTCATAAGCAACACGTCCAGGTCATTTTACGTGTCAACGTAAGGAATATGTAAAAAGCAGTGGATGATATGGAGGAACCAAGCGTGGGCTGCGTCTCTCACACTTCAGCTGCTGTACACGAGCTGCTGTCACAGTGCAGCGTCACACACTCACCTGCTAACACAAGGAAGGTGGTCCGCCGATGTTGTAATACCATATGCAGAATAAGAAAGAGCCATATGAAAGTATATACTTTATTTCAACAAAATAAAAATACTATTAAGGAACAGCTCGGTTGCAGGTACTTTTTTTCTTAATGCAGCTGTATTATCCAGGAAAATATTAGTTCAGGCTAAGTATCGGATCGGGACTCGGTATCGGCAGATACTAAATATTAAAGGACTCGGATCGGGATCGGGGTAAAAAAAACCTGATCGGGACATCCCTAGTTTTAGTTTGAGCGATTTTTAGCCTGTCTTCTGAGTTTATAATGGGTGTGTATTGCGTCGGCTAGAGTGAGTGACATCACCAACTGCTGCACCCCAGAGGGCAGAGCTGCTCCGAAAAAGTGGACAAACTTGTTTTCAGCTTGATTTTTATCCCTCACCTTTTACTTGACATAGACAATATATACATAGAAATGTAGGGAATCTTGTGGGCTTTCAGCTGATGGTCTTATTTCAGATGTGGGACTTACGGTTTTGGATCTAGAAGCCCGAGAGTGACAGCAACTCTCACTGCTGTCCCATAAGCCGCAATGTTAATTTTGAGCCGAATTTTCCGGAAATGATCAGACGGTACCTGATTTGTCTCTCGCTCTCCCGCCCTCATTGTGCACTCTCCAGAAATAAAAACGACATGACCGCGTTCAGCAACTCCTCCTGTAACTCACCATACAAATATTTTGACGATAACCATCACAGTTTTTTCAGAAATTGCAGGAGTTTGGGAGGCATTTTCCCATTCATTCCTTATTGGGGACATTTTCGTCTCTGTCTCTGGTCCTGATACAGCATGCCTGCAGCCATTTTAAGCTCTTTCTGCCTTTAACTTTTCAACTTTAAGCCTTTTTTCACCTCTTTAAACTCTTTCTGTGTTTAACTTTCCACCTTTTCAGTCTTTTTTCACCTTTTTAATATCTTTCTGCCCCCTTACTCTGCAACTTTTTGGCCTTTTTCAGTCGTTTTTCACCTTTTTAAGCTCTTTCTGCCTTTCCCTTTCCACCTTTTCAGTCTTTTTTCACCTTTTTAAGCTCTTTCTGCCTTTAACTTTCCACCTCTTCAGTCGTTTTTCACATTTTCAAGCTCTTTCTGACCTCTAATTCCACAGCTTTTTATCCTTCTTCACCTTTTTTATGCTTTTTCGGCTCTCTTACTTCATCCTTTTAAACCTTCATGAGCTTTTTCGGCCCTCTGCCTCTACATCTTCTCATCCTTTTTTCAACCCCTTTAACCTCTTTCTGCGCCCACACTCTGCAACTTTTTGGCCTTTTTCAGTCGTTTTTCACCTTTTTAAGCTCTTTCTGCCTTTCACTTTCCACCTTTTCAGTCTTTTTTCACCTTTTTAAGCTCTTTCTGCCTTTAACTTTCCACCTCTTCAGTCTTTTTTCACATTTTTAAGCTCTTTCTGACCTCTAACTCCACAGCTTTTTATCCTTCTTCACCTTTTTTATGCTTTTTCGGCTCTCTTACTTCATCCTTTTAAACCTTCATGAGCTTTTTCGGCCCTCTGCCTCTACATCTTCTCATCCTTTTTTCAACCCCTTTAACCTCTTGCTGCGCCCACACTCTGCAACTTTTTGGCCTTTTTCAGTCGTTTTTCACCTTTTTAAGCTCTTTCTGCCTTTCACTTTCCACCTTTTCAGTCTTTTTTCACCTTTTTAAGCTCTTTCTGCCTTTAACTTTCCACCTCTTCAGTCTTTTTTCACATTTTTAAGCTCTTTCTGTCCTCTTACTCTACAAGTTTTCTGCCTTTTCAGTCTTTTTTCACCTTTTTAAGCTCTTTTAACCCTGTTACTCTACAACTTTTCTGCCTTTTCAGTCTTTTTTCACTTTTTTTTTTTTAGCTCTTTCAAACTTCTTACTCAACAGCTTTTTAGCCTTTTCAGATATTCATCTTTCTGCCTTTTCAACTCCTTCAAACATTCCGCTTCATGTTCAGCTATTAAAATGTTCAACTTTTTAAACTCTTTCAGCCCTTGTAAACTTTTCTGTCTCTTCATCTTTTTAAAATATTCATCTTTCTGCCTTTTCAGCTTCTTTATACATTCAGCTTCGTGTTCAGCTACAGAAACTGTTCAGCTATCAATATGTTTAACTTTTTAAACTCTTAAAACTTTAAACTCAACTTTTCAGCTTTTCGACTTTTTCAGCTTTTTGGAAGTACATTCAGCAGATTTCGCTTCAGACTTCAGCATTCACACTGTATTTTCATAGGAAATACAAATTTTTCCAGTTGTAGCTATATTGTGCAGGTGGTTAAAAGCGATCTTGGTAATTTCATTGATGTGCTGATCGAAAGAAAGGGGAGAATCAAAAGTAATACCAAGGTTGTTGACATTTGGACTTAGAAATAACACAGTTGTCAAGAGTTACTGTCAACTGATCGACGTGGTGTGTCTGTCGAGCGGGGCCACTGACCAGCATCTCATTTTTGTCCAAATTCAGGGGCAGGAAGTTTTCTGACATCCATTTCTTCACTGCATACAAGCATACAAGTCTCTAATTTTGCGATTTGAAATGTATCATCAGCTTTTATTGGCACAAACAGTTGAGTGTCGTCCGCATAGCAGTGGAAATGTAATCCATAACCCATAACTAAATAATTTGGCCAAGAGGTGAAATATATAAAGAGAAAAAGCAAAGGGCCACCAAGAATTGAGCCCTGAGGAACTCCATACTTCACATCAACAAGAAACGCATTGTGTTCTTTCCAATAGGTAAGACTTTAGCCAAGCGTCAAACTTGGCTAGACCAAGGAGTTCCTGCAATAATCACATAATCACTCCCGACGGCAGTTATAGGTATGTGTTATATAAACAACAACACAAAGTGTTTCCGACTGAAGGATTAGTCGAAAAGCTTGTATTTGTCTCTTTTTTTAGATTTGTGTACTAGCATAAACATGGAGTGTTTTATTTTGAAAAGTAACCAGATGTTATATTGTTGTTTCGGTCCGTGACTTCCTGTCTGCCCTGGGCTAAATTCAGCTGAATTGCTGCGTCGTGCTCCTGCATCCGCCAGAAATAAGAGTCCTGCATTTCTGCTCCGCAGGGCTAAGGACTGCCAGAGCTTGGACAGAGCGGATACGCAGCACAGTGGACCGGTGGAAGTTAACACATAGACTAGAGTGAAACCTATCAGCTCTGCTGGCGTGGCGGAGCCGTAACGTAGCAGACACGTATCTGGATATGTCCACAAAGTGCAAAGGCTCAAATCAGCTCCTGATGAGCACAAAGAAAAGCAAACAGCAAGCACAAACAGCAACAAATCGGACTCGGGCCGAAACTGATGGTGCATTCAGGTGCACTTCCAGTCAATGGGAAAGGAGAGTTTCAGACCTTGGGAAATGTAGCTACTAGGTGCCATTTAAAGGACACTGGGTTTGGCACATTTTTCCCTTTGTTTCGATGCTTTGTTTGTGCGTGGAAGCCGCATGTTGGTTTACATGCAGGTCCCTGGTGAGGTCCCAACAGGTGCAAATGAAAGTGACAACAGGTGCAATGGAGAGGGGAAAAGCAAGACAACCCCCAGATAGGGAATGTTTTTGCATGTGATGGCCACAGACAATTGCTCTCTCCTTATCCTTCCTGGCTGGTTCTTCTCTAATTTTGTGTTCTGCTAGTGTCCTTACTACTGGTAGCATGAGGCAGTACTTGCAGCCAAATCAGGTTGCACAGTTAGTCCGTAAAAGGGCATCAATACAGCGAGGAGGAACAGGAGGAGCAATACCAGAGCCCTACGAAATGACCCGTAGAAGGTCAGGGGTGTGCATGTTTCTGGCATTCATGAGAATGGAGGGGAGGTCTATCTATCTGTAGATATATATATATATATATATATATATATATATATATACATATATACTCAGAAAACTTGTGTTATGATATCATCAGTTTGTGTGTGTGTGTGTGTGTGTGTGTGTGTGTGTGTGTGTGTGTGTGTGTGTGACCGCCACAGCCTTCCTATACCAGGAATATCGAGACACCTCCAAGCTGCAGGAGATCGAGCTACGGCGACAACGCGAGACCCTTTCACCTGTGGTCACAGGGACTGTGTTGTCAGGGACCAGAGTAATGTCCCCTCCGGTGTTGCAGCTGCAACTGAGGAATAGTGCGCGCTCACTGAGCTTGTGGCAGAATCTGGAAGCTGTGCAGGCCAGTGGCCTGCTCACTCAGTTACCGCAGAAAGAAATCATAATGCAAGAGGTAAGTGGTTTTGTCAGGGTGAAATGTTATTTGGATATATTATATATAAACATTAGTGATAGAATATTACATTCAGGAAGTAATCATTACCTTTTAGGTTTCATCATTCATTGTCATCTTAGCCTACACCAGACAGGAGAAATTGATATTGGCATGACTGTATACAATACAATGTTGCCAAAGCATCTTAACACAAACTATAACAGTAATAATAAACATAAAAAGACAAAATAAACAATAACAAAAGAAAATGCCATGGAGAACAAGAGGGATTATGGAACGTAGGTAAGAGTAACATAAGACATAAATATAACAAATTGATTATTAGTTAATGTTAAGTTTATGTGTAACGGGGGGCTCACTGAGTTATGGAGCTCATGGCAGTCTGCTACAGTCTGTCTGTCTGTGCCGGCCTGCCTCCACTGCCAGGTTGTGCTCACTCAGCCTGTACTTAGTCAGTGTTCTCCTCAGTTTGGTATCAGACACTGTGGTCAGGTAGGCTGCCACAGTGTACTGTCTGTTTAAGGCTACATATGCTTCCATTTTGCTCTGGGATTCTATTAGTTCTGTCCAATAATCTATGTATTTTTATTTTTCTTTGATCAAAATTTGGTTGGGCCTTATGTTCTGAGTGCTATTGTCCTGAAGCTCAGGTGGTTGTGGTGTAATGCTCTGAGTGGTTGATGGTTCGCTTAGCCTCAGGTCCAGTAGGCAGAGAGAACTCCTTTGTGGGTTCGACTCCTGGTAGCATAGGGCTTTGTAAGAAAAGGAGAGTGGGTCACTTATTTTAATATGGTTCCAGAAAGTTAGGGCTCGTTTTTGAATATTTAATAGTAGAGGATTTTGGCCTTATTCAGCTCTGCATGCAAAGATGGGAGCTCTTCTCTGCACCTGGAGGATATTTTTGCAGAACCCTGCATGCAGGGTCTCAATGGGATGTTTGTCCCATTTTGTCCAGTCTTGTTGAGTTTGTGGACTCTCTCTCTCTCTCTCTCTCTCTCTCTCTCTCTCTCCTTGATGCTGTGTTTTAGTTCTCTTTGAACACGCTTGAGTTCTGCTCGTTCCCCTGACCTGAAGGTAGGCCTGTCACGATAACAATTTTTGCTGGATGATAAATTGTCCCAGAAATTATTGCGATAAATGATATTATTGTCGTTTTAAGACCATTTTTCAAATAATATAATGATAATGGCATATTAATGCAAGTACACCCTTTCAAAGATCAATAAACTTTTATTTCTAAAGAATATTTAACATTGGAATTGAAATGTGAAGAACACATTTTAAATATCCAAAATGAATAAACAAAACATCCAGAAACAATAAATAAAAAGGACTCTCAGTCTATATTAGCAAAATTGCACTTGAATTGAACACAACCAAAAACAATAACCCCAACCCTTTAGTATGTCGTCTTTCACGCTGTACCGTTGTGGAATTGCTTTTTGTGACACGTATGTTCTCCCAGGCAATTCGTGCTGGGTGTCAAATGTTTGCAGCATTTGTCGAAATGCCGGCTTTTAGACGGTATTAAAGGGCTGCGTCTCTTTAGCGATGTAGCAAACTACACTGTGAGTGTGCACTTTTTGCACTATCCTGTTTGTATTTTGTTTCTCGACTAAACGCCCCAGTGATTGTGGACTGTCAGGGAGATGGAGACAGCCCCTCTGTAGCTTTAGTTGTAGTTTGTTTCACCAGCTGGAAAAACTGCATCGGATGATTATGCTTTAGGTGCTGATGCATGTTTGTTGTATTGCCGCTTTTAGTTGCAATTATTTGTGTGTCTAAATAATTTGTTCAAAGGTCTCTGTACCTGTTAATTTTATTTTGAAAAGGTCCATTTTATTTAGAAAAGCTGTTTGTAAGTTCGTATTACGGCCGGTTTTGGTTGATCACGGCAGTAGCTTACATCCAGACCGTAGATTGGAGCACACAGCCCATTGGTTTTTGACCTGTGGTCATTTGGATATAAAATAAAAGAAGACAAAAGACAATGGTTCACCACGGTCATTTGGTTTGAATCCGAAGTGCTCCCACATTGCAGCTGTCATGTTTGTCTTTGAAACCAATTCCGTCTTCCGTCAAATCTCAATTAACGTTACCTCTGGCTTGCTACTCCTCACCGGGCTCTCATGCTGCACTCTGTGTTATGTCAGGGGCAGGGCCCCACCTCCCCACACAGAGACAAAGAGTGACTGACAAGGGGGTTGACGTGAGAGACACGAGCAAAACAAACAAGCATGTAAATGGAAATTATCGAAGCCAGCAAAAGTATTGATGGGGGAGAGCAGGACGAGGTTGTGGTCTGACCTGCCCAGGAGAGGGAGGGCAGTGGAGCTGCATGCATCTTTAACATTTGCATACATCAGATCTATTGTTTCATTGTCCCTTGTTGTGCATTTAACAAACTGGTGAAACGTTGGAAGTGTGGATGAGAGAGAGATGTGGTTGAATTCACCTGTGATAATGACGAAGGCTCCGGGGTGTTTCATCTGAAGTGCCGGTTGCAGCGTGGATGACGTCACATATGGCGTCAGTGTTGTTCATGAACTCGTTCATATTTTGGACGATCGTGAACTGAACATACGTATTTCTGCCCGATGAACGTTATCGTGAATGCGTTCATTCTGTCGTTTGTAATGGCGCACTCTCACAGTTTAACTTCGTTCAAGACAGTGCCAGGTTTCCATCAAGCCTTAGAGGCGAAAACCGGCTAAAACACACCGTGAACAGGTCTTAATTTGTAGTGGAAAAACACCCAATCTGGCTGTTGTTGACATAACACAGGCAACACGAGCCTCCACAGAGTCGCACCGCCGCCTGTGTCATCAACATGCAAGGCATGGAGCCAAAGACAAATGAAGGCAGCCCCAACACAACCCCAGACTCTGCCTCCACCGTTAATATGGCATCTATGATTGATGATGATATGTATGCTTACTCAAAACAATTTTATGTAAAGGTCAGTGATGATCCAAGTGGGAAAAATCTGACCTTTTTATGTAAACTTTGCCTGCTGGGTTACAAGAAGCAACTCCGTACATCAACAACGTTAACAGTAAACCTGAAACGGCACATTGAACTAAAGCACCCGGCTAGTCTTTCAAGGTATGTGCAAGTGAATAAAAAATCAAAAGACACGGCAACAGCGAGCCAAAACAGATCCTCTACCACCCAAATCACATTAACAGTGTACAGTAGCTTCATCTCCCAGCCACAGCTGGACAACCTGGTTTTGCAGTATATTGTCGGAGAGCTGCAGTTTCAGTGTTAAAACTGATAAAATAGTTGCTGTCTGTGTTCTATATGGACTGTGGCAATAATTTAGAAAAATAATAGCTTGCAGCAACATATGAGGGAAAAAAAGAACTATGAACTAGTTCATTTTTGGAACTGTGAACTTAGTTCAAAATTTTGAATTATGAACTATGAACTGAACTAGTTCATTTTAACATTTGTGAACTGAACTTTGAACTAGTTCATGTAGAAAGTGAACTTTCCCAACACTGGTTGGCGTTCCAAGATGACAGAATGTAAACAGTTATGGCTGATAAACAACTAAAGGATAACTACTGTGCAACCTTACTCAAAAAAGTTGAAGCCACGCGGTCAGCTCTTAACCAACTCTTGACGCAAAAGGCAGAAGCAAGTATCTTTTATGCAAAACACAGACTGTTTGAAATGGGTGACAAACCAGGGCGACTACTTGCACACTTAGCAGCTGGTAGGCGGGACGTTAGGGCTATCTCCTCCTTAAAGGACGAAACTGGGAAAAACCATTTTGAGACCAAAGCGATGGTGGAGATAATGAAGAGTTTTTATGAAAAACTTTACACCTCAGAATCCACTATATCTCCACATTGTATACAGAGTTTTCTGGAAAAGCTCAATCTCCCCTCCTTGTCTGAAGCAGATAAATTTGTTCTTGGAAGACCAATAACCAGTGAAGAGATAAAAAATGCAATCAATTCTCTGCAGAACGGAAAAGCTCCTGGACCGGATGGCTACGGTCCAGAGTTTTATAAAAAATTATTAAACTCCATAGATGGACCTCTGCTAAGGATGTACCTTCATTCAATAGAGACAGGTTCCCTACCAGGCTCATTGTGTGCTGCCAATATATCTTTAATCCTTAAGAACAGTGTTGGGTATCGTTGCTTTGGAAAGTAGTTAATTAGGTTTCAACGTTACCATCAATTAAAAGTAATCAGTTACGTTACAGCGTTACCTATGAATAACAGTAACGCGCTAGAGTACTCATGCGCTACCAAAAATTAAAAGCCGTTTGCAGCGCCTCGCACATGCTGCGACTTAACTGACACACACACCTCCTCCTTTAAATGCAACGAGAGTTGGTGACAATGATGAATAACGTCAGTCATCCAACCAAATTAACTCTGCAGGATAACAATAACAGGAAAGACAGTCAGCAATATGCCACATAGCGTTTTATTATTATTATTATTATTTTTTTGCGGTCGACAGAAGCTTTTCACCAACGCAGAGTGTGCATTTTACCGTTATGTTGTTCTTGTCCTTTTTGCTGGTGAGTTGAAAATAATGTGCGTACTTCCACGATATCAAAAGCTGTCCTCTCTGCCATCTTGCCGGGGGTTCGAAAACACTCTCTCTCTCTCTCTCTCACACACACACACACACACACACACACACACACACACACACACACACACACACACACACAGGTAACGTAGGTCAGCAGCAGGGCACAGACGCATCATAGTGCTGCGCCTCCGCTGACACATCCGCAGGTGGCACAGTACTGTCTGACAAAAAGCAGGCTGCAGTCGGGATTTTCCTTTCCTTATCCGGAGAAATTCTTAAAATAACGGATTACTTTTTGAAAAAAATAACGAAGTTACTGATTCCTTGACGCACGAAACTAACGCATTGCGTTACATGTTACAGGAAAAAAATAATTAGAGTACTCAAACGCGTTACTTTGTAACGCGTTACCCACAACACTGCTTAAGAAGGGTAAACCCCCTGACGAGTGTAGCTCATACCGGCCTATTAGCCTGATGAATGTGGACAGTAAATTATTTTCGAAAATATTGGCAAAAAGACTTGAGAACTACTTGCCACTCTTAATAAGATCTGACCAAACAGGCTTTATTAAAAACAGGAACTCTTATACCAATATGAGAAAATTACTTAGCATCATTCAATATGCAAATACTAATCAGGCACAAGGGCTTGTTATCTCACTCGACGCCGAAAAGGCATTTGATCGCGTGGAATGGCCCTATCTATTCACCATTATGAAAAGATTTGGACTGGGGGAGGAGTTTATTAAACTCGCTAGGCTGATATATTTTTCACCCAAAGCGAGTGTACTTGTAAATGGTAGAAAATCATCAGAGTTTAAGTTAGGGAGGTCCACTCGGCAAGGGGACCCTTTGTCCCCACTTATTTTTGCTTTGGCCATTGAACCACTGGCAGAGGCTATTAGAAGTCATAAAAGCATAGCGGGTTTCCAGATTAAATCCTCAACATATAAGATTGCATTATATGCAGATGATGTTCTTCTTTTTCTCACCAGCCCAGACAAGTCAATACCAGCTCTAATGTCAGTTATTCAGACCTTTGGATCCTTCTCTGGATATAAGATTAATTTTAGTAAGTCAATGGCCATGCCAATTGGATGTGGGCAGGATGTTCCAAACATACCAAACTTTCCATTCATTTGGTCTACCTCTGGATTCTCATACTTAGGTATTTCTGTATCCCAGAATATTAAGAATTTATTGAGAAAAAACTTCAATATTGTACATAAAGATATCAAGAGCGATCTTAACAGGTGGATGGATTTGCCAATATCTTGGATGGGCAGAATTAACTTGTTAAAAATGAATGTTTTACCTCGGCTGCTTTATCCAACGCAGATGTTGCCTCTGTTTATTTCTAAAAAGGTAGCAAGAGAGGTTGAAAGGGACTTCTCAAAGTTCATTTGGCAAAAGAAAAAACCTAGGTTGAGTATGAAAACTCTACAGCTTCCAAAAGACAGCGGAGGTCTAGCATTCCCTAATATTATATTATACAATTGGGCCTGTCATGGCAGATTCATATATGAATGGGTTCACTGCTATTTAAAGGGAATAGAGGACCCATTCGAATCATGGGCTTGTGTCCCATTTAGATTACTAGGGGAACTCACGAGTAAAAAAAACTGCCCCTCCCAGGGTAAGGGACAATCCAATCCTTCAAAGCTCTATTAAGATCTGGCATGACATGCACAGGTTTGTAGGCAGAAAGGGTGCCTTTTCCTATTTGACTCCACTTATGGGTAACAGGGACTTCCTACCTGGTGTTGATAATGTTGTATTCTGCTCTTGGTGGGAGAAGGGAGTGAGAGTGGTTGGAGATTTGTTTGATGACAATAATGTTCTCATGTCCTTTTCACAAGCGCAAAAAGATTTGGACTTCCACAAAAAGACTTTTTTGCCTATCTCCAAGTCTGTCACTTTATTACTACAAATTTCAAGTCAACTCAAACTGAAACACTGAAGGGACCAATTGAGAAGTTCATAATTAATTTCACATTGAATAAAGGTCTAATCACATACTTTTATAATAGTCTTCAGAGTTGTAACCAACACAGTGTTGATGGGCTTATGAAGCGATGGGAGGAGGACCTGCAAAGTGTATATGATGAGGATGCTTGGAAGGGATGTATTCGGACTACTCACTCCCTGTTTCTCAGCAATAAATTTAAAGAAATACAATATAGAATACTTCATAGACAGCACAGGACACCTTTTGTTATGAACAAAATTGACCCTAATAGATCACCATTGTGCCTTAAATGTAAGCTAACAAGTGGGACATATATACACTGCTTCTGGAGCTGTCCGAAAATATCAAAGTTCTGGTCATGTGTATCTAAGGAAATGACAGCAATATTTAAAAAACACATATGTAAAGATCCAGGTCAGTTTCTACTGGGGCTGCCACCTTTGAACAGAGTTATGGATGTCAAAAGATCAAAATTACTCAATAAACTCTTATTTTTGGCCAGAAAATGTATATTATTTAATTGGATTAGTGAGAAACCTCCCTCTGTAACTCAGTGGTACAAGGACATTTTTAGAGTTTTTCCTATGGAAAGACTAAGTGCCAAATTAAAAGGAAGTGATGACACTTTTATGGACATATGGCAGCCTCTAATGGATTACCTGCCTAAGGATCTAAGGGAAATTATCCAGAGGGGAAACAGTGGCTTAGAAGGTGCCAGACTGAGCAGACCGGTGATGAGAAATATTCTTTAGTAGGTACAAGGACATTTCTTGTTTTGTTGTGTGTGTGTGTGTTTTTTTTTTGTTTTTTTTTTTTGTTGTTGTTCTTTTTTTGTTTTGTTTTGTTTTTCTTAAATCTTGCTCTATTCCTTTCTTTTCTCTCACTTTATTGCTATTTTGCTTACTTACTTTCTCCCCCCAGCTCAAACCGCTAGTTAATGTTGTATGCTATATGCATTGTTGATATGCAAATTCAAAATAAAATAAAATCTGATTTAAAAAAAAAAAAAACAGTTATGGCGCTGACACTAGTAACCTCCTGTGGCAAATAATATGGTCGCAGTCCAATAGCAATGAGCTCGATGTTCGGGCTGCAGAACCAGTCTTTCACGGAGATGTGCCCGGGGTGACACCATCTGTTGCTCACGAGCACGGAGAATCCTCCTTCTGTCTTCTTGCCGCTCGCGGTGGTGTCTCTATCAGCTCGGACCATGTGGAAGCCGGGGATGGTGGCGTTGGAGTCCGGTATCTGCTTGTGTAACCACGTTTCCGTGAAACACATAATACTGGACTCTCTGTACTCCCTCTGCCTCCAGGTGAGCGCTTCCAGTTCGTCCATCAATGATGTCCATCAGAGACCTTACGTTTCCAGTAATGACTGCCGGGATGCAGGGTTTAAACTTCCTACTTTTCCTTCTCCGTTTAACCCCCGCTCTGCAGCATTGACGTCTCCTTCTTAGCTCCTCCGGTACAGTCGGTCTTTCCCTGGCTAAGAGGGTTTGGGGCCTCAGGGTGATCACCTGTTCGCTACTGTAAACAATGCCGGCTGTAAAGTAGACGTGGCTTCCAGTCACCAGGAGAGACCAAAGTACAAAAAAAGTAACCAGGAGATATCCAAACCGGTGGAGAAGCATCTTGTAGTGTGGATAGTGTTTATCCACAGCACAGAGTACAAATAATAAATAAAAAGCAAGCTAAAAACACAATAAAAACTCAATAAAAACTACGAAGTAACAGGAGCTGCTACGATAGGCTGCCACTGGAATGGCGCCATCTTGTCGTAATTAAGTGATTTCTTGATTTCAATGAACCGATGATGGTTTGAAGGCTCTGCAAATGCAGACTACACTTTACTAATGGCATTTGGAATGTTTTCACACTGTAGTTGACAACGCTCCAAAAGCACCAGATTGCATCTGTGTGCTAAGCAGTGTATGTACGTTGCATGTGGGTGGGTCTTTTTCATGCGCTGCTACACTCCAGAAACTTGACCAGACATTACAGAGGCATCATCGAAACTCCGAGCAACAACTGGGAAGTCCACAAGTCTCCAGTCCTTTAAATGCTCCCACAATCCCGACATTCTAAGCAATCAATAGCCCCATTCGCACTGCTTTTTCAAGGCCGGAATCTTGTGCTGATTTGCCGCTTTACCATCTGTGTGAACTTTACAGAAGCGAGGTAATATCTGTGTGAAAAGTGAAGCCAACAGCCTAATGTCATTCTGCATGGTGGGTCAGGATCTCAATCACAACACAACAGCATCCATATGATTATGAACAGTCAGCAAATCCATTTTTAGAATTACAGGTAGAAACCAAGGGGAAGCACAAAAACCCATTGATCTCAACGTTATGATGTGTATCATCAGACTTCTTTTGGTATTTGAATATTGCAGGATTTTTATTGTAGTGAGCTAGCTGAAATGCTGACTGGACAAGACAGGATACACCTTGTACGTCACACCGTGCCATGTCAATTGATCACTCAGTGGCAGTGCCACACCTGAGCCGTAAGCCTTCTGTTGCTGTGATTATAACTGAATATTGATGTGTACATTTGTTCAGAGTGAGGCTCTAGATTTGTTCGTGTACAGTGAAGCTACAGCAACCTCCTGTTTGATGGCAAATCATTGATATTCGCCGTTCCGCCACAGCCACGCGCCCTGCAAGGAGAACGCCTCATCTGTGGCGGAAACCCATAAAATACTTTACAAAGTACAAATACAAATTAATCCCAGGGGTTGTATTTTTGAGCTCACTACCAAGCCATTCTGCCCTGCCCATCCCGAAACCCATAAAGTATTACAATTTTCAGCTTCACATTTGAATCATAGAAAGTATTATAATTTCTTGCGCTGGTACAAGAGAAAATTACACATTAGGTTTAAGAATAGGTTAAGGATAAGGCAAGGATAGACCACATGACTTTTATGTAAATGAAATAAAGATTGTCAGACTTTGTTCAGATTTGAGCATGTACAGCTGGGTAAGAGCAACTTGTCACTGTCATGGCAAATCAATATTCACCATTCCACTGTTAAACAAAGACTAAAGCTTTTTTTTTTTTTAACTTTCTATTGTAAAGTGTTAAGATTGGCCATTTAGAAGTCAATCAGATTAAAGCTCTAGGAGTTATTTAAAGGACCTAGCCACTGAGTCCAACCAAATAAACATGGCAATTTCTCAAGATTTAGTTCAAACCCTTTTTGCCATTTATCTTATATATTTAATTTGTTTCTATGCAAATTCAATATTGCATGTTGTTAACATTGTAAAGACTGAAAAAGGGAACTACTATATATTTATGTACCTGTAAGGAGGTGAACTAATGTAAAGAACCGGCAGAGGTTTCCTCATTATTTTAAGCAATGGTTGAAGGAGCCCCCAGAGGGCGCCACCGTGTTGGTCTGTTTTGGTGCTGTCTGTGGCTATTCTTCTTTGTTGGTTGCGGCCATCTTAGGTCACAACCTCTTGTCCTTTTTTGAAAGGTAAGCAGTGAGAACTCAGCCATTTACACCCACGCGTACTCTTTCACACTCACGCACTCACATAGGCACACACTCACAATCATGCGCTCATTTACACCCACACTCACTCCTTCACTCACACATGCATAGTCAAGCTCACTCGCTCACTCAATAGCAGACACACACAGACATGCTCACTCGCTCATTTACACAAATACCTACTCACGCGCAGACACACACACACAGTCACGCTCACTCGCTCATTCACACCCACATGTACTCGCACGTAGACACACGCACACATAGTCACATTCATTCGCTCATTCACACCCACACATACTCACACGCAGACACACACACACACAGCCACATTCACTCTCTCATTCACACCCACACGCACTCTTTCACTCTCACGCACTCACATGCAGACACATACTCGCATAGTCACTCACACTCACCTACTCACCCGCACACACACCTGGTATCTGCTGGTTATGTTATTACTGGTTAATGGAAAAGACCAGTTTTATGGCAGTGTGATGTATTTTGTATTGTAAGTCACAACCTCTTGTCCTTTTCTGAAAGGTGAAGCTTTGAGATAAAGACTGCTCAACCCAGATCCTGTGCTTCATCGCCTGGTTCTACTCTCCGTCTTCCACCGTACAAACAGAACAAAATACACAATGCAGAAACTTTATAGGGAGACTGAGGGCCTACCTATGCTACAGGGAGCTGACTTCAAGGGTTACATACCCATATGCACATTGCTCAGTTGCATTCATTTGTGGCGTAATAAGTGCTCAATAGAACTTTTGGAGGTATACAATGATGCTGTATTCTGAGAACAGCTCATTCTAACACTGTAACAAACACAGGTCTGTTTAAGCTGGCATTCTGAACAACCACTGAAACCTACATTTGAGTAGAACTGGCACAAAAGCCTTTCCAGCAGGTTTGAATGTTTCATGTCAGTTATTGCCAACACAAACAGCCTTTCATGTTTTGTCATTTATTACAAAGTTTGCAAAATTTACAAAAACATCAGTGCAGTAGTGAACACTAAAATACCACTCTTTTTGAGAGGAAGGAATTTTCCTCGTTGTCTTGCACATAAAAATGAAGGCTAAATACTACAACAGTCAAGATCATAAATATAGAATACAAAAATTAAAAAAATTCTATAGCAAGTGTGTATGTTTTACACGCTCAAAGCTTTTGTGCAAACCTCTTTAGTATTGGATGTGAAAACGTTTCCAGTATAGAGAATATTTGTTGTGGGATGATGGTCAAAGATTTCAGCTGATGTAATGTGTGAGGGCACTCATCAATCTTTCGGCTCTGTGAGAGTGGTGAGAGCATCAACTCACTGCAATCAGGTGTGTGTGGCACTGATTGGTTTTGATTAAGCCCGGGTGTGGGGAGCCGTCATATACCCTGAGTCTCCAGTGCTCCGTGCTGACTCATTATGTCACCTGTGGCTTCTCAAGTTGTCGGTGTATCTATAAGCACCAATTCAGAACTTTGTGTGTATTTGATGTCAGTTGCCTGTTTTCCAGTGTGTAACTTGGGCTGCTGGAGAGTTTGTTGTGTCTCCAGCCTTTTGGGTTATCAAAGGTGTCCTGGGCAGCCTTTGCTTTTCGTTTCGTGTTTTCTGGGTCTCCGGGACAATATTCATTTTGAGTCAGCTGCTTGGCAGCGGTGGTTTAGTTAATCATTTAGTGCTTTATTTCATTAAGAAGCCTGTAGTGGCTCTATACAGTTTTGTTGTTTTTTTTCCCCTTTCCAATCTATCGCTATTGTGATTTTGTGGTTATCGCTCTGGGATAACTTTGAGACACCCCTGGGTCCGCACCTGCGTCAGTTACTATACAGAGTGGAAACAGGGACGGCAAACCGTGTTCATCAAAGAGCCACATGGTTTTCACAGGGCACATGGTTTGCAACTATCTTCAGAGATCTTCAGCCACTTTAGACTTCCTTTTGACTGTAATTTGGTCCAATACTTGATATAGCGGGATCTTCAGCTCTGTAGGCTTCATGAGAGTAGAAGTCAGAGCTGCTCCTTGTTCTTTCCTGGAGCAAAAGTTTATGATTTACTAGCTGTAAACAATACCTAACAGCGTCACTGATACAGTGCAACACGTGTAATAAACCTTGTACTCTTCTCAAAAATGAGTATCAAAGGTACGTAACAGTCTCATTACCATGATGCCAAGTTGTTACAGTATAATGAATTGAATGACATGTTTTGGTCTTGTACGGGGTCCATACAATTGCAAGTTACAATCAGCTGTTATAATTAAAGGCAACTGACAGCAGAGCAAGAATACAGCCGGTCAAAATAATACTGCTATCTTATGATGACATTACAGCTGACTTGGCTCAGATTTAGCACTGCCACAGTACCTAGTGAACAGTCCCATCACCCTGACTGTTACAGTTTGTGTTAACTAATATTTTGTTTGTTTGTTTGTTTGTTGGTTTGTTGGGTGGCTGTTTGTTTAGTATGTTTGTCAGCAGGATTACACAGAAATTGCTGAATGGATTTCTCTAAAACTTGAATGGAGGATGAGTCTTGGCCCAGATAGACTCCATAAACTTTTGGATAAAGGGACAGATATAGGAATTATTTCTCACTTTTTCAACACTATCATTAATTTCTCAGGGAATAATGCATGGATCTTGATGGAAAAATGGCATATATTTTTGGGTGGCTTGTATCTATAATGATATAATTTGCTGTGGATCCTAGTTCGGGTGCTCTTAAATTATGGTTAAGAAGTTGTGAGTGGTTTGAAATTTAGACTGATAAAGGGCTATCGAGTGTGATATTGGACTAGGTTTAAATGAATAAATGGGACTGTTGGACCTTGAAGGAGGTATGCACTCTGCTGAGTGCCATTCTAGTTATATAATGCTTTTCTGAAATGTTATAGGCCCAACAAAATAACTTAATTTTTTATTCATTTTATTTTATGTCCTTTAGACATGCCTGAAATTTAGTCAACTGATTAGTTTTGTCTTTCTTGATATAATTTAATTATGTATCATCTGCATAACAGTGAAATTCTGTGAGTGATCCAAATAGTATTTCCTTGAAGAAGCCTATATAGAGTGAGTGGTCTTGGTCCAAGCACCAAACCTTGTGGAACCAAATGTGGTATGCATCGAGAATTTATTGTTAACCTGTACAAACTGCCCAATGCAATGCAGCTTGTTTAATGCAAATGTTCTAGTCTTCGTAAGAGGATGTGAAAGTCAATGGTGTCAAATCCAGCACTAATATTTAACAAATCTAGTCCAGAAAGCAGTCAGTTGCAATTGAAAGGTCATTTGTAACTCTAACCTAAGTCTTTCAGTAAAAACCAGTACATTTAATGAAGAAGCTTTATACTGTATGTGCCTTGACAGCTATGCCAGCAAGACATCAAACTTCATCAGAATTTCATCATATCCTGCTCACACGGTGTAGGGATGTGCAGTATTAATGTGGCCTCATGATTTGCTTTTCTTTCTAGGCCATGTTTGAGCTTGTTACCTCCGAAGCATCCTACTACAAGAGTTTGGAAATTTTAGAGACTCACTTCCTGCGTAACCCTGTTTTAATCAACACTCTCAGCCAATCCGACATGCATTTTCTGTTCTCCAACATCGAGGAAGTCATGAAAGCCAGTGAAAGGTAGGACAAGGGCTTGATTTACACAAATCACTTCATTATACAACTCTTATTCCATAAACATTAAGACATTGTGGAAAATGTAAAAAATCTAAATAGAATTTAGTCATTTGCAAATTAAATCTGTGTTTACCTATCCAATGAATTATATATACATATATACATTGATCAACCACAACATTAAAACCAGTAACAGGTGACGCAAATAACGTTGATCATCTCATCACGATGCAATGTTCTGCTGGGAACCCTTGAGTTCTGGCATTCATGTGAATGCCACTTGACACACACCATCCATCCAAACACTGTTGTGGACCAAGCACACCCCCTCATCACAACGACACAACCCGAGGGCCGTGGCCCCTCAGCAGGACAACGTGCCCTGTGTTGACTGGGCCTCCAAATTCCCAAGGTCCCAATCTGATAGAGCATCTGTAGGACATGCTGGAGCAGGTCCATGGAGGCCCCATCCCCCAACAAACAGCACCTAGAGGATCCACTATAAAACGCCCTGGTGGCAGACACCATAGGACACCCTCAGAGGTCTGACAGGTCAGAGCTGTTTTGGCCTGACGTCCTCAAGTGGGACCTGTGCTAACAGCCCAGCACTGTGTAGCTTGGATGGCATTCACTAGAGAACTCCACAATTGTCAGGTCCGCCACTGGCACCCCACGTTCTCTTCACAGATAGAACAGGTCCACACTGAGCACATGTGACGGGCATCAAATCAAATCAAATCAAATCAAATCAAATCAATTTTATTTATATAGCCGAAAATCATAATCACATTGCTTCCATGGGCTTTACAATCTGTACAGTGAATGACATCCTCTGTCCTTGGACCCTCAATTCGAGGAACCTTTTAATGAGGGGAAAAAAAGAAGATGGAAGAAACCTCAGGAAGAGCCACAGAGGAAGGATCCCTCTCCCAGGACAGATAGATATGCAATTGATGTCGCATGTACAGAAGAGAACAACAAAATCACAGTTTACATGTTGCATCAACAGAATAATTATACTGCATGTAACACCATCCAGCATGACTGGTTTGGCAGAGGGTCAGTGATGGTCTGGGAGGCCTATCCTTGAAGGGTCACACAGACCTCTATGTCATAGCCAGCGGTACCCTAACTGTTGGCAGATACCAGGATGAAATCCTCAGAGCAACTGTCGGACCTTCTATGGTGCAGTGTGCCTGAGGTAGGGCTGTAACTGTTCTGAACCGAAACCAAAAACCTCGGTTCCAAGGGCTTAGGTTCAGAAACTCATTCTATCCTCCCGAACCTCGGTCATCCCCGCCCAGATTAGTTTCATTTCTGCAAGATGGCTAATAAACCTGAGCTCGCAGATCCCCCGGCCACATTCCGGTCAGCCGTGTGGAGACATTTTTGGTTTCCAGTTGATATTAAGGAGGAGTGCAGTCGCGTCATTATCAAAACGCACATTATTTGTTGTCTGTATTTTATGAAACTTGTTGTGGGATGGGCCGGCAACACATATGCGGAGACATCACCCTGTCACTGAGCTCACTCAGCCCATAGGAGCAGCAAGTAAGAAACCACGACAACAGCAAACTCTTTACGAGGCCTTTAAAATGAAGCTTTCTCTGAACTCAGAGCGAGCAAAAGCAATTACAAATGCTATAGGGGTTTTCATGGCATTGGATATGCGCCCCTTTTCAGTTGTTATGACGTACCAAGTCGACCGCATTTCAGCCAAAATGTGTTGCCAAAACTTTATGAGGACGTGCAAAATTCATTGCATTAACTACTGGTGGTTGGACATCTCGCACAACAGAGAGCTTCATCCCAATAATGGCACTACACCACCGACAACTGGGTAATTAAGAATCCCGTTCTCCAGACACGCGCTGTGTATGAAAGTCACACCAGTGACCATCTAACAGTGACCATCTGTCGGAAATACTACAGGCAGCTGTATCAGAGTGGAAGATTGACAGACCAAACATCACCATTCCCGTGAAAACGGACAACACCAAAAATATCGTTGAAGCATGTGGATTTTCTCCAAGCATCCGGTGTTTTGGGCACACAGTTAACCTGGCATCACAGAAGGGCATGGGCCTAAACCAGGTGTCACGGGTTTTAGGAAGGGTGAGAAAAGTGGTCAAATTTTCCATCGCAGCATGACTGCTGCAGCAGTGCTGCAGGATAAACGAGACTGGCCTAGAAATTAAGTTTTGATTTTTATTGTAGATTGGTCTTAAGAGAAGTGCTTTTTATTTATTTTTGTTATACCTCAGACTGGTGTAAGACGGTTTTTTTTTTATTATTCTATATATTTAGACAATGTAGACTGGTCTTAAGACAAATGTTTATTTTTTGTATTCCTGGATGGTTAAGAGATTAATAGAAGAGTTTTTTAAAAATGCTTTATTGTGGACTGGTCTAAAGAGAAGTGTTATACTTGGTTAAGTCAATATAACTTAAGTAATGTTCATGTTCTTGATATTGCAATGCAACAATCCTTTAATAAAATCAAGACATTTTTTTCTGGAAGTTTTCTAAAAGTTTTTCAGTATATTTTTAAAAACCTTGGTTTGAACTGAACTGTGAGTCAAAAACCGAAGTTCGAACCGAATCGTGGGTTTGGTGAACCATTATACCCCTAGCCCGGGGTCCACCTGGTGCAGGACAATGCCCGACCTCATGTGGCCATAGTGTGTTGCCGGTTTCTGGATGATGAAGGTATGGATGCCACTTACTGGCCCTCTCGTAAACCTGACCCAAATCCAATTGAGCACTTACAGGACATTGTATATTGGTGCATCTGACACCACCAAGTACCGCTACAGACTGTCCAGGAGTTTACTGATCCTCATCCACTTCTGGGAGAAGATCTCACAGGACAACCTCACCAACTCATCAGGAGCATGCCCAGTAGAGAGTCAGTGCATGCAGGGGCCATACACACTACTCAGTCACATTATGAGTTACCAGGTAAAATTCATGGAAGTTGGATTAGCCTGTGATTTCAAATCTTTATACTCAAATATTCATGTTCAAACTGGTATATGTATTTATTTTTTTATGTAAATAAATGCTCATCATCAATTTGATACCTGCAACACATAAAGCAGGAATAACCACAATGTCCCAATGTTTTTTGGAATAGGTGTTTATTTCAAGTGTTAAGCAAACTCCCTTTTGCTGATAGCCTCTTGATATTTTCAGGTTCCTGATGGATCTTGAGCACCGAATCGAAAAGTCTATTTTGATTTCTGATGTGTGTGACATTGTCCACTACCACGCTGTGGAACACTTCAATGTCTTCATCAAATATGTCATCAACCAGGTGTACCAGGAGAAAAACTACAGACGCATTTTGTGAGTACCTATTTCTTAATACATCTGTTATAATGTAGACTTCTTCATACACTCGAATAAAGAGTCATTTTGGGATATCGGACATTATTTTTGTCTTTTAAAAATCAGTAAATAATACATTGTCTCCACTCAGAACAGCTTTGTGGCCTGCTTTACTACTAATGATGATTACATGCTTAGAGAGAGAGGAACTGAGAAAAAGAATAATAGGCGTCATCTCTAACACAGTCCTGTTTTTATGCCTGTGGACATTGTCAGCCTGTCTCTTTCAGTAGAGAACAGGTTTGTTGATCAAGACATGTGACTAATAAGGTGTGGTTAACTATGAATATAATGCATACCACATGCCTGAGTGAGAATGTGATGTTCCCACGCTTTGCAGAGAGCAGGTACCTCCAGTGGCAGAAAATAAAGGGGACCTCTGAGACCTGTTAGTAGTTTTAAAATGAATTATAACATGTTTTCTTAAAATTGCATGCCAGTGAGTAGTTTATCAACAAACATTCAGAGATGCAGCATGAAGTCCATATTTTTTATTCAGTTGTCTGTTGTGTAGATGTAGATTACATTAAACAAAGTCTTTTCAGACAGTTTGTTTTAGCAGTCTGATCACAATCATAAAGGTGTTAGGAGGGCCAAGCCGAATAACTTGTCAGTTGCAATCACATCAGTAGCTGAACTGCAATGTTACATGTCAGTTATATTTGAGAGTTTGTTTGTTTGTTTGGTTTGTCCACTTTACCATTGTTAATTTTTGGTCCAGATGCTGTTTATTAAACAGTTTGGCAATCTTTCCTCGAAGAGAAATAATTGTCAAAATAAGGAACAGTTTTTCATTACCTTTGATGTGGGACTGACATGAGTATGTACATTCAGAAAAGTTTGACCATTCTTTACTGAAAAAAATTATGGCAACAAAGTGACACTTAATATAATTGAATAGATTTTAAGAAGTTCAACTTTGATTAAAAACTATTGATTAAGTACATTTTAAACAAAACTATTAAAAAAAAAACAAAATAATTAAATCATTGGATCATTTCGATTTACTAATAATATGGCAAATGTTGAGTAAATCCCAATCAAATTTACAGGAAAAACTGATTAATATTCACTTGGTATCTAAAAAAAAAAAAAAAAAAAAAGCAGGGGTGTCACTAGGTTTGAAGGACAGGGGCGGCTTAGTCCCCAAGAGATGCACAGGATGTGAGCAAACGTAGCGTGCAAGCACAAAATTTGAAATGATTTTTTTTTATTATTTCAGTCTTTTTTTTAATACAGTACAAGAACAAACACAGGTTTGCACAGTAACAGTATGTTTACAGCATTAACAACAAAAGTAAGCGAAGTACACCATTTTTAACTAACATGGCTATAATTGCGAGTTACTTGGTGGGTGGAAGCATCAGCGGCAGTCTGTTTTTAAGGATGGCAAATCGGCAGCTGCTTCATCATTTATATATACTAGTACAGTGCCCGTAGGAAATATGTGTTCCTATAGAAAAGTGGGAGGTTAAAAAGCTTTTTCATGGATGGCCAAACGAGGCTGTGTTTGAAGGTGGAACGTCAGAGATATTTAGGTTTGTTGTGAAATCTGACATTCCAGGGTATAATTGCCGGTTTTTGACTATTTTTGATTTTGCCATTATATTTTACCTTAAATACTATTTACTTGGTGTCATTATTTTCAGCACAACCTCATATAAGTGATTGTACAGTTATTTTTCCATTTTGACATACTGTATTAACACAATGGACCTAAAATCACAAAAAAATCCACAAAATCTGAGTAGAAAAAGTTCGATGCTTTTACTGTGAAAACCACAGATATGTTTCAGCCGTCTCCTTATTGTTTTGACTCATTTAACAAAAAACCGACTCCACTACACACTAAACACACTACACCAAACACTACATTACACACTAACTATACACTCCAAACACGCTAAATGTCACAAATCTCTTAACTCTCAATATCGCTGCATCCACACCGACTGACCTGTCACTGGTCCGCCGACGACCCTCCCACAACTTCCTGTTCCTCAACAACCAAACTTGCTGCTTGGACACTTTCGTGACAAAAGCCCGTTTTTACCGTTTCTTCTGCACCAGACACAAAGCAAACATGACGGCAATGTTCGCAAAAAGTGTGGCAGTGTGACATTATTTACCCTACGTCTGGTTTAGGACGTGCCGGTGCGTCCGGTCCGTCTCGGGAGGTGGGCTGTGTGGGTTGGCTAGCGGCTAGCAGCTAGCTACACACGAAGACCCACAGATTCCGATTCCACTTTGTTGTCCGCGCGTCTCCGGATCTCCTCAGACCCGAACAGACTCGGTCCGGACTTGTTTAGTCTCCTTAATCCACAACAGTGAGTTTAGATGCACAGAACAGAACTGGACCGAACCGCCAGCAAAATCCTGGTCCAGCTCGCGCCGCTGCAGGTATAAATCCCCTCTCCTCAGACCCAAACAGACTCGGTCCGGACTCGTTTAGTCTCATTAATCCACAACAGTCAGTTTAGATGCGCAGAACAGAACAGGACCGAACCGCCGGCAAAATCCCAGTCCAGCTCGCGCCGCTGCAGGTATAAATCCGCTTGTTTCTTAACGTATGTCGCAGGCTTGAGCTCTGCAGTGATTGGCTCTGGTATGCACGTGACTGTGGTGGCTCCTGTGGTGGCTCCTTTGGACAATGCTCCCAGAATTTGTAAAGCATTTATAAAATAATTTATTCACAGTATCATTGCAGTCCAAACAAATGTGAAGTTGCACACCATTGAACCAAGCAGCAGCCATGTTGAAACTCTCAGGTCAGTCTGATCCTGATCCGCAGAGATATTTGAGGCACACACACATACACAGACAGACAGACAGAGATTCCTTGCTTTTATATGTGTATATATATATATGTATATAAATATATATGTAAATATATATATATATGTATATATATATATATATATATATATATATATATATATATATATATATATATACATATACATACGTATATATATATATACATATATATATATATATATATATATATATATATATCTTGGCTTTCTCCACTTTCTAATCATTACTCTCCTCAATAAAAGCTCAAGTTAAATAAGTCTGATATGGTGCATCTTGACTGAAATGTTTCATATTCATATTATTATTTCATATTCATATTGAGATAAAATCCCAAGACTCTCTGCATCACAAATGACTCTATCTTGTGAAATCATTTAGACTCACCTTTCTAGTAGAGGTCTCTTCCCTCTCACTCCCTGTGCTCCTCTGCCCTGACTCCTACAGGTCAATAGGGGTGGTGAAGTGATTATTATTAGTGTATTATTATTATTATCCACTGATGATAATCATATGTGAATGAGCTCAGCTCCTGTCTCACGGTGTGCATCCATGCGTAAAGTGAGAAACACAGCTGATGCTCCGGAAGTAAGTCACCCCAAAGATAGTATATGGTAAAAAGAGTGCACACTTGACTCTATAAACAACCAGGGCCTTCACAATGCATTTCAGACTAACTAGCTAGCTAAGTAGCAGCGTTCTTTCAGAGCTGAAAGGTAACTTTTGACCGCGAAACAACAAAGGTGAGATGTGCGCAGAGATTGTCTATAGTGTGCAAGCTAGGTTTTTATTTGTCAAACAGGGAGCACTTGGTTCATTAATTACATGGGACTTTCTGCTGTTGGCTGGGGGCTGAAGCTAGTTAATTGTTACTACCAGAAGTGATGAATACTTACTTTCTTGAAAAACTGTCTTCATTCTCCTTCATTCACGTTCTTCTCCTCATGCTGCTCTAGTCACTCTGTGCTGCTAGTCACTCTGTGTGCTTCAAGGTACACACAGCTGCAGGTACCCAGTGCAAGCAAGGTTGCAGGGAAAACGTGGATTGGATTTTCAGTGATGTGGGCGTTCTCTATATGAACAAGTGGGATATGCCTTGTCATATTTTCTTTTCTTTGTAATATTATAATCTAATATTACTTTCTAATTATTTTCTAGTTTTTGACATTTGGTGTAGATTCATCTGCTGCTTTACATTTACATGGAAGTCCTTTCAGAAAAATGTGAAAAATGATTTGCCAGCTAGCAGTACAGAAGAACAATGCATCATTTATATTGAACCCCCCAGGTGGCACGCCCCCCCAGTTTGAAAACCACTGTTCTAATGTATTCAAATGTCTATTTGCCTTGAGTTAAAGTGGGTGGAGAAGATATGATTAAATTAAGGGGCTCTTAATTTATGATGGTCAGATGTGAATGTATGAGTTTCTTGTAGGAGTCAGATACATTAATTAGATTAAGATTGGCTTTATTTATCCCACAACGGGGAAATTCACTTGTTACAATAGCCCAAGATGCAAAAAAAGAATCGGACAAATATACATAAAGTTAAACGAAAAATGAATACAATAAAATGAGATATTTACCAAAATAAACAAGTGAGTGGAAAGTGGTTGCTCAGGTAGTGCTTTATTTACACAGTCTGATGGCTGTGGGGATAAATTATATGCGGTAGCACTCCTATATCTACACCAACAACCTGCTGGACCTGTACCCAAACCTCAGCATCGCCCTCCGACTGATGTTGACAGACCCTGTGACTGTAGCAAGTGGAGAGAGGACTTTCTCTCGCTTGAAACTAATTAAAACACACCTGAGGTCAACAATGCTGCAGGAGCGGCTGTCAGCCCTCGCTCAAATCTCAGTTGAGCACGACGTCACAAGATCACTCGACAGAGATGACATAATTAGAGCATTCTCAGCACTGAAAAACAGAAAGGGCGGATTTCTGTAAAGGACGAGTCTGTCTGTAGCCTGTCTGTTCTTTTTACTGCACGCTGTCCGTGGTGCTAAAATAATGCGGAGCACGTTGCGCTTACTAGGCCACTTTTGTTGCCAATTTTCAAGTTCATGATTGTTATAGGTGTTATAGTTTTGGATTGTAATAAGATACCTGTTCGTGTCTTAAAATGCACATAAATATGAAAAATGCATTTGCATTTGGTTGAAAACCAACTTCAAAGCTCGTTTTTTTTCCCCTGCTCATTCCTGGTTTCTTGCCCTATAGAGATTTTAACACTTGGTCACAATGTATCAAATTATATGTTTCTGATTGGACCAAAGTGTCAGTTGGACTTCAGAAGGGTCGGAACTCAGACACTACTAGAACGGCCGTAAGTGGTCATTTGGACCGCTAGATAATACTAACTCTATATTCTCTCACGTAAATACCCAAATTGAGTGATGAATGCATTCATTGTGTCATGATATTTTTTAAATAAATGAAATAACACCAAAATGTACATTTTCACTAAATTAATTATACATTTGTCAATATTCATATCGCACAGTGAACTGTAATTATTTCATATATTTACACATGATTTTAATAGAGAAAAATCAGAACAGGAAAATTAACTATTGAAAGTAACTTAACACTTAATAATATATGATAAAAAATAATAATAATCGATAAAGCTGGAAACGAGCTGATCTAAAACAAACAAAGAGCCATTGTGATCTCCACCTTTTTAGTCGTCCCTCGACCGTCTCTAAAACATTGTCCCAGTTCTTGCACTTAAAAGAATCATCACCGAGATACACACCAAAATATTTAAAACCTCCCTTGTTCCATCTTAACCCCCTAGGTAAAATGAGCTGCCTGCTTAACTCATCACTGGTTGCTAAAGCTTCACTTTTTCCCCAGTTAACTGGGTACCAAGCACATTAGCAGTTTCAACAAGGACATCAATATCATCTTGTTTTTTTACAATGACAACAACTTCATCAGCATAAGCAGACGACTTAAACGCTTGTTGACATCCAGGGAGATTTATACCTGAAAGGCGCTGTCTCAGTTTGTGTAGGAGAGGCTCTATTGTCATGGAGTAGAGCATGCCAGATAGGGAACAGCCCTGTCTCACCCCCCCTCTGAACCTTAAAAGGAGCACTTAACCCACCGTTAATCTTTAGTACGCTCTCAATGTCTCTGTACAAGACCTGGATCTTGGCTATGAGACCAGAGTTGAACCCAAAAGCGTTCAGTGTCTGCCACAAGTACTGATGTTCAACTCGGTCAAAAGCCTTTTCTTGATCTATAGAAATCAGACCAAGGTCACAGCCCAATGAACTGGAGAGGTCCAAAATGTCCCAAATTAGAGAAACATTGTCAGATATCAGCCTGCTGGGTACACAATAGGTCTGGTCAATGTGAATGATATGCTCCATCACTTTTCTCAGCCTTGTGGCCAACACCTTGGATAAGATTTTATAGTCCGTGCACAGCAGAGCTACTGGCCACCAGTTCTTATTTTGCTGTAGATCCCCTTTCTTGGGGAGGAGGGTGAGGACCGCTCTCCTGCAGCTCAGCGGTAAACGTCCTTTGTTAAAACTGTCTCTGAGAACAAGTAACAAGTCTTGGCCAATTACAGGCCAGAAAGCCTTGTAAAAATCTGCAGGAAGACCATCAATCCCTGGAGCTTTCCCAATATCCAGGCTCTGCAGTGCCGCAGCTAGCTTGTCCGCAGAGATCTGTGTGTCCAGCTCAGTGTTGGCCTCCACGAAACCTTGGGTAGACCCTCATAGAAACACTGCGCCCCCTCTGGTCTCTCCTGGAACTCGTCCTTGAAGAGCTCCTTGTAGAAGGTGACTGCACAGCTTCGTATCTCTCCTGACTCCTGCAGCAGCTGCCCAGTGTCGGACTGCAGGGAATGCATGAGTCTTTTTTGTCCATTCTTCTGTTCGAGGCCAAAGAGAAAGTGAGAGGGAGCATCCATTTTAGCCACATACTGGAAACGGGAACGAACCAGAGCACCTTGAGCAGAGAAACCCAGCAGGTCAGACAGAGCTGACTTTTTTCTTTTGAGAACTTTAATATTTTCTCTTTCTCCTGTGGAAGCTGCTAAACCCTGCAGCGCCACTATTTCTCTCTCCAGAGCTTTCATAGACCTGGTCATATTCCTTGTGACATTAAGAGTGTACTGTAGGCAGAGATGTTTTAATTTACCCTTCCCTATATCCCACCACTGTTGTAATGAAATGTATTCAGATTTTGTCTCCGTGTAGTTTTTCCAAAACAAAACAAAAGCATTTCTAAAAAACAGTATCAGAAAGCAAGGCTACACTGAAATGCCAATAGGCACTGCTACATTTAACATTTTTGACAAAAATAGAAACCTGTGCAAGAGAGTGATCTGAAACACCTACTGGGTGTATAGAGTAACTCTGAAGCACATTGGTCTGATGTTTAATACAATAAACTCTATCAAGCCTGGCCATGGAGAGAGAGTTATCTCTAGTATGGACCCAAGTATACTGGCGCTATGTGGAGTGAAAATGCCTCCAAGTGTCACATAAATTGTTTTCTTCAATTAATTTAATAAGACAGCTTTTGGAGGCTCCATGTGGTTCTGGGTGGTTCCTGTCTAGAGTTGCGTTTGCAGTACATCACCACCTAGGAACAAGTAACCTTCCCCACTACAGTTATTGACAACAGTGTTTAAAATGTCGAAAAACACCACCCTTTCTGTGCCTATGATGGGAGTGTAAACATTAATAAAGGTCATTTTTACATTTTCGAACACAGCTTGTATTTTCACCAAGCGTCCTTCAATAATGTTTTCAGTGACAAAAGAACTGGGTAAAAAGCCTCTAGAAAACAGGACAGCAACTCCTCCACTGTTACTGCTCTTATGGCTGAGGACGACTTCTCCATCCCACCCCCTTCTCCATGCAGGTTCATTCTCAGCTGTGCTGTGCGTTTCTTGCAGAAATACTACATCTAGTTTTCTAACTGTGAACAAACTGAAAAGAGTAGCTCTCTTTTCTTCCTCTCTGGCACCATTAATGTTTAAAGAGCCTAGCTTGATGTCACACATTGTGAAGGAAAGGCTGCACCCTGACAAGGCAGAGAGGAACACGCAGAAAAAGGAGGACAACAGTAAAAACTCATTCATGAGCAATTTGTGACCAAATTCAGCTTTTTGAGGCGAAACACCACTTGGTCTGTAAATGCCTGCTGGCCAGAGCATCCTGCGTTTTTTGAGAAAAAATTTGACTGAGTCAAAGAACAGCTGTAGTTCTGGGAAAAATTCCTCCACTTTAACTAGTCTCATGCCTTTTGTATCTTGTAAAAACGAGCGGGTTCTGCTGAAGGAGTAGACACTGCATCTCCAGCTGTGAACTCCCTGTGACATCACCTCCACTGTCCTGTGTGCTCACCAGATTGTCCTCTGGTTGAGAGGAGGAGCATGCAGGGGTTGTCTTTGACACTTTAGAAACCTGTTCATTGTTTGGTTCACTTTCTGGACTTTTTTTTTTAGTTGACAGTTTAGAAACATCATCATCAATCATAACTTCCTCATCATATAAAACCAACTCTGCCACTCGGTGTGACCTGCAGCTCTGCTATTGTCTGCTCACCTTCCTGACTTGTCGGACCCTCCATGACCTCGCCCTCCTGATCACTGTCAGCCCTATTATCCCCCTGAGGATCCTGCGTGTTCCTCTGTGGCTTGGCCGGGACAGAGGCTCCCACTGTGGCAGCGCCGCGGCAGCCGCGACGGGAGCCACCGACCAGCTTCCTCCGGCTCACTCCGGACACGAGCGAATCGAATGCCCCTCAGCTCCACACCCAAAACATTTCATTGTGTCTGAGGTCACATGCACAATATAATCATTATCACCAATCCTAAATCTGAAAACTAAGTTCAGCTCCTCGTCACTCTTTTTTAGGACCATGAATACTTGTCTCCTGAAAGACACGACATGTTTCAGGTGAGGAGAATTGCAGCTGATGGGGATCATTTTCACAGGGGACACCAGAGAGTTGAGAGGAGGAGCATGCAGGGGTTGTCTTTGACACTTTAGAAACCTGTTCATTGTTTGGTTCACTTTCTGGACTTTTTTTTTTAGTTGACAGTTTAGAAACATCATCATCAATCATAACTTCCTCATCATATAAAACCAACTCTGCCACTCGGTGTGACCTGCAGCTCTGCTATTGTCTGCTCACCTTCCTGACTTGTCGGACCCTCCATGACCTCGCCCTCCTGATCACTGTCAGCCCTGTTATCCCCCTGAGGATCCTGCGTGTTCCTCTGTGGCTTGGCCGGGACAGAGGCTCCCACCGTGGCAGCGCCGCGGCAGCCGCGACGGGAGCCACCGACCAGCTTCCTCCGGCTCACTCCGGACACGAGCGAATCGAATGCCCCTCAGCTCCACACCCAAAACATTTCATTGTGTCTGAGGTCACATGCACAATATAATCATTATCACCAATCCTAAATCTGAAAACTAAGTTCAGCTCCTCGTCACTCTTTTTTAGGACCATGAATACTTGTCCCCTGAAAGACACGACATGTTTCAGGTGAGGAGAATTGCAGCTGATGGGGATCATTTTCACAGGGGACACCAGCTGTCCGTGCCTCGCCAGCTCTTTTTCTAATAGCTCATTCTTCAGAAACGGGGGAAAATTAGTAAGGGTGTCACGATTTCGATTTTAAATCGAAATCGACCTAAATTACGTCACAATCTCGAACTTCAAATTAAAAATGGAATCGTTGATGCTGCTACGCCTCCATGTCACGTCCGGTCGACTTGCCAAGCAGAAAAACACAAACACACACAGACACACACACACACACACACACGTGTTGAAGTGCTGCGAGTCAACCTCCTCTAACTTAGCTACTAGCTAAGCCAGTAGCTATTAGCTACAGCCAGTCAAACGATAATAATCCTCACCATCATCATCATCATCATCATCATCAACAATACCATCCACACAAGTACCATTACAAATAGCTTTGGTCACCAGTTTTTTTAGACTGTACACCTCCAGTCAGAGTCCTGCACGGGTCTTATTTTGCAAACCCACACTCGCCCGTACCTGCCATACTACCGCATCCGACCCGTTTTCCGACAGTAGCACAAATTACATTCCGCACCCGAGCCGACCCGCTATAAATTGATACCGGCGCCCGACCCGCACCCGAAGGAAAATGAAACAGAGGCAATTTTTAGAAATGAAAGTAAGCCAGCATGGAGAATGGGAGTTCTGGGAGGGCGCAAGCACGCATGAATGAGCTCATATGAAATATAAATGCTTATCATTTTGAAATGCAGGCAGATTTTTGTAGATGTGTTGCTAATAATATCTATATATTTTTTTTTGCACCTGACGCCTTGAAAATGGCGACCCACGCTCTCCAGCCGTCTGACCCGATCCGCACCCGTGTCCGACACAGTACATTATTTTTCACCCGTTTCATCCAAATTGTGCGGGTCACCCGTCGGGTACCCGAACCCGTGCAGGACTCTGCCTCCAGTATATCAAAAGTGTCTTGTCTTCTGAACTGAGCCACAGATCTAATAAAACCAGTGAGATCAGGGAAAAAGTGTTACCTGAGAGGCAGTCAGCTCTTCCTCCTCCTCATCATCAGAGGTAGTTTGTAACAACCTCTTTGTTTTAGCCTCGCTCTGCGTCTTTTTACCACCCTTTTTTGTTTATTTGTTTTTACTGCAAGACCAATGTCATCACGGTTGTCATCCATCAACACGTCATTTAATACACTGTCAACATCACTGCACCATTTCTTTTCTTCCATCTTGCCCTGTTTTCTCCGCATCCTGCGAAGCAACAGGTGAGCATGACTCACCTGGATGCTCCTCAACAGTTTCTCCGCCACCACCCCCACCACCGGCCGATCTGAGCCCGAACCAGAAGCTTCTATAGCTGGCAGACTCGGTCCTAAGCTGCCAGCCTCCTGCCTGGCTTCGGGACAAGACCAAACCAGGTGTCCCTCAGCCCACACCCAAAACATTTCATGGTCTCTGAAATTACAAAAAACACATGATTAAAACCTTCAACATTAAAGGTCAGAGTCAGATTCAGGTGAGAATAAGCATCTTTTGGGAGCATGTAAACATATCTTCTGTGACAGACTACATGTTTCAACTTTGGTGATTTACAGCCCAACAGAACCATTTTTATGGGAGACACCAGTTGTCCGTACCTGGACAGTGCTTTGAACAGATCTTCATTTTTAATAAACGATGGAGTGTTAGAGTGTAAGACATCATTATCTTCTTCGCAGGACTCACCAGTGGAAACACCGGTGTGAAAGTGTCTCTCACAAGAACTCCACATTCAACCACCTGCTCCACTTTCCTCTATTCATCCAAAAAAATAACCACGGCGCTGTTCATCCGAGAGGCCGATTTGATGCTCTCAAATCCGACCACCTCTCCCACAGCTAAGGCGACCTCCTCCACGGTGTACCCGGCACCCACCTTGATGCCGTGTCTCCGCGACTACCGGGAGAGATCACTGCCACCGACCACCATTGTGTGTGAGGCGCAACCAGCCAGACAAAGCCTGACTGGCAAACGCACACAAACGCCCTGAAAACCCCCAAAAAACACACCAACACTTAACAACAAAACTACACTAAACAATACATTAAAGAGAGTTCTTCACAGCTCTTTACAAAGACATTGTACATCACCCCCCCCCCCCCACACACACACACACACACACACACAACCACAAAAATAAAACAAATATAAAAAAAACCTTGTTACAGACCCTTCTCATAAACAAATGACCAGTTCAGTCCGTCTCAAGCTACAAACAGCCCCGTCTACACACCACACCGTCTGAAACATATCAGGATCATCAACAAAAGAATAGTACTCAAACTCAGCCCGGAGACGTGCAGAGACCAGCCCCTTGAACAGTACCTCAGGGTCCACCAACCCTAAACCCTGCAACCCATTACGTCTTGTGAGCCAAGTTACCAGTTTTAGCCAAACAGAAAGTTCATTAGCAGATCTCTGTGCTTAGTCCTAGCAGAATACCTGGGCCCCAATATGTAAAGCCCCTCAGAGAATACCACTCCCACCTTCCCACAGAGAGCAGAAAGTAAAGATAGTAAAGACAGCAAATGATGACATCGAACAAAAACATGTTGTTCAGACTCAGGTAAGTTACAGAACGCACAGCCTTCCCCCACATTTCGATCCACTTTAGACCGAAATACATTTGTTGCCAGGGCCCCATGTAATACCCTCCGCTGCAGATCCCCCGATCTCTTCGGTAGAGGGGGCTTATACAGCACCCTCCACCTGAACCCTGCCATCGTCTGTCCGTCAAGGTAACGCTGCCACTGATGCTCCCTGATGTCTTTCAATACAGCGAAGTTCCTAACCTTTGCTTAACGCTGCATACAACCCTTTCCCCTTCACACCCTCAAAACACCCCAGGCTCGGAGAGGCAAAGGACAGCAGCTTTCCTTCTTCCTGCCAACCTTCTGGACCTGCCACCAACCGCAGCATCGGAAAAAGTGGAGGCTCCTCCCCCCTCGTCTGACTGAGGGAGTCCAGTGCTGATGGAGACAGCAACCCCAGCACCTGCCCCCTCAGCCTCTCCAGAAGTCTCAGAGATTTAACACCTGATTCCACTGACAGCTGCTGCAGTGTCTTCCAGTCCAGCCCCTCTGTCCATCTCGGATGGCCTAGTGTCACAATTCCAGCCCTCATGAAGCAGCTCCCCAGGGTCCCAGAGTAGGTGACGCCAAGTTTAATGAAAGGGTTGTGGAAAATGGGCTCCTCCCAAACCCACGGTCCTGGCCCCACTCCCCCTTCTCGAACATGCCGTAGCATCCACCAGCTCCTTAAGACTGCACCGTAGAAAGGCAGCAGCCCCATGATGTCTACAGCCCCTGAATTCAAAAGGACGAGTTGTCGGTCCAGCCCAGTACCACTAACCCTCCGCAACAGTGCCCATGCTGGGTTACCCCAGCAGATGTCTGCACGATACAGCAACCTTTGGGCTGCTTGCAGCCTGAAAGCTGCCACTCTGCTTTCCAAGTCCACCAGCCCTTGGCCACCCTCATGTACCGGCAGATACAGCACCGCAGCTCTGCGCCAGTGATGACCGGACCAGAAGAAATCCACCAGAGTCCTCTGTAGACTCTCCAACAAGCCGGCAGGTGGATTAAGAACCGCCAACTTGTGCCACAGTGAAGCAGCCACCAAATTGTTGATTATAAGGGTACAACCTCTGTAGGAGACCTGAAAGAGGATCCACCTCCACTTCGCCAGCCTGGTGGTTATGGCTGACAAGGTCCCCTCCCAGTTCCTACTGACCCAGCCCTCTGAGCCCAGGTACACCCCTAAAACCTTCAACCCCTCCCTGTTCCACTCCATACCTCCTGGTAGCTGTGAGAAATCTTCCTGTCTCCACCCGCCACACAACAACGCCCAGTTCTCCCAGTTCACTTTTGCAGACAAGGCCCTTTGATATACATGAAGTGCATGCATTACTGCCTGCAGATGCTGGTTATTTTTGACCAGTACTGACACATTGTCTGCATAGGCTGATACTACAATAGGGGCCTTAAACCCCAATTCTAGCCCCACTCCACCCTGAACCTTCCTACACAGCAAGGCTAGCAAAGGCACAGTGGCCACTGTATATAGTTGCCCTGATAATGGACAGCCCAGCTCTCCGCTGCGTACAGTGTCTTATAAAAAACCAAAGTCCCCTCCCTCATTTCAGACTGCTCACATGTCAAGCGCCTGTCAGGCAGGCGCATGCAGTGCATGTGTCTATCCTGCCCCTGTTGTCTTTCCAGCCAAAAGAAAAAGGAGGTTGGTGCATCCATTTCATTCGACATCTAAAAACGAGCCCGTACAAGAGCCCCTCTTGCTCTATCCTGGAGAACGAAGCCCAAACTTCTCCGAAGTTCAGCCAGGTTTTGCCTCTGTTCTGCAGTGTTCTGCTCCATAAGCCTCTCCTCAACCTCCTTTATACTGCTCTCCATCCTACCTATAGCTCTTTTCATCTCCGCAGTAGCAGATGCTGTATATTGTTGACAAAAGTGTCTAATTTGGCACTTCCCCACATCCCACCATAAGCTAAGTGAGTCAAACTCCTCCTTCCTTTGTCTCCACACCACCCAAAATTCCTTAAAAGAAGAGCAAAAAAGGGCATCTTGTAAAAGTCTCACATTGAATTTCCAAAATTCAGAGTGCCTACGTCCTGAGGAACTATTCAGGTGATACTAGACCATACGATGGTCTGAAAATACTGCAAGGGACAACCGTGTCTTAACCAGTCTATTGTTGTGTCTACTGTAAATATATATCCTGTCCAGCCTAGCTGCACTAACCCTATCGGGCCCAGCTTTCACCCATGTGAAACCGTTCTTGTCTGGGTGTTTAACCCTCCGTGTATTCAAATTCTTGGTTCTCGTCAAAAACTTATCAATTTCCTCAAAAGAGTAAACCTCACACTCGCCTGCCTGACTGCCCGACAACTCAGCCTCTACATCCATCTGAGACATTTCCATCTCCTCCCACTCTCCTTCAGACTCCTCAGCCAGTCTACTGACTTTCTGCTGACCACCAGTCTGCCCTCTCGGGACCTCAGCATGCCTTCTCCCCAGCGCAGGTGCCACCGGTGTGCTTCTTTTCCTCTTCATTCTGCCTTCAACCTCAGTCCATCCTTCCTCCTCCAGAGCCTCTATCTGCTCCCCCTGATCCTCCCCACACACACTGCCTTCCGCTGCAGACTGCCGTCTCACCTGCCCTCCGCCCGATACAGGCTTCTGACTCTCCTGTGCTCCTTCAGAGGACCGACCTGCAGCGTTACTGTCCTCCCTCACCGTAGCGTCTTTCTCCCTCCTGGGGCAGGCCATCCTCCTATGACCGATTTCCCCACACTCAAAACAACGCAGGCTCTCGGACATCACGTACACAGTATAAGCACTCTCACCATGTTTTACATAGAAGCTGACATTTAGCATCTGCTCAGGAGATTTGAGATACATCAGCGTTTGTCTCCTCAAAGATAGCATGTGCTTCAGATAGTGCTTCTACACTTCAGAGATCGGCTTAAACCCGCTTGCAAATTTACCAAAGCGTGACAGCTCCTTTACCAAGGCCTCATCCTTAATAAACTGAGGGACATTGGACACAATAACCCGCGTGGCAGAGACAGTCAGCAGCTCCCCCTTTACTACCACGCCGTTAACTAACAGCTGATTGACCAAACTTTCTTGCTTCAGAAACACAACCACCGCCTTGTTCATCCGTTAAGCATAATCCAGATTTTGGCAGCCTACCTGTTCGCCGACAGCCAGCAGCACGTCCTCCACCGAGGCATCAGCATCTGGCACACACCTGATGCCGCTCCGCAGCATAAACTCACCTCCACTCTCCGCCTGTCCAGCCGGAGTGGCCTTTGCCACTACCGCGCCAAAATAAACAAAAGGATCAAAACTCCTTAAAGACCCACTGAACTCGAAGAAACACTGAGCACTCAAACCCCGCCACCAAAGAAAGAGAAAAGGAATAGAAAACGAAGAAAGTCAAAAAGAAAGGAAGAAAAAATACGAAAAACAAAACACCGGCCTCACGGCGTGTTGCTTCCTCTCCTCAGTTATAATTAAATAAGCAATGTTTTGTCTTAACATGACTGTGCAGGGAGGGAAATCCGGCATTTCGAGAGGCCATGGCTGTACTGGAGAACCATCCACGTGTCAGGGGCTTGTCCTTCACTTCATTCCTTATCCTTCCTTTCCAGAGAATCACAAGACTCAAGCTGCTAGTACAAGTGAGTGTGCCAACTAAAAGACAAAAAACTAGACACAAACCAATACTGTACATTGAAATTACAAGATAAAACAGTGTTTGACATTCTTAGAATAAATTGCAGTAATAAATGGGGATTTTATGTTAATGGGTTGTTGTTATTTTCACTTGACTTAATTTCTTAATTTGACAGAATATCCTGAAAAAAGCAGAGGAAAACTCAGAGAGGGAAGCAAATGCTATAAAAGCACATCAGCAACTGGAACAGGTGAGTATCAGTCAGGGGGCTATACCCAGGTTGGGCTAAAACAGGCAGTAAGGCAGTAGAAGGTTGGTATCGAAATGATGATGATTAGACCAATCGGTGCCTGGGCATTTGCAGTCAAGGGCTTTTAGCCCTGGTACTCCCTCCGCAAGGTTCTGAGGCCTGTAACAGCACCTTGCAAATCACTTCTCAAAACACATTTTTCATGAAAGGCTTTATTAACTGTAGAACACATCCCAAAATAGCTGTTATGCCGTTATTATGAGGATATATCCATAGGCGTAACATCCACTAGGGACAGGGGGGACATGTCCCCCCCACTTTCCGAAATCCCGTTTTTGTCCCCCCCACTTTTATTTAATCCAGCGGAACGCAGTAGCTCTCAAGTGTCCGATACTCAAACATGTCCACTTAATTAATCTACCCCTGCGTATACACCGATGTGCTTATTTTACATTAATTTGATGGCAAACTCCGCCCAGCTGACGCCACACCAGCTATGCCAGGTTAGTAATCAAGTGAACCCACTCTCGCTGTGAGTCGCGGACAGTTTGTGTAATGATGCTGCGTTCAAAGGATGCAACAGGCCACTGTCCTCGGCTGGGTCGGGCTCTTATCAAGCATTCGCGTTTAGTTTTTTAAATAACTCAAATAATGACAATAATAATAATGATAATAATGATAATGATAATAATGGCTATTTCCAGCTAGAAAACACGCACCTCTCTCCTCCCTCCATTGTTTGTGGTTGTGTTGCTGCGTGGTGTTACACGTGACTTGTAAGAGTTATCCTCGTGCTGGAAATGTGACCCGAGACGCAAGAAGAAAGCAAAAAAGTATATTTTTACTGAGGAAAATGACAAAAATAATAGTAACGCACAGTGATCACTAGTTTGGAAATATTAACGCGTTAGATTACTCGTTACTGAAAACAGTGGTCAGAGAGTAACGCGTGGGCAGTGACAGCCTGTGTCAGCTTTACAGTTACTTTCGGGCCGGGCTCGGACACAACGTGCACGGGCGCGGGTCGGTCTGGATTCTCAGCTCTACTCGGGTCCAGCCGCGTTTTTACTGAGGTTCTCCCGGTGTCAACAGCAGGAGGACGGTCAGCTCACCTCCCAGAGCCTCGCACTGAATCACTGGCGACTGATTTAGGGACTGTCATTAAATTACTTGGCATAAATATATTAATACAAAATAATTGCAGTTTTTTCTATATCTTCCATGTCATGTGACCCAGTGACTCCAAACCAGCAGCAGATTGTGTTGGTAAACTGGACACATGAGACACAGCTCTTTTTATTGTACTTATTATATTTTATATGAATATTCATATGCAGGAATTGTGATTTTTTTCTCAGTAACTTCCATGTCAGGTGGCCCACTGACTTCTGAAACAGATACTGTTTCCATAAAAATCTATAATAATGAAGAAAATAATGGTAAAGTTCTCTAATGTCTCATGTCTTAGATTCTTATTCTGAAATTCTGATTTTTTTTTAATTATTATTATTTTTTTTTTTAAATCTCATCAGCAGTCAGTATTTAAAGGGTTATTTTTAAAGATTTTCTTTCGGGGGGGCATGCCCTGGGACCCCCCTAGTGTTGCTAAGTTACCAGAACAATGTTGGGGAAACACTGTATGTTTAGAATTTTGGACATGTGAGGCAAACCATCTCTTTCTTAGCTGAAGCCGACAACGGAACAAAATAAGTGTAAAGAGAGACGTAGTGGAGCTGTATATTTTCCTGCTTTTTTGTCCTTTGGCAATTACACCTATGACTAAGCACGATAACCATGTTCATCATAATGTGTTGCTTTTAAGTAGCTGGGAATATGATTGCATGTGGAAATATATAAAATGGCATTCAAATCAGACCCCACTTTTTTGTGTCCCCCCCACTTTTCAAACCGATGTTACGCCCTTGGATATATCCCTGTCAGATTTATATCTCTACAGATTTTATATGAGTTTGGTGGCCATATTTTTCATTTTTTTGGGAAGGAATAAATAAACTTATGTTCTCATGCAGAGAAGACTGTACAGGAGAGTTTATAACAAACAGGGTTGACTCTTCTCTTGTATGAAGACTGGGACACTCAGCACAACCTTCAACTCACAGAAATTAATAGAAAAAAATAGCAGCAAAAGTGAAGCGGATCATAATCCAGACTTCTGTAAAACACCATATTTGCTTTGTTGTTTGTTGTTTTGTTTTCTATCATTGAGAATCAAAGAGAATATTTGCCACTGCCTGTACTTCTGACAACCGGCTGCTAGAGTTTCATCATCTTCGTACTTAAATGGGGTGTAATGCAGTGATTGTAGTTTAGGTATATAACATTTTGTCAGGAATGTTCTGTAAATGTTGCACAGTTTAAATACATTGTACTTAGTTTGCCATATCAAACATGTTTTATTATTATATGCATGATATATTTATGCCTGTGTTTGTGGTGGACCATGGAACCTTAAACATCAGCATCCATTTGCACTTTATTTTATCTTACATGGTTATATTGAGCCCTGCTCCTTGGAATCAATTACAAGTGCAGCCATGAGACTGAGTTCAGGAAGTTGATCAAGTTTTTATTAAAATAAACAAAAATTTGAAAGCAGCCATATGTGCTATTATATAATTTTTCAGTCAGATTGTTTAAAGTTGTTTTAACCAGTTATAAGTTGAAAAATTATTTTTAGTGAGTATTTAAAGGAATTTCAACATACATACATATATCAGTTTTGTATACTATATATTCCTTGGTGGATGCAGGTCAGTAATAAGTGCTCTGTATGGTCTTCATTATATGATGTTCTGAGGTAATGGACTGCTGTCTTCCTTAGATTGTGAAAGAGTGTAACGAGGGGGTGCGAAAAATGAGTCGCACAGAGGAGCTTATCTGCATTGAGAAAACCCTGGAGTTTAAAACCAAGGTAAACAAAATCTTTTCATCTCACATTTTATGATTTCATGATGGCATATGACAGAAACTGGGGCATCGTGTCCATAATATTTCAAGGTGGTACACTTTTGAGGTACATTTCATAATAAAAAGCCTTGCTGATGTGGCTGGAAAAAAATGGGGGGTCAGGAAAAATCTCACATTGCTATTATAATGTTATGGATTAAGTCACACATGGGTAAAATACAGCCCAGGAACTTATGCCTTGCGCACCATCTCAATTTGTCCTGGCAGGTCCTCAAAAAGAATAATCAAACAATCTCCAAATAATCTCCAAAAAATCAATGAGAGGCAGTCTGTATTGAATCTTGAGGCTAACAATTACAGTGAGTCTACATTGCTATTTAGCTTGATAAACAGCGGACGCTGTCCACATTTCAATTGGACAATAGGTCTCGAATTGACTTTTGTTCACTCACTGGTCTGTCTCGTTGCACGGTCTTTTTGTGGGAAGAATTGACGAAGATTTGTCTGCTGAATTGTCAATAAAGAAAAAAAATAAGAGGACAGATAACAAACATACTGCCCAGCAACTTGTTTTCATTCGAGGGATCAGTGGCAGGTTTGAAATGGTGAAGGAGTTTCTTGCCACGGATTCTATGGTGGGTGAAACATGAGGATCAGACCTATACAACAGAATGTCAGGATGCTTGGAGAGACTGAACTAAATTGCTGAGTGGATGGATCTCCACACCTTCCCAGAAGAATGTCGGGCTCCTGCTCAGGATACATGACAGGGTAAAAGAGGACAGCCCTAACTTAGACTTCATGTACCTATACTAACCTCCTTCCTGCAGTGTGCGTGCAAATCATGGCGTGTTTATTGATTGTTCCATCTTTTCTTATACTCGAACTTTCCATCCAAAGGGCCAACAGGTTCTACGGATTCCTCAACCTCATTCGGGTCACTATCAGCCATAACGTTAGAGCGAGGACGAGTGGACGGAGTGGGATAATATTGGGATATATGGGGCGGGTCATTCTGCACATGCGTTAATACATTAAAAAAATTGTCGCGTTAATTCCACATATTAATCATCTCGCATTAACGTGTTAATTTTGACAGCCCTAATTATTACATTTGTGGGAAGTTATTACAATAAAGATTTTCACGTCCCCACCAACGTAATAAATCCCTGCAAACGTAATAGTTATTACATTTGAGGGAAATCGCATGTTATGTTTTTAGTAGGCTATTACGTTTGTGGAAAAAGTATTACATTTGTGGGTTTATTACATTAAATGCTACAGATTTTTATTACGTTTGTGGGTTTATTACGTTTGCGGGCATTATTACATTGGCGGACATTACACTGCATATTATAAGATAAATAATTGTCGCAGTAATCTGTTGTTTGCAAGTTTATTACCTAGTTATTTCAATTAGGGATGCACCGATTGTGAAATTCTGGGCCGATACCGATACCGATGTTTAACATAACAACTTGGCCGATGCCGATGTTCTTTCTGTTTGTTATTTATTCCTTTTTTTTTGTGCCACAGAAACATATAAGTCTTTCAGCTCTTCATAACACTATCCTTGAATGAGCACAAATCCAATGAGACCAATTTATGAAACAAAAACAACCTTTAATGTCACTTTCTGGTTGACGTTTAAGATAACCTTAGTTCACATGACAAGATTTCAGGGAGATAGACCTTGGCAAAGTGACGTCGACTCGGCGGCGTGTAGCGTGGCTCCATAAACTTTACTAGACTCTGAAACCCCACGTCCTCCACTACAGAGAAAGGCTGGTCATCTAAAGCAATGAACTCCATCACCTTGTTTGTTATTTGTTTTGCTTTGGCACTGTCTGGAGGTAGCTGTTTGGCTTTCCTTAAATGCTGTGTCAATTGAAGTCTGAGGGGCCGTCCAGACGGGCAAAAGCAATCTTTTTTATCTCCGTCTTCCTCTTCATCGTTTTAAGAATATTTGCGTCCACACGGACCCACTGAAAATGAGCGAAAACACTGTAGTTCATATTCCAGGCCTCTAGGTGGCGCTTGACATTCACAAAACACGGAGAAGAAGACACGGAGCATGCACAGTAAACTTGCGCACTGTAAACAGACAGTAGACGGAGAAACCGAACACAACAAGAAGAAGAAGATGAAAATGGCGAGTGCAAGGAAACCGGAATCGTTTGTGTGGACCGTTAATGAGGTCGAACTGCTGCTGAGACTCACACTCAATTACAAGGTGGGTAAGTTGCGAGAAAGGCTCGATATCTTCTGCGGCACGAACACGACAATGTAACGTTAGTCCGCCATTGTTGTTGTTTTGGGACGTTGCGAGATGCGGCCGATACCGATGTTCAGCCGATGCATCGGTGCATCCCTAATTTCAATGTTTTAAAGCTGTAGTCTGTAACAATTGTTTTGTCATTGTTGTCATAATTCTCATTATGATCTGACAGTAGAATAAGATACAGGTCAGCTGTGTAAAAATCCACTGTCTGTGGTTCCACCCAGTGGCTGTAATTTGATTTGCAAGAATCTACCACTCCCAGCTAAATACAACCAATCAGAGCCAAGGAGAGTGAAAAAATGTCAATCACTCTCATGCATATGCTGCTGGCAGCCCCCCTCCCTCTTGCCTATACTCGGCAGTGCTCCTTTCCCGCACAGGTGCAGTGCCTGCTCTTACCTGGTCAGATACTTTCATGCTGTAAACAGAAGAAATAAGACTGACAAAGAAAAGCAGTGTAAAAACAAAGAACTGGACCGAGCCACAGAGAAAACAAGGATTAGAGCGTCATTTCAGAGGTGGAGGGAGCTGCGGAATTTTTGAGGACTCAAGAGCGACGCAGAGTTAGCGGCTTTTCTGCTGGACAAGTAAGGACCCCTGTTTGATATATGTTTAATTCTATGTTTTAACCACAAGGCTATGGTGGCGGCGGTTACATTAATACTCGCAATAGCGTATATGGCCAAACTATGTTGCAGTCAAGCTACGTAGCTTGTTGCTAAATCTAGCTTGTTAGCTTGTATGCTAACTCCAGTGTTTAGCTTTGTGTTTATGGCCACTGGTTAGCAAAAGTGTGTTTTAAGTGACCGGGCAGTTATAATAATGTAAGTTTGTGTTCAGGGCGCTCTGAAGTGGTTGAATTGGTTTAGAGAAATAATGTTACTCATGCTTCAGAGAAAAAATGTTGCGATTTGATGTGAGGAATAGTATTTGATATGTACAGTGATCGGCATGAGGCATTTGTCATTGTAATTTGGTTGTATTGATCTGAAATAGAACAATCAGGGCTTATGTTGTTGGTGTTATTTTGAATGGTTATCTAGCATCCTCTTGTTACCGTGGTTACAAGGCTGCTCATGCACAGCAGGCTCCTCTGTGGGGGGGGGGGGGGGGGGGGGGAGCAGAGAGGAAGAGGGAAGGACCTGGGAGCTGTGCTTATTCAAATATTCTGGCTTAGTCCACTTTTTTCTCAAAACTCCAGACTGCAGCTTTAATGGTAAAATCAACTAGAGAAAATAACTGTTTACTGTTTAGATGAAACTAGCCTAGATATCATGCTGATGTACCAATTATAGTTTACTAGAAATTTCTTGGACTCCAGAAAGGGTGTTTCCTCTGAACGTTTATGGTTAAAATGTCATCTATAGGTTTTTAGTGGATGAAATTCAACTTGTTGCATTTTGAACAATTTGTGTAATTAGAACATTGTCCAAGACTTTACCACTGTAAGATTATGTTAATGGTAACAAACCGCATACTGCATACATATTAAAATATAGGAGAAGATTTCTAGCCCCATTGCCATGTCCTCATTAGCACAATAATTAATTACACAACACCATATTTAATGAATAAGTGAAAAGTCAAAAATCTTTTTAAGAGTTAGTGCATTTGAAAGGTTACCATTTGTAGATTTGTGATAATTAAAGCCCTGCATACAGGAAACAGCAACAAAATCAAACTAACAGCAATCAAAACCTCACACTCAATTGCTTTCTCTCTTCATTATTTCTCCTCTTCTTCCTTGTCTTCATTTGTCATGAATGGGCTGCAGCAGCAGACTTATTCTCCTTGACATGAGTAATTATCAGTGCAACTAAAATTTGCAGAACGGCAGCTGCAGTTCATTTGACTACAGGCCTAAAAAGTGGAGCCACTGCATGGGTTTAAACAGTGGGCATGACAGCCCGTCTGTCAGCAACCTCCCAGCCAAATTTAGCGATGTCTCTGGCCTCTGCAGGTGGCCCCCCTCAAGCAACCAAGTTATGTGATGAGTGATAATGGAACAGAGCTGAGTTTATTAGTTCAATTCTGCAATGCTACTGCCCCATGAGTAAGAGTTGTGTCATAAAGGCCTCCATGTCTTAGATGGGTTGCCTTTTCTGGACATTCCAAACATGGATTTAGAGTCTTAAATCACCTTTTATTCACATTTTATTTAGTAAATTCACTTAAAATCTGTGGCTACCCAGACTGGACCTTTGTCAAAAACACTAACAGATCCGGAGAGGAGGAGACGAGAAAATGTTACAACATCGTCATTCCCTCAGGTCAAGACTCTGCTGTCCACTTACATCTGAAAAAATCATGAATTTGAGGACAACAATTTAAACATCTTGGCCAGAGAAGACAGATGGTTTGAAAGAGGAGTAAAAGAATCCACCTATGTCAAACTGGAATGCTTATCTGAACAGAGGAGTTGGAGTCAACAATACTATTCACCATGTGCTGTTTAGCTCAGTTGGTAAACAGTCCCCTAAAACAAAGACTTTGTTCTCATTGCAGCAGACCTGGGTTTCGAGTCCCAGCCTGGCACCCTTTGCTGCGTGGCACTCCCGCTCTCTCATGTTGTTTTCTGTCATCTCTCAATCTGTCCTGTCATTAAAGCTATACAAAAAATAATAATGATAAAAAAAATATTATTGTTGATTGAAACATTATTGATCACCCACCTACAGTACAGGACTGGATTCCCTCCCCAGACAGCTTAACAACCATTCACACCTGGGCTCACCTAGCAATCCACATGAAGGCAGAGTTGGCCAATAACAACTCTGAAGCTCAGAGCTCACACCTATCCTTAACCACTCAGTTTGCTCCTTGTGAAAAGGAGCAAACTTTTCATACCATGCTGTAGGTCAGGAGGTAGAGGAGGTTGTCACTGGTTTGAATGCCCAGCTCCCCTGGCTGCATGTCTTACAATCCTTGAATCCTTGAATGTGTGAATGAAACTAAATTGCTTTGAGTAGACTTGAAAAGTTCTATAGAAATGCACTGCATAGATTTGCATTGACAACTAAGAAAATAAATGAATTACTATTGCACTCAACTGATGAATACATTATATTATATACTACATATACATTGACTGGATTTCTATAGTGCTTTTCAAGTCTACTGACAGATGCTGCCATGCAAGGAGCTAACTGCTCATTAGAAGCAATATGGGGTTCAGTATCTTGCTCAAGGATACTTTGATGTGCAGCTGTGGGAGCTGGGGATTTGAACCAGCCTCCTGCATTGCATTAGGACACATGAAATACCTTGATACTGTGATGTGCCATTTAAGCTGTGTGGCAAGAGACTACAGGTACGACAGCGAGGAACAGGTAGTGGAGTGATGGCTTCAGGGCACAAAGACCTCAGCAGAAAACATGTTGGATAAAAATTGCAGTAGTTTTAAGGTCAAGGTTTGGTATTTAAGGTTCAGTCAGGTTACTTTGTCTGTATATAATATGCAATTTACCAAAGCTGTAAGGTGCTGGAAAAGCTTGGAAAGCCACTTTTAAATTGCTTGAAAAGTGCTTGAATATACTTTTGAAAAAGTGTGGGAACCCTCGGTTTGAAGTATAAATAATTACATACATACTGAATACAAATTGAACATTGAAGCAGAAAAAAAATACATTTTCTGTATTAAAATAAGTTGTATTGTTTTGCTCGTACATATATCTTTGTGTCCTTTTATGAAGAAAAAAAACTTAATTGAATACATTTTCATTGTGCCCCTTATGAGATATTTATGAATTTATGCGACTTCCATAGGCAGCCCATTCAAACATATTGGAGTAAAAAAAATATATTAATATTACTGTAACAGAAATTACCAAGAAAACTCATGGCTGCTATAGGAAAACAAATCTTGGTATATGAAAATTATAATGATGCATCAATATACAAGGACAGGGGAAGCAGTCCAAAAAACATATGGAAGCAGAAGTAGAAAAATTGTATTTCCAACGAAAATACAGTGTGAATGGAGACAGCTGAAGTGATTTTGAAAAAGTTGCTGAATAAGCAGAAATTTGAAATCAGTTGGCAGAAATATCATAAAACTAAAATCCATTACACTATACTACTGAAAAACCCTCAAGTCAAACTGCCTTAGTTTAAGAAGATAAGGATGGAAGAGTATAGCTAGAAGAGCTTGGTGGTAGCTAGGGATGTCCCGATCAGGTTTATTTTACTGATCCGAGTCCTTTAATATTTAGTATCTGCCGATGCTGAGTCCTAATCCGATACTTAGCCTTAACTAATATTTTCCTTGATAATACAGCTGCATTGAGAAAAAAAGTACCTGCATTCCTTAAAGGTGCAGTTGGTAACTCTTGTAAAAGTGACTTTTTATCACATTTGTCAAAACTGTCACTATGTAAAGACAGCATTACATGAAACTAGTAATCTGCAAAAATAACAGGCTCATTAAGTCCCGCCTACTGCTCCTACTGCAAATTGTCAGAATCCACCGCGACCGGGCAACAAGAACCAATCAGAGCCAGGATGGTGTTTGATGGACTGTCTGACAGCTGTCGATCACTGCGCACGCACAAGCTGCGGACAGCTCCCGCCCCCTTCCTCCTCAGCTCCACTCGGTCAAGCTCATATCTAGGAGAGCGGCTTCTGGAGTCCAGAGAAAGTAATGGCGGAGCAACAACCATCAGCGAGGACACAACTACGATACCTCCGTTACCAACAACAGCATACACGAGTAAAAAGAAGAAGCCAGAAGAAAAAAGCAAAAGAAAGAATTAGACAGAGCCCGGGATAAAACCAGAGTAAACATCGGAGTGGCTTTTCAGAGGTGGAGGGAGCTCAGTCATCTGGAAGGATTCAAAACCGACGCAGAGTTGGCGACTTTTCTGCCTGACAGGTAATTATCCCTGCTTGACTTACACAATGTTTGATTTGATTTTAGGCCGGGCTAAAAAGCTAATTCTAAGTGTTACCGTAGTGCATGTGATGTTACTGTGATGTTGCAGTCGGGCTAACGTTAGCTTGTTTCCGAAGCTAATGCTAACGTTAGCTTGTTTCCGATGCTAATGCTATAGTTACTGGTTGGCGTTGTTTTATTAGAGAGTAGCAGAAAATACCTCTATGAAGTGACCTGGCAGGCTTACCGGTTTTGTTTTGTCCTCATGATTATGTGTAACGTTTCTGAGCGCTCACAGCTGAACTAGGTGTACAAGTAAAGCCAACTCAGAGAAATAAACTAGCCTGCATTTCTAAGTTCAAACTCTATGTTCCTGTTGTTGTTCTGCTTTAGGACATGTGGATTGGCCTTCTGCACCATGTCACTGGATGGCTGAAGGAGGTTCACAAGTTCTTGCATTCCAGGTATGATTATGCAGTTTAATTTCCCTTGTGTGTCGCTTCTCAAAGATTATTCAGTGTTTTTATTTGTACATGTACACTTAGAGTACAGTTCAGAAAGAAATTATAATCAGATATTTCCCACTGAATTTGTAGGTCAACTACATCCTGATGTATGCCAGCAAGGGTTCAGTTTCAGCCCTCCAGTCTATGAAGCCTGAATCTGGACTTCAACCACCATGTCCACAGGCCTGCCAAGAGAAGTCCTGACGGCTCCATAGAGTATGTTATAAGCATAATAAATGTTATAAGTTTATCTTAATTTCTCACCATCTCAGCCACTATGTTCTGTACCAACAAAGAATGTTCAGAAACCTGGATCAGGTTTTTACATGCAACAGTATTCTGGTTTCTCAAAACTGGGATAACATGTTTACATGTGCAAAACATAACCAGGATACTCCAAAAACTCGATCATAATCAGGATGCTAGTTAGCTGTTATTATTCAGATTCAGATTATTCAGGTTATTCTGTGGCCAGTTGTGTTCAAGCTGTCACAGCTAGATACTGCCTCCCTGACGGTTACTGAAAAATGTAAAAGGCACAATAATGTATTTAAAAACAAGTCGGCCTCATCTGGCAAGACCAAACTCAAAATTTCACACTAGAACAAACAAGGCATCATTTTGACTGTTTCAAATTTTCAATGTAATAACTTTGTTGAAATAAAACCCATGTAACTATAGACTGTTCTCTCTTCTGACTCTTCCTAAATGTTTGTGTATATTACATCCAGTTCTTTATTCTTTTTCCACAGGTCAGAGATTGCCACAGACATCGAGGCATGCTGTTGCACTTTGAAGAATAAAGACTCTTCCAGCAAAAATAAAAGTTTATGTTCACCTTGACTGACAACTGCATTGTTACTCTGCATACAACCTACATTGTTATATTACTTTGAAAAATAAAGCCTGACAATATTTATAGAGTTATTACGTGTTTTTGATAAGCATATTTGCTTTTGAGACATGCATGCCTAGACCCAGACACAGTGATTCCAATTTCTTATATGAAGGTTAGTTTTTTAAACAAGTCCAAAGGGTATTTCAATAAAATAAGGTAAAGTGCTATGTGTGTTTTTACATTTATGCAGTTAGAAACAAATCCTTTTAGAAAGAAACTTTATTAGATAAATAATGAAATCACAAATATTTTGATTTGTAAATTTTGACCAATATAACAAAAAGAAATCTATGTACAGTATTGCACAACACTCAAAAATGCAAATGCACATCTCAGGCTGTTGGTTGCAGCATTTCCTCTACAACAGTGGGCCTTTCCCTGCATCTCTGGGCTGAAGCTGGACAGGAGGTGCTGTTGGAGCAGCAGCAGGGGCTGAGTGGCTGAGGACATCACAGATGAGGCTGGGGTCCTGTGTCAAAGTTTGCTCGATATGTGGCGTTCCTGATGTACATCCAGAAGATAAAGTATATATTAGTAAAACAACTATTACCTGAGATACAATGACAGTTGTTTGTGTTTAGAAACAGACTATTACTACTTACACGTTCAAATGCAATCCTCTGCAATCTCAAATGTCCGACTCGAGCAGTGTCATCTGCACGGAGGTCATCGGGTGTTTGTCCCACGCGACCCCCTCTGCCCCGGCGTCCACGGTCCCGGCCTCGGCCTGATCCAACTCGGCCACGGCTCCCTCGTCTACCCGTGCTCGTAGAAGCAGCTGCTGGGGTGTAGTCTTCATCTGAGCCCAGTGTCTCAGTCTCAAAACTAACAATATCAAATAAAAATGTCACATTTTGCAAAGCGACAAATAAATGAGCTGCTAATTTACCGGTGTGACTGATGTGCTAAGCTAACTACTACACTTTCCGAACGTTATTTTTATCACAAAATTAAACTTTATTACTAAATAAACATGTAAATAATTTAGGAACAAGTTCCTAGGTAAGGTAAAGCGTTTTTATATCTCGCTGTGTGGAGTGTAGCTCATGTTGTTTACCTGGCCTCTTCAGTCGCGTGCACAGGTCGCGTGCGTCGCGTGCACGGCTGCCTCCTCTCGGGGAGGGACTTTGGAGGCAGGGCAGGAGAGCAGCGCAGAGAGAGGGGGAGGGATCTGAAAGTTGTACTTGTTCAAATTTAATGCCAAGTCCTCTCTCTCCTTCAAGTTACCAACTGCACCTTTAATAGTTTTTTTTTATTTTGCTGAAACAATATAATACTTTCATATTGCTCTTTCTTATTCTGCATATGCTATTCCAACATTGGCCTCCACCTTCAGCAGACCAGTACCACTGCTAGCCATTTTGGTGGCCTAAGCATAGTTCCTTTATGATGCCCCCCGGCCCCCGAGCAGAAAACATTTATTTTTGCCAGTTTAACTTTTTATTGCCAAACATATAAACTCAATACCAATGACACAATAGCAGCATCACAATGTAACACCTAAGAACAGTAAAACAAAAACGATTTCAAACTTTGTAAACACAGTACACAGAACAGGTAACACAGGTCTCTACATTGTGACCTGCTGATGGACTCTCAATGGCAGGACTTGTGCTTTCAGAGGTGGTGGTTCTCTGTTGTGTATCTGTCCCTAAACTGCTGGTTGAGGGTGGTTAATCAGGGCTTGGTACTGTTATGGAGTCTACAGACCTGCTGGCTGACTGGGGTTGATGTGTGCCTGAACTGCTTGTAGATGGTTGCTCATCCTCTTGGCCATGTGCTCCTCCTTGTACGTATCTCAGCATTGAGAATAAAGAATATATATATCTATATATATATTCAAATAAAGAATCTTATACCGAAAAAAATTATGAACATTTAAAACTGAAAGCATGCAGATGACATTTTATATTTGTATCTTACCTACAGAAATAAGAGCAAAATGATACACCTTACACTAGGCTACATTTCTGAGTCTTTAACATTATTTTACCATTTAATTGAATACAACTTAAATATGGTTATGAGAGCATTTTGTCTACTACAAAACGTTTTTTTTATTTCACTGGCAGATATCGTCCATGCCTTTGCATCCTGACATAAATGCAATCAAAACACCAGTTCATTTTGTCATGTAGCTTCTTTCACATTCAGCTGTAGCTAAGCTAGCTGTAGCAGCAACACTAAAGGCCCCCACACACCGCCCAGACATCCAACTGCCTTATCCGACCACTATCCGAACACTCTGTTGCCTCTCGTCTGACCCATTCGGCACAAAAGTTGCACTGAAACACACCGCTTCGACGTGCTGCCTACTCCACAGCAGCGTGTACGTTCTGCGCTTGCGCGAGATGCAATAGGTGGATGGCGCTTGTGTTGAGAGTTGTAAACGAGAAGCTTATGCACGCAACTCTCTTTACTTTCGCTCAAAACGAAACTTAACTATTTCAGATAAAAACAGCTGCATACTAAACGTGCAGCGAGGCATTACCAAATGAACACCAATTAATTCGTCCTGAACGGACATAATAACAGCCAGTCTCGTGTCAGTACTGCAAAGCATGAAAACAGGGAATGACAGAACAGAGTCCATAGAAAAACGAAGCGCACACAGCATTCCGCCCTCCCACACACCGCGCTGATTCGCTATCACACCGCCAATCAGAACGGCCATTCAGCTGGCACACAACCAATCAGAGAATCCAATGGCTCAGACGTCCGACAGCCCTCCTCCTCAGACTTCGCATGCTGAATCGGAGCAGACAGCGTCCGAATGGCTCCGAAAGCTTCCGACGCAGCAGAACACACCGAACAGAAATGTTCCCGACCTCGTCCAAGTCTCTCAAAACGCTTCAGACGTCCAACAGTTGGGCTGGTGTGTTGCTGCCTTAAAAGTCTGAGTTCTTCAGACTTCACATCATCAAGAGCCATTTTCTATCCCACTGCACATCTGACACCTCACCTTTGTGTGAGAGACTGTAGCCTACATTCTGCTGAATTCTACTGAATGACAATCCTAAGGATGGTCGTGGGTTTATTATGCATTGCAAACGCCAAAATATGTGTTCTCAAATGACACTATGCTAGGTAAACTTTGCTAAATGCTTGGCTAAAGGCTATTAACCGCACGCTACACAGACCACCGTCACGTCAAAATAAACCATAAACTACTACTCAATATCGAAAGTAAAGTAACAGCTAGCTGGCGTCAGTTACTTGCATAATGCATAGATGATGTTTAACAGTAAAATCTCAATTTAGCTTGCGCCTAAGTTACCACAATTTTTGAGTTTGCTAACATTAGCAATAATGTCAGCTAGTTCGAGGTGTGTGCTGTGCTAACCATCACATTAGCAGCACATTTCCCGTATTTAAGGATAGTTAAATATGGACTTACCTGCAAGTGATGCACAGGCATCATCTCCCAGTTTCTTCTTTCTTTTCTCTGCTCCTGACTCCTGCTGTCTTTTCGGGGCCATTTCCAAAAAAACTTCATCAGGCGCAATCCAACAGACCACTGAGATAGGGAGGGGCACTCACGGGAAGCTTGGGAAATTAAGTTAAGTGTGTGTGTGTTTGGGGGGCTGGGGCACCATCGTTACTTTCTTGAGCAATTAATTATATCTCTGGTTGTGCCTGTTTTGTAATATACATGCCTAAAAAGTGCCTAATATTTCTACACTGAAATAATATCAGCATTATAATTATTATGACTATGATGATTTTTCATTAGGCTATTTTTGGTGCCCCCTCAGCACTTGGTGCCCGAAATTCTAGAGATGGGATTTATGGCTCTTTCAGGGGAGCCAGATCTTGGTGAGCCATTACTTTCAAAGAGCCGTTCAAAAAACTGGCTGATTTGACTGATTTTTATATTTATTAAGTTTTAAGAAGCCAGCCTGGTGGTAACTCATTTTATCTTGGAAATAATCACTGGGAGGTATGATGAGGGGAGATTTGGGACAAAATAATACAAAATTAGATATCCCACCAATATCTGAGTTTGAATTATTCTGAAATATTGATTATAACCTCATTTGACATGTGTGGACTAGATTTTAAAGTCTGATCTGGATTCATTGTAAATATTCCACAAGGTTGCGCCATATCACTCTGCTTTGACAGTGACATCACTATTTTGGATTTACCCTTTGTACAAATTGTTTGTATGTGTGTAAAGCTACCATGACTTGTTATTCATGAAACACAGTGACCTTAACACTTAGAAATAAACATTAAAAAAACAAAGCAGGCTACAATGAATTTCCGTGCAAAACAGCTTTTAGTGCAGGGGGGCAGGGGCAGTCACGTGTTTCTGGGTTTTTTTGGGGGGGTTTTTTACGTACAACTCAGGTGGTGTCATGGCAACCCGGATGCGAGAGGACGCTGGCGTGAATATCGCCGCTTCTCGATCCGTGACAAAATGGCTTTTTTCTGTTTAAAGAAGAAAGCCAAGTTGTCTTTACAAGCTCTGAGGCAGTGCTACTACATTTGAAGCCTGCACACCTGAAGAATTGGCTCCATGGTCTCACCTTTCTCCACTTTCTCCGATAGAGCTGTTAGCCTCACCAATCAGCGGGTAGCATAGCAAAGCTAACTTATAAGCAGACGTGCTCGATGCTCTGTGGGCTATCCATCGCTGCTCCGCTGATCCTCCCTCCACCTCTGGGTTGTTTACCACCTGACTCCGTTGTTGCTGCTGCTGTGGTCTCCCCCGGCTCGTGGCGATGTTGGATGGTTGCTGCTCCACCGTTGCTGGTGGGGTCTTCGGATGTTCAGTGCAGGAGCTCCTGGACTTCTGCTGTCGCTTCGCCCCGGGCTCCGTCGCTGGGACTGGATCTCTGGGTCTCATGCGTCGCCCCCGCTATGTCCACGGGCCTCCAGATGCAAGTTCACTTCTGGACGGAGGGTGCTGTTCCCTGCGGTGCTGGCAACGGTGCTGGCGGCGGTGTTTGACCCCGTGCGGCTGTTCCCTCCGTGCTGACTGACAGGCGCTCCATCTATTTATTCTTTGTTAGGGCCCGAGCAGGTAGACCTGCGAGGTCCCTATTGTTTTTGGAAGGAAAGAAATTTTCTTCTCCAAGTTTGACTGCAGTTTTGGATGCCTGAACATACCCCAAAACTCACCAAATTTGGAATATATGTTACATCTGGCGAAAATTGCAATCCTGCATTGTCATTAGGCATGGTCGTGACCTGCGGGCTCTGTAGCGCCCCCTAATGTTCATCCCCACCTCCCACAAGTGCGTAGAAGAACGAAATTCAATACGCAGATTCCTCATGAGCAGACGCACAAAAAAGTCTGGGGGGACCATACTGTCACTCCAACAGGAAGGCAGCCATTTAGATGTGTGGCGCCGTTTTTGTCCAATTCATGCCTACTTTGAAAATGAACTTGTCCTAGAGCTTAAACACCACAGTCTTCAAATTAACTCAGTAATTTTCTTCATGCCTTAAAGAACAAAAGTTATTGAAATCATTCAGCTGCGCCAAAGTTTAGTGGGCAATGTGATGGAAACCATTTTGTCCTCACGCCGTCAAGCATCGAGGCTGTATAATTTCAACATATAATTTCCTATCCACACCAAACTGCTCGTAACTGTAGAGACTGTCTGCCCGAACAAATCTCAGCATCAATACTTAGTCTGCCATTTTGCTTTTGGCCGCCATTTTGAAATATTGCCAATCTTCGTACTTAAATTATCTCCTCCTACAGATGTAACACCACCGACTTCAAAGTCACTCAGTAGCATCCTCTGACCTTGAAGATGAAAAGTTATGGAAATCTTTATCCTGCGTCATACCTGCTGGCCGCATTGGAGCGGTCAATTGAAATCCTTCGCCGTAAAGCATCGTGTCCTCATAACTTCTTCATACAATGTCCTATTTTGGCCAAATCTCTCAGGAATGCAGAAGGAGTCGCCCTGATGAGACCTGTGTAGTCACGGGCGTGGCCGTGACGCGTGGGCTCTGTAGCGCCACCTATTGTGATGCCCTGCCTCCTACTTGTAACATAGCAGGACGAAAATTGGTACGCATATTCATCATGAACAGACGCACAAAAAATCCATTTGGATGTATACTCTCAGTCCAACAGGAAGTCAGCTATTTCGAAATTTGCAGCGTTTTTGACAAATTCATGCCTACTTTGAAAATTATCTTGACCTAGAGCTTAAACACCACAGTCTTCAAATTAACTCAGTAATTTTCTTCATGCCTCGAAGAACAAAAGTTATTGAAATCATTCAGCTGCGACAAAGTTTAGTGGGCGGTGTGGTGGAAACCATTTTGTCCTCACGCCGTCAAGCATCGAGGCTGTATAACTTCAACATATAATTTCCTATCCACACCAAACTGCTCGTAACTGTAGAGGCTGTCTGCCCGAACAAATCTCAGCATCAATACTTAGTCTGCCATTTTGCTTTTGGCCGCCATTTTGAATTATGCTAATCTTCGTACTTAAATTATCTCCTCCTACAGATGTAACACCACCGACGTCAAAGTCTCTCAGTAGCATCCTCTTACCTTGAAGATGAAAAGTTATGGAAATCTTTATCCTACGTCATACCTGCTGGCAGTTGCGGAGCCCACCATAACAGTCCTTCGTCATGAAGCATCAAGTCCTGATAACTCCTTCATACTATTTCCTAGCTCGGCCAAATCTAGAGGGAATCTAGAGGGAGTCGCCATGAATAGATCTGTGCATCAATACTGTGTCATATCCATAGCGCCACCCACTTTACACCCACTGGAAACATGAAGTAAGGTTTATCTCAGTCAATTTTGGCGCCCTACATGCATGTACATGAATGAAAGTTGGCACGCATGTGTGTTATGACAAGACGCACAAATGACTCATTTACATCCACACTCTCAGTCCAACAGGAAGTGGTCAATTTTGATTAGAAGCACATGAATTTATGGTGTACGTGATGCAAGTCGCCACTAGATGGCATTGTTTTCTCTCAAGGCACATGTATCCTATCTGAATAACCTCTGAATAGTTCCATTCCATTGCAGGAAGTCAGCCTCATATTTATCAGATTTTATTGAAACTGCAAAATTTGGCTGCACGCTACTTTATGGAATAAAAACTAGCAAACAAAGCAGAACTTAGATGAAAAGCTTGACACTGATAGACAGCCATAAATACATTTTTGAAAGAAGGCAAGTGAAGCATTATTCTACACTTATTTATGTGCAGTGATGACAATCATAGTCAGATGTACATAGCATTTGCAGCTAGTTTTGTGTTGCACATTACAACAGGGCATATGTGAAGGGTAATGGCTTGAGCCACATAATGGATAAGGCAGTGGTAGTAAGCCACAGCACACAATTTTCAAATAAGCCAATTTGCTAAGAATGCCATTTGCATGTTGTGTCTGCCCTGTCAATGTTGCACTAAATAAGATGTGTGTAGTTGTGATTCTGCCCAACTTTTCCGCGATGAACGAAGTGGCTTCCCCTGCGATATGAAATGACTGAGTGAGTTCTTTGGTTAAACACAGCTACTGCAGGACGCTCGTCAAACCTGGTCACTTGACCGCTGTCCCTTTCCAAAAGGAAGAATCACATCTGGCTGCACTCCACTACCTATCTAAATCTGTGGCATTCCACTTCCATCCTCCCCTATGATGCGCTGCCTTCCTGCCTTCACAGTGACAACAGAAGGCAGTGTCTTAGCTGCACCTGTAGTCGAGTGGTTAGAGTGCATGCCACATACGCAGTGGACCCGGGTTCGAATATAGGGCTGAGGAAGTTTACTGCAAGCCACAACCCCCCCCTTCTCTGTCCCACTTCCAATCTATTCCCTGCAAAAACACAGGTGTCCATGCCTGAATTCCAGACAAAGGCAAAGAGAAGGCCGTAACACTTCACACAACATAACAGTGCAGAATCGATTGTCAAAACGTTCCTGATTACTAAATGTTTTAGAAATCATTCACCTGCAGTCCATTTGGATGTCTGTGGATTGCAGGAAGTTGTTCTGACTTCACCTGAAAGCGCTTAATACTGGCAGGGGCAACCCATCGCATTACAAACACACGTTGGGAGAAGAGGCTGATATTCATCCTCCGCGTGCACTGTCCCAAACGCAGGCAGTTGCCGCTTCCGTGAACAACGATCAAGCAATGTGGCTTCAGCTGCGGCGCGTTTGGACGGCAGCATGCCCCAACGTGCGTGCGGACTGCGAGGGCCCGTTCATCACTGCTCGCAGTTTTAATTTTGTTTGTTTTCATACATGTTTGTTCTACTTTGTTAAGTGTCCTTGGGTACCCTGAAAATTATTATTATTATTATTATTATTATTATTATTATTATGCTACATTTGAATATCTAATAAGCACCGTGCAGCTGGGTTGCGCTCCTCTCCATGTAACTTCTCTGTCCCACTCAGGGGAGGAGCAAAGGAGGAGCACACAGTGATATATTAAAAAAAAAGAAAAAAAAAAAAGAACGGTTCCGAGCTGCGACTCGGTTCCCATCGTTCATGTTAACGAGCCATTCAATAGAATCAGTTCGCTCGTGAACGTCACAACACTACTAAGCACAGCGCGTGATGCGTTGACAAGGAATCTTACCTGTGTTTACAAATGTAGCTTTATTTACATTATTCACATTCCATCATCAGTTAGTTATCAGCCCATAATGTTACATGATGTTTACCGTTGCCATGGCAACAAGTTGCAACTGTTGTTAGCACATATTAGTAAGTTCATCTGAAGAACAACAACCCATTAAATTACAATTTAGAGGATTTGAACAAAACAGCTATAGTCATTACAACCTAACTAATGAGTTTTTAAAAAATAACAGCTTAAATCCCTGAGGAGTTACATTAGCATTAGTGATGGCTGAGTTTTTTTCAACCGCAGTTTCTAGTCGGGCCCCTTTCAGTGCGGGACCAGTACAAGCGACAGCGCGGAAGTAATTCACGTGTCTGCTTCATAACGCAGTTTGGTTAAATCTTTGTCTTCTTACAGATTTGAATGGAGGAAAACAAAGGAAATAAAACTGAGGAAAAAAGAGAACAAAAGATAAAACAACAATCCTCAACAAAACTTCTGGAGTTTCCCTTCCTCATGCTGTTGACTATCTGTCTAGCTGTACAAAGCTGACGTCGTACATGTGAGGGCAGAATAGTAAGAAGACAGTAATACACCAAGTTCAATACAAGCAGTTCATCGTTGCTACCCCCCGACCTCCAAGCAGCCAAGATGGAGGAAGGACATAACGCAGAAGAAACACATCAGTCTCTGGTGACTAGATCCATCGCCCAATCAAGTAGCAAATCATCATCAGCAAGTTCTGCTGCACTCAAAGCTCGAGCCAGAGCCGAAGCCGCCCGTATGCATGCTTCATTCGCTAAGAAAGAAGCAGAGATGATGGTCGAAGAAGCAACATTAAAAGCAAAAATGCACATCCTAAAGAAAGAAAAGGATGCCGCTACAGCTACCGCAGAAGAGGCAGTGTTCGTGGCTGCTATGGAAAATGCAGAGATAGACTCTCGTCATGACATCGACTTACCACTCTTGCCATCCAATGCTGCACAACGGACGAGTGAGTATGTTTTGCAACACAGCTGTGGCGCATCAGAACACGTATCTATGTACACGTGTTCGCAACCTACAGTGGAGAAGGTCGAACGAGAAATCAGCAATGTACAAGATACTCACCTACAAATAGCTCCTAAAGATGTGAATTCCCAGCCAGCAGTGAACGTCACACAACATACTCCTGGAAACTTTCCCCCTGTGCAAAAACTGAAAAAGCGTTATTTAGATCCCCATGCAAATCCCACTTGTCCGAGACAGCCTGCACAACAAAGGTGGGACCCTGACCGCTCTTTGAAACAGACAACAGCCACACCAGATGTTGCGAAATATCTAATGAGAAGAGAAGTGCTCACATCTGGTTTGATGGAGTTTGATGACCACTCGGAGAACTACTGGGCGTGGAAATCTTCTTTTCAAAGCGTCACTGATGAACTTACTTTAACTTCAAGAGAAGAATTAGACCTCTTGATAAAATGGCTCGGGCCAGCATCTAAGGAACAAGCCAAAAGAATCCGAGCCATACACAGCCGCAACTCAACTGCAGGGCTAAACTGGTCTGGCAAAGACTAGAGGAGACCTATGGAACCCCTGAGGCAGTTGAACATTCACTCCTGAAGAGGATTGAGGAATTCCCCAGAATCTCAAACAGAGACAATGTGAGATTAAGAGAGCTTGGGGATCTTTTGCTTGAACTAGAATATGCAAAAGAAGGAGGATACCTCCCTGGATTAGCATATCTTGATACATCACGTGGAGTGAACCCCATATTAGCGAAACTCCCATTTAGTCTCCAAGAAAAGTGGGTTTCCCAAGGGTCAAAATGCAAAGAACAGTACCATGTCCCCTATCCACCCTTCACCTTCTTCTCACAGTTTGTTCGTTCCGAAGCTAAACCAGGAATGACCCCAGCTTTATGATCCCCCAAGCTATCCAACCAAGCCCCACCAAGACAGAGAGACCCACAACATACAACAACAGAGTGCCAGTGTCGGTGAGGAAGACCAGCGTGTTTTCTGATGCCACTGCGACTCCTACAGGTGCTGTCGAAAGGGACCTATAGATCCAGACCGACAATGCCCCCTGCATAACAAGCCTCATGCACTCAGAAAATGCTGCACCTTCCGCACTAAACCTATGGAGGAGCGTAAAACCTACCTCAAGAAGAAGAACATCTACTTCAGGTGCTGCGGTTCGACCAAACATAGAGCAAAAGACTGTAATAAAGAAATAATATGTGGAGAATGTGGCAGCAAGACTCACACATCAGCTTTACATCCTGGTCCAGCACCTTGGGTTTCAGAAGTTCCAGCAGACCAAGGCGAGGAGTAGGAGACCCACGAGACTCCTCCTGGAACTCTTCCTGCGGTAACATCAAAATGCACAGAGGTTTGTGGGGAAAACACTAGCGCCAAATCCTGCTGCAAAATATGTTTAGTTAAAATCTACCCTGAAGATCAACCAGAAAAGGGAATTCAGACATATGCAGTGTTAGACGATCAGAGCAATCGTCACTGGCACGCCCTGAGTTCTTCAACCACTTCGGCCTTTATGAAAAGGTGTCTCCTTACACATTGAAGACTTGCTCTGGTGTTATGGAAACTTCAGGGAGGAGAGCAACAAACTTCGTGGTGGAATCCTATGATGGAAAGATCAAGATCAAGCTACCAACTCTCATTGAGTGTGAAATGATTCCAGACGACCGGGACGAAATCCCCACACCTGAAATAGCCCACTATTTCCCCCATCTGAAACCTATAGCAGATAAGATACCAGCACTCAATAAAAATGCTCAGATCCTCATCCTGCTAGGAAGGGACATTTTGCGAGTACATAAAGTGAGGCAACAATACAACGGAAACCATGATGACCCCTACGCCCAATGCCTTGATCTCGGATGGGTCATTGTAGGAGATGTTTGTCTGGACAGAGCCCACAAACCACCCAGCATCCGAGTGTTCAAGACACACATGCTGCCTAATGGAAGGACATCCATGTTAAGTCCCTGCCCTAACAAAATTCATGTGAAAGAGACACTTAAAACAAAAAACACTTACCAACCAAGTATTGTAGACTGTACATTCCAAGGCGAGGAGACCGAAAAACTTGGAGCCACTGTCTTCGACAACCACCCTGATGATGAAAAGGTAGCTCTGTCAGTTGATGATCAAATATTCCTAGACATCATGGACAAAGAGGTTTACATGGATAATGCAAACAGCTGGGTAGCGCAGCTGCCATTCTGCAAACCACGCCGCCATCTTCCAAACGACAGAGAGATGGCTCTGCGATGTCTCTTATCCCTCCGACGAACAGAGATGAAAGAACATTTTCTGGAGTTCATGAAAAAGGTCTTTGAGAATGACCAAGCACAACAAGCACCAGAACTAGAGGAACATCAAGAAAAGTGGTACTTACCTCTATTTGGAGTCTACCATCCTCAGAAACCAAATCAGATTAGGGTGGTCTTTGATTCAAGAGCCAAACATGATGGTGTGTCATTGAACGATGTGCTGTTCAGTGGGCCAGACCTAAACAATGCCCTGCTGGGGGTCTTAATGCGCTTCAGGAAAGAGAACATCGCAGTCACCGCCGATATTCAGCAGATGTTCTACGCCTTTGTCGTCCGAGAAGATCATCGTGATTATCTTAGGTTCCTTTGGTAGAAGGATAACAACTTAAACAATAACATCACAGAGTTCAGAATGAAGGTGCACATATTTGGCAACAGCCCCTCACCATCAGTTGCCATCTATGGTCTAAGGAGAGCTGCACAAGAACATCAGGATGAATACGGCACTGACAGCAAGGAGTTCGTCATGCGAAACTTGTACGTAGACGACAGATTGACGTCAGTTCCAACGGAAGAAGAAGCTATCGATCTTCTAAAGAGGACTCAAAAAATGTTGGCAGCATCCAACTTAAAACTCCACAAAATCGCTTCCAGCAGCAGCAAGGTCATGAAAGCATTTGCCCCCGAGGACCTTGCAAAAGACTTAAAAGACCTCGATTTGGGAGCAGATCCTCTCCCACTTCAACGGAGCCTTGGACTGATATGGAATCTGGAGAGTGACAGTTTCAGTTTCCAAGTATCCCTCGAAGAGAAACTGTTCACAAAAAGAGGCCTCATATCAATAGTTCAGAGCCTCTATGATCCACTAGGGTTTGTGAGTCTCATCACAGTTCAAGGAAAACTGTCGTCCAAAGAATAAGATTGGGATGATCCTCTCCCATCGGACAAGCAAATGTCCTGGAAGTTGTGGAAAGAGTCTCTCCTGGAATTAGAGAAGCTACACATCAAAAGGAGGTATGTGCCTATCCCTCTCGCCTCATCTCAAGGTCGACAACTCTGTATATTCTCCGACGCCTCCACTCAGGCTATCGCTGCAGTAGCCTACCTGCGTGTCACCGATGATGAAAACCAGTGCCACGTAGGATTCATCACGAGCAAAGCGAAGTTGGCACCACATCCAGCCCATACAGTTCCACGTTTGGAGTTGTGTGCCGCTGACTTGGCAGCTGAGATTGCAGATACTTTCTGCAGTGAAATAGACATTGAGATGTTTACAGTGAGATTTTTCACCGATAGCAGGATTGTTCTCGGATACATCAATAACACCTCTAGAAGATTTCACGTGTATGTTGCCAACCGAGTCAATCGCATCAGGAAATCAAGTCAGCCACAACAATGGCAGTATGTCGCTACCGAACAGAACCCGGCGGATCATGCCACCAGACCCATGTCAGTAGACATCCTCAGGACCTCTAACTGGTTCTCAGGTCCCGGATTCCTGAAAAACACCAGTGAGTCTCCACAAAGCGACAGTTTCGATCTTGTTGACCCAGAGCTTGATGTGGAAATTCGGCCCCAAGTTGCTGTCAACTACATCAAAGCTACAGAAAGTCAGTTCAGTTCAGCACGCTTTGAACGATTTTCTAGCTGGAAGAGACTACTTCGAGCCATCACAAAACTTATTCAAATAGCAAGAACATTCTCCAAGACTCACATGGTGGAGGCTGTCGATGCAAGATGGCAAGCTAAAATAGTAGTCCTTCGTTGTGTCCAGCAAGAATACTATGGAGAAGAGTTACACTGTCTGAGGGATGGGATTCAGCTCTCAAAAAACAGTCAGTTGAGAAAGTTATGTCCTTTCATCGACGAGGATGGACTCCTTCGGATTGGAGGACGTCTTACCAACGCTGACTTACAAAGGGACGAGAGACATCCTGTCATACTGCCAAAAACTCATCATATCACAACTCTCATATTGAGACATTACCATGAGGAAGTTGTTCATCAGGGTCGTCACTTTACTGAAGGGGCTGTCCGGTCAGCAGGAGTGTGGATAGTGGGAGGAAAACGGCTGGTGTCTAGCATCCTCTGTAACTGTGTGACCTGTAAAAACTAAGGGGGAGGCTAATGGAACAGAAAATGGCACCACTACCAGCTGACAGACTCACCTCAGAACCTCCCTTTACCCATGTCGGGCTGGACGTCTTCGGGGCATGGAGCATTGTCACTCGCCGAACTCGTGGAGGTAGTGCTGAAAGTAAGCGATGGGCAGTGTTATTCACATGCATGAGTCCAAGAGCGACACACATCGAAGTGTTGGAATCCATGTCCACTTCAAGCTTCATAAATGTTTTACAACGATTCTTTGCCAACCGTGGGCCGTCCAAACAGCTTCGCTCTGACAGAGGCACAAACTTTATTGGAGCGTGCAAAGAGTTAAAATTCAATACCAGTGATCCTGAGCTGACAAGTTACCTTGACAAGCAGGGCTGCACATGGACTTTCAACGCCCCCCATTCATCCCATATGGGAGGTTGTTGGGAAAGGCTGATAGGAGTAGCACGTCGGATTCTGGAAGGGATGTTGCTACGGTCTGATTCCAACCGTCTCACACATGAAGAGTTGACAACATTGATGGCAGAAGTCATGGCCATTCTAAATGCCAGGCCATTGATTCCACTGTCAACTGACCCCGATAATCCTACTATATTGACACCTGCAATGATTCTCACTCAAAAGTTGATTCCAGTGACAGCTTCCCCAGGTGATTTCTATCATAAGGATCTTCACAAAAATCAGTGGAAACAAGTGCAGTGTTTGGCGGAGAGCTTCTGGAAACGATGGAGACAGGAGTATCTGTTGTCTCTTCAGAAACGTCACAAGTGGACTGATGACAAGCCAAGCATTCAAGTGGATGATGTAGTTCTGATGAATGACAGTCAGGCTAAACGGAACGACTGGCCTATCGGACTTGTGGTGAAGACATTGCCTAGCAAAGACAACAAAGTCCGTAAGGTTGAGGTTAAAGTTGTGAGGCAAGGAACACCAAAAATCTACATCAGACCAATCGCAGAGCTTGTGTTCCTTATGTCTAAGGATTCTTAAAGTGATGGACATAATAATAGTGTTCATGTGTGTTAACTGGTAATTGATTGTACTTTTATTTGATCAAGTAATTTGGTTTGATGATCTTTGAGTAATTAAGATGTTAATATTGGTATAATAATATACCAGGCGAGGAGTCTTCCGCCTGGCGGAGTTTTTTTCAACCGCAGTTTCTAGTCGGGCCCCTTTCAGTGCGGGACCAGTACGAGCGACAGCGCGGAAGTAATTCACGTGTCTGCTTCATAACGAAGTTTGGTTAAATCTTTGTCTTCTTACAGATTTGAATGGAGAAAAACAAAGGAAATAAAACTGAGGAAAAAAGAGAACAAAAGATAAAACAATAATCCTCAACAAAACTTCTGGAGTTTCCCTTCCTCATGTTGTTGACTATCTGTCTAGCTGTACAAAGCTGACGTCGTACATGTGAGGGCAGAATAATGGCTGTGTCCACAAGTATGCAGTTACCTATAGTCAGGGGTGCCGCCAGGGGGGGAAAGGTTAGGACGATTCCAAGGGCCCGGCACTGACAGGGGGCCCTTTGAGACATGGGCAACCTATACAAGGGCCCAGCTAGATTTTTTTTCATGGGGCCCAAAATCCCTGGCGGCGCCCCTGCCTATAGTTCCCTCAAACAAGGTAACGAAGACGTGCACCAGAGGGGATTTAGTAGTGGGTATACACTATGCCGCCTGAAAAATATGTAGTTATATACTGTATACCTGCACCACTGGTTAAAATTATATCACAAATTAATCTGGGTGTACCACACTCTAATTAATAGCGATCTCCACACTGCCTTCAAACTGGGTGTGAATATCAGACTTAATGTTTCATTTAAAGGATTATGCAACCAGCCAAAATGATTTTGTCCAACTGATTTTGCATTAGCTACAAGTGCACGCCAACAACCATCAGGTGGCATATGTGAGCAGTCCAGACTGTAGTGATAGCATCAGGGCCCTGAGCTTCCCTCTCCTCCCTCTGGAACCAGGCACCTTGTTTGTATTTTCCGGGTTTGACTCAGTCCGTATCAATGCATGTGTCGAAGCATATAAATAAGCAGTTTCCTGTTTGTCAGAATCCTAGTTGGATATTACTTTATTGCACTGTGGAGGATTGAGCATGTTGTGCTATGTTGAGTGATGTCCTCTAGGTGGCAGCATAGCCTAGGTCAAATGTTGTTTACTCAGTAATCAGTCTATAGCGCCAACGCTGGCAGGTTGTTGACCTCTCGACATGTTCCTGTTACTGTGAAGTGCTCCCAGTAAACCAGCCACAACTGACCTCCCGTGTCCGTCCATTCTTTAAGTATATCAAAAGATATTACATTTTGGCGACGAGGAAACCCGGAGAGCTCACTGTGAGTTGTTAGGATGAGAAGACAGCCTGTGAGTTCGACTACGCAGAAACTTAGTTAATGTCGGGCGCCGAGGGAGCTAATGCTAGCAACAATGCTAACGACAACGGCGAGATGGCCACGGCAATGGTGGAGACACTCGGGGCTTTCGACAACCAGGTTCAATCCTGGGAGGAGTATGTCGAATTTTTGGAACACTTTTTTGCAGCGAATGGGATCACAGACGCTGGAAGGAAGCGGGCAATATTGTTGAGCTCAGTGGGCAGCCGGACATATAGTTTGATGAGAAACTTGCTAAGCCCGGACAAGCCGGGTAATAAGTCATATGAGGACTTGGCTAAACTGCTACAGTCACATTTAGGGCTGTAACGATAAACCAAAATCACGATTCGATTTGTATCACGATTTTTGACCCACGGTTCGATACAAACCTCAATTTTTTTTTTTCTAAATTAAACATTTTATTTATGTGACATTTCAATAACTTATGTATATGATACTTGTCTGTCTGATAGTATCAGAGGTGCAGTATTGTGGAGGGCGTGTCTATCTGATGGTCTGTTAACTGCACAGGTCCCTCACTCAACTTAATACAGAGAAATGTCCCACAAAGCAACATTACAGAACCAAACGAAGTTAACGTAGTAACTGTAGCTGTCTTTGGCAACAAGGAAAAATACCGCAGCTGTACGTGGAGAAGCGTCCTTCCTTCCGCCCGTCCTACCGACTCCTCATCACATTTCTGCCCAATAAACGGCATCTGCCACCAGCAAAAAAACTTTAACTCAGCGAGTGTTTATGATGAAAGAAAATCTCCGCGACAGTCAGCCCTCCGGACCGAGACTTCTGTTAACTTTACCCCGGAAGACAGCCTCCGTCGGGTTTTGATTGACAGGGGAGACACCGGGGAAACCCCTTGCAAACACACACACGTCATCATCATGACGTGTACACGTCTCTTTAGGAGCCGCAGCACTGGCTTTCTGTGTGAATTACGCAGCGGTTCGTCTTTACAGCGGTGTTCCGCTCTGTGTGCACTAACAATGGCGGAGAATTGGCGAACGACCGCTGCGGTGTTAATGTGGTTACAGCTCATAGGGCTGATCTGGACTGGAAGTTGTGTCGCGATTCTGCCTTCTCACAGCGCGAGACAGGTTCGTGGATCTGAGTGTCGTGATTTCGGCTTCGATGCATGTATCGTTACAGCCCTAGTCACATTATAACCCAAAGCCCAGTGAGATAGTCCAGAGATTCAAGTTTAACTCGAGGATGAGGGCGGCGACGGAGTCTGTGACGGTATGTGGCGGTGCTACGAGACCTGGCTCAACACTGTAACTACGGGGACAAGTTGAAGGAGATGCTGCGCGACAGGCTTGTATGTGGCATATCAGATGATCGCATCCAGCAGAGATTGTTGGCGGAGCCGGAGCTGACTTTTGAGAAGGCATTGAAAGTCGCGCAAGCCATCGAGACCGCAAGCAGAGACGTGTGGGATCTACAACTGCAACCAAAAGCGATGGACAGTAATGCGAGTAAAGCCGGAGCACAACTGCCAGTGCATAATGTGAAGGCAGGACAGACTAGCAAGGCAAAACAACACCACTTAAGTGTAATAGGTGTGGGGGTGAACATGTGGCAAGAGACTGTCGGTTTATCAATGAAAAGTGCCATGCTTGTGGTAAAAAAGGACGTTTGAAGAAGATGTGCAGATCCTCGCCTCCTACAGGCCAGCAGCAGCTAAAGGGGGGAGGGAAGCAAAAGCAATTTGGCAAAGGGGTAAAAAGAGATAAAAGCAGTCTGCACACCACATAAGTGAATCCCCTGTACATCTCTCGAGTGAAGAAGAGGTGTTTATACTGCACAATCTGACAGAGCCAAAAATAGCAAAAATAGACCCTATTGCCACTAAGCTAAACCTAAATGGTAACATGGTGGAATTTGAGGTGGATACAGGCTGCAGTGTGACAATTATGTCAAAGACTGAGTATGCTAAGTTATGGTCTGCAGGGAGTACGCCAGAGCTGCAAGATTGTTCACTGACTCTTAAAACATATACCGGTGAGAGAGTGCCTACACTAGGTGCAGCAGAAGTAACTGTCCAGTTCAAAGGCCAAATCATCAGCTTCTAGTGGTGGTCGTAGCAGGGCCAGGGCCAAACCTGGTGGGCAGAGCATGGATTAAGGAGCTGGGAATGAACTGTGTGTTGGTAAACAACGTAGAACAACTGACACTGCAGGAGGTGTTAAGACAGAACGAGGAGGTTTTCAAAGAGGAACTGGGAACCCGGAGGGGCCCACCAGCAAAAATATACATAAAAGAAGGGTTCGCTCTAAAGTTCTATAAACCCAGGCCAGTCCCCTATGCTATGAGAAAGAAGGTGGAGGTCGAGTTGGAGAGACTCACCAATCAGGGGATAATTGAGCCAATGAAATTTTCTTAGTGGGCTGCACCGATTGTTCCTGTGTTGAAACCTGACAATTCAGTGCGTATCTGTGGAGACTTCAAGCTCACAGTCAATTTAGTGTCCAAGTTGGAACACTATCCAATACCAAAACTGGAGGACTTGCTCGAGAAGTTGTCGGGTGGTGAAAAGTTTAGTAAACTGGACTTGAGCCATGCGTATCTACAGGTGATCTTGGATAAAGCATCTAAGCCCTATGTCACTATTAACACTCACAAAGGTCTGTTCCAGGTGAACCGTCTGCCATTCAGGGTTTCTTCCAGTCCAGCCATTTTTCAGCGTCTAATGGAGAGTCTGGTGGCTGGCATCCCAAACGTGGCTGTATATTTGGACGACATTTTGCTGACTGGCTGAGACGACAGAAAGCATCTGGCAACGCTGAACCGGGTGCTGGCACGGCTGCAGGACGCCGGCCTTCGTCTAAAACGCAACAAATGTGCCTTCATGGAACAGGAAGAAGAGTTCTTTGGAAATAAAGTGGATGCCTCTGGACTCCATCCCCTGCCACACAAAGTACTACTACAACAGGTTCCTGCCGAACCTGTCCACATTGTTATCCCCCTTGCATGAACTGTTAAAAAAGGAGACTGAATGGAAATGGGAAAAAGAACGAGAAAACGCTTTTGAGGAATCCAAATGCCTGATGCAATGTTCTGAAGTGTTAGTGCATTATGACAGTCAAAAAGACCTGATCCTGTCCTGTGATGCCTCGCCCTATGGAGTGGGGGCGGTGACAGATGGACAGGAGCGACCCATCAGCTTCATGTCAAGGACGCTGACGTCAGCTGAATTCAACTACTCACAATTAGACAAAGAGGGTCTGGCAGTGATGTTTGGCATTCAGCGCTTCCACAAATATCTGTATGGGAGAAAGTTCATCATTTGCACTGATCACAAACCCTTGCTATCCCTCACCTCTAACAAGATGAAGGCGGTGCCTAACATGGCTTCTCCTCGTATTCAGCGATGGGCTGTAACACTGAGAGCATATGAATATGAGATTGTATACAAGCCTGGAAAACATCATAGCAACGCAGATGCCATGAGTCGACTCCCGATGCAGCAACCTTCAGCCCAGAAGGAGCAGGAGGAAAGAGTGCTCATGATGGAGACTGTAACTCTGGTGTCAGCAGCTGAAATGAGCAGGTGGACTAACAGAGACCCTGTGTTGGCCAGAATGACATAGTTTATCCAACATGGATGGCCACTGCACGACTTAGACCCAGGTTTTCAACCTTGTGCTGTGCGAAAAACAGAGTTAAGTGTACAAGATGGGTGTGTACTGTGGGGGTCATGTGTGGTGGTACGCCACCAGGGCGAGACGCCATGTTAAAGCAACTACATCATGGTCACATAGGCATCACTAGGATGAAAGCCTTGGCATGAAGCTACTTCTGGTGGCCAAAGCTGGACGCTGACATTGAGGGCGTTTTCACACCTGCCGTGTTTAGTTCGGTTGAATCGAATGCTGGAGCGTTTACCCCCTTGGTGCAGTTCGTTTGGGAAAGTGTGAACACATCAATCGCACTCGGGTGCGGACCAAAACAACAACGGTTCCAAACAAACTCTGGTGCAGTTCGTTTGTGGTGAGAACATGATCCAACCTCGATCCGACCCAACTGCAGGAAGCATCAATGCTTAACCCCGAATTTCCACCGGATACGTGTGCGCTGCCTTACGGCTCTGATCTGGTTTAGCTCCGCCGTCAGGCAATCGCCACCTGTTGCAGTTTGAGTCCGCCACGGCACAGTACGGTAGATACGATAATCACATGATCACTCGCGACCGCAGTTATAGGTATGTGTTATAAAAACAACAGAAGGAAGTGTTCCCGGCCGAAGGATTAGTGGAAGAGCCTATGTTTGTCTCTTTTTGAGATTTGTGTGCTGTATCAACACAAAGTGTTTTATTTTGAAAAGTAACCGGATGTCATATTGTTGTTTTGGTGCTTGACTTCCTGTCTGGTCCATGCTAAATATAGCTGAATTGCTGCGCATCCTCGCGCATCACACACAACGCCCTGAGACTGTAGTTAAAAGATGTGTCACATGCCAAGAACACCGTAACCTGCCTGCTCCAGCACCACTTCACCCATGGGAGTGGCCAAGCAAACCATGGCAGAGGTTGCATATTGATTATGCAGGACCTTTTATGGGACACATGTTTCTGATCCTGATGGATGCGCATTCAAAGTAGATGGATGCTTATCCTGTAACAGCCTCCACCTCAGCCATCACGATTGAATGCCTGCGAAAGAGTTTTAGCAACCAGGGGAAACCAGAGACCATTGTGTCAGATAATGGCTCATGTTTTGTGAGTGCAGAGTTCAAAGAATTTCTGGCAAAAAATGGTATTGAGCTCATCACCTCTGCTCCTTATCATTCTTCATCCAACGGCTGTGCCGAGCGCGCAGTCCAGGCATTCAAGTCAATGATGAAAAAGGCAGGTGAGGGCAGCATCACCACTAAAGTGTCAAGAGTGCTGTTTAATTATCGCATCACTCCGCAGTCCACCACAGGGCTGTCACCGGCAGAAATGTTGCAAGGAAGAAAGTTAAGGTCTACACTGGATCTGATTCACCCAGATCGCAGAGTGAGGGTGGAGAGAAAACAAAACAGCCAAAAGAAAAATCATGACAAGAAGCTTAAAAAGAGAGGATTCCAAGAAGGAGATGCTGTGGTCACGAGAAACTTCAGTCATGGTCCTAGGTGGATTCCTGGTTTTATAACAAAGATCACAGGTCCTGTCTCTTACAAGGTCATGTTAGGAGATGGCAATATTGTGCGCAGACATGTAGGGGTGCATCCGATATCAAGATCGGATATCGGCCCCGATATTGACAAAACGGCTGGATCGGGATCGGTAAAATGAAACAGATCCACGGGCCGATTCAGTTTTTTTTTTTTTTTTTCGCCGTCGCAGCACATCCTACGTCATTCTTCAGCTTCAGTGTGTCGCATGCTGGAAGAGCGCAAGTTGTTGTTTGACCAACTCTTTATTAGTTTATTCTCAGGTTCAGCTGCTATGTTTTATTTTGTATTCCTGTTTGCAGGACGTTACACTCAAGTCACATTTCTCGCTGATTAGCTAGTAGCCCCGCCATCAGCTGTTAGCCTCACCGATCAGCTGTTAGCCTAGCAACGCTAACTTTCAAACCGACGTACTCAATACTATGTGGGCTGTCCATCGTTGCTCCGTTGGTCCTCACTCCACCACAACCTCTGGTGTCTTTAGTCCCTTTCACATGGTGGAAGGTATACAGTTTATTATTTCAATAATAATAATAATAATAATAATAATAATTCAACAACGGTATCGGATCGGTATCGGGTATCAGCCGATACGCTCAGTCCAGGTATCGGTATCGGGATTGGATCGGAAAAAACTGGATCGGTGCATCTCCACAGACATGTGGATCAGATACTGGCAAGAACGGAGAAAAGGGACTGTATTGAGCCACAGGTCACAGAACCACTTGGACTGTCTGTTTCACCCACAGCAGTAGACCATTAGAGACCTCCACTCAGGAGGGAAACGGTCGTATTCCAGCAGGAAATGCTCAACACATCTCAAAACCTGCTGCAGACAAAGTCAATCCATCAGTGTCAGACATTCCGCCCCCAGACGCTGCACTGCTGTCACAACCTGTGGTAGAACCTGTGCGACGGTCACAAAGGAATGTGTGCAAACCAAGTTATCTGAAGGACTGAGTGTTAAAAAAAAAAGAAAAAAAAATGTAACAGCACATAATGTGTAATCATGCATTGGTTCCATGCCAAGCTGCTGCTGGACAAACCTATATTTTGTTAGCTTATAAACTTGAACTTGGTGTTGGTGATCTTGTAATATATAGCCTAATTAAGCTTAACCAGAGTGGTGGTCACACTCTGTGGATAGGGTTAGTACATTTTTAAATGTTTGAAACTAAAACCATGTTGAGAACCTACAAAATACCCTTTTAAGTAAACACATCAAGTGATAAACAGAAATTAACTGTTTTTGCAGGATATAGACAACCTGGAGTGTCGTAGCAAGCTAGGGGAATGTGAGTGTAATGCTAAACATTTAACAGCTTACACACCAGTTAGGTGTCTGAAATGAGTCAGGTGAGTCATCCATGCCATTCCCAAGTAAAGAATGCAGTCGGATGACGGATTTGTTGATGGCCCGAGCAATAAGGCTCCTGATACAAGTTATAAAACAACAATCAAGCACAGCAAAAACAACTAGAATTAAAGCTGCAAGCACCGATGAACGGGCCCTCGCAGTCCCCACGTGTCCGGGCATGCTGCCCTCGGGGTGTGCTGTTGTTGTGGCATGCTGACGTAGGGGCTTGTTCATGCAACACCTTCCGCTGAGGAAGTTGTTCCTTTATAATTTGGTGGCTGCAGGTCGTTACCTGCTCGGGCCCTAATAATCATGTGAAAAACAATAGGGACCTTGCAGGTTCCCTGCTCAGGGCCTAATAAAAAGAATCACTAGAAAAACAATAGGGACCTCGCAGGTCGTTACCTGCTTGGGCCCTAAATAATTACAACGATCCTGTAAGGACAGATAAAATCACAGGTTTCCATTTTCCGAATATTTTGTCCCACCATCCTTTTAGTTCATCACCTAGGGTTTCTAGTTTGGAGAGAGCCTTTTTGAAGGAGCCATCAAGCGCTATGTTATTAGGGATGACATAGGAGGTAAATTAGTGACATTACATTACAACATTACATCTCATACAATCCTGAGTAATTCATGCTGGGCACATTTCATTTGAACCAAACAATTGTAAATCCTCGCACATGAAATGGTTTTCAAACTAAAATGGGATCAGTAACATTTACAAAAGTCTCCGTTACAGAGGCCTAGTGTATATATATATATATATATATATATATATATATATATATATATATATATATATATATGAAGAGATAGAGAGAGAGTAGCAAAAGTTATGCATTTTAAATCTCAAAGTTATTGGTGTGCATGTAGCTTAAGGTTTTTCATTCTCTGTGATTGAACTGTTTTCCACTTAAGTCAACTTGCCAGCCAGGAATAAAATACAGTTTGTGTTGTAAATTTGGAAAAAATTGCTGTAAACCTTACTTTATACTTTCTGTTAACCCCTATAGTCTGTGCCCATCATTTCCCACTCACGCTGGTTGCTAAAGAAGGGTGAAGTGCAGCTAATGGCTGGACCTAAGAGCACTAGGACCATGCGAAGTCGTAAGCTCTATCAACCCATCTACTTGTTCCTTTTTAACAATCTCCTGCTGGTCACCAAACGCAGCTCTAGGTAAGCATTTGCTAAGGAATTCTCACTGTGAAATCCTTGAATTTTAACACTTAATTTTTTGTTGTCAGTCCCTTTACACTCAGTTGCCAGTTTATTAGGTAAACCTAATTATAACCTATGTTAAGGTCCTGACATAATTCCTTTCGTCAGACTACTTGCAATGTTCAGTTTTTGTTTAAAATATTTTTGTTTAAGATTTTGCTCACTGTGGAGGATGTAGTTTGTGCTGTTAGCCTAGTGACCTTGCCTACCTTCATCAATATAAAAGGTTGTGGACAGAAAAAGGTGGCAATTGAGTTTAGGTTTACATCACAAATCAGTCTTTTGTTTCACTGAAACCTGAAACCAAGGAGTATTAATTCACTCAACTTGTTATCAGTGGTGACAAGTTCCAGGTCCTTGACTCTTGCACACGGGCCATGTTGAGGACTGAAGATCTTGAAGACCAGGGCCAGCTACTGGCCAGTGTCTTTAATCTTAAACTGCTGGAGAACCAAGAGGAGCGGCCCATCAGCTACATGCTCAAGACCTCCAGTATGTAAGTATCTGTAGCCGAATTATCTTAGGTTCCCACTGTGCTTTTGTTATGAGATATGGGAAAGGCTTAATGAGACAAAAATGAAGAGAGAGTATAAAATGGAAACTCTGGATGGGTTTGTTTGTAAAAGCAAACTGCCTAACCACAGTATTTTGTGACACTACATGTATTATGTATGTATGTACATGACCTGTGAGCACACAACTGTGAGGAGTACTTATCTGTGGTGGATAAGTAATGCAAAAATGAGCAGGAGTTGGGTGATCCACATTTGCTTGGCTGCAGAGTCCACACTTTAACATGAAATTTACTTTTTACTTTTTTTGGAGATGTGATATGTTCTTTCTCTCTTTTGGTTGGTTACTCTAAATGCTGACCATGAACTTTTGATTGGCTTTTTGGTTTAATAACTGACAAAGTGGAAGACAGATGTAAGTTTTACACTAATGCAACTCTTGTTGTTAATAACTACAACTAACTACAACTAATGTTACTCTTACACTAATGTAAGTCTTACACTAATGTAACTCTGACACTAATGTAACAGAAACAATATTAAAATGAGATCAGACCATTTCATTTTGATTTCGAGGTTTTGATTATGTGTACTGTATAAAGGTACATGTAAAAAGGTGAAATCACAGGAATCTTTTGCTTTGTAACTGTGTCTAACAACTAGCCTGCCAACATGTGTGTGTGTGTTAACACAACAATAAATTTATCTTTAACTGATTACTAATCAATGGTATCCCTGTGGACAGGAGTGATAAACTGAGATGGATGTGTGCTCTCACTCCTAACCGGCGCACACGTTTTATGTCAACTAGTGCCCACCAACCAGGTGAGACAGAATATGAAACCAACACCGAGTCCTTCCCTCAATTTGCAGATGTGGAGATATTAATTTAAACTATCTGTGATTTATTTCAGACACTCCACAGGTGCAGTGTATACAGTCATACTCATCTCAGGAGCCAGATGAACTCTCAATTGAGATGGCCGATGTTTTGAACCTGCTAGAGAGAACAGATGATGGTGAATCTGCTTCTATATCCCCTTTGGAAAAAAACAAACATATTTAGTTTGTATATTTTCACCTCTGGTCTTACTGTTGCGTCTGTATTTCAGGCTGGATGATGGGCGAAAGACTCCATGATGGCGAAAGGGGCTGGTTCCCTAGTCGAGTAGTAGAGGACATTCAGAGCAAGGAGGTCCGAGTTCAGAACCTGAGAGAGGCTTTTAGGATTCAGCAGACACAGGAAGGCGGAGGAGGCCCACCAACTGGGGCCAGGGTTGGTTTAAGGGTGGGGAGACGAACCCCAAATGTCTCCAACTTCTCCAGTCATTGGATTGATCAAATGGGAGAGAGCAGTGCAGTAAAGCAGTGAGTCAGAAACAAGATGAATATAACCATTCAGAGGCATAGGCACTTTAAGCAAAATAATCAGAATAAGTCATTAGAATGACTCAATTCCAATACTCTGACATCTTGTCACTTTGATTTTCACCTCAGAATGGATATATGGTGGTTTTAGAAATTCAGAGTTTTGATCTCAGTAATCTGGGACAAATTATTTAAATAAGTTCATAACCTTGTACAATCAATGCTGCATGTCTAATATAAACATGTGCTCGAGGTGTTTTGTTGGCCCACATACTGTGGTATGTAATGCATCCAAGGGCGTAACATCGGTTTGAAAAGTGGGGGGGACACAAAAAAGTGGGGTCTGATTTGAATGCCATTTTATATATTTCCACATGCAATCATATTCCCAGCTACTTAAAAGCAACACATTATGATGAACATGGCTATCGTGCTTAGTCATAGGTGTAATTGCCAAAGGACAAAAAAGCAGGAAAATATACAGCTCCACTACGTCTCTCTTTACACTTATTTTGTTCCGTTGTCGGCTTCAGCTAAGAAAGAGATGGTTTGCCTCACATGTCCAAAATTCTAAACATACAGTGTTTCCCCAACATTGTTCTGGTAACTTAGCAACACTAGGGGGGTCCCAGGGCATGCCCCCCCCGAAAGAAATTTTTTAAAAATAACCCTTTAAATAGTGACTGCTGATGAGATTTAAAAAAAATAAATAATAATAATTAAAAAAAATCAGAATTTCAGAATAAGCATCTAAGACATGAGACATTAGAGAACTTTACCATTATTTTCTTCATTATTATAGATTTTTATGGAAACAGTATCTGTTTCAGAAGTCAGTGGGCCACCTGACATGGAAGTTACTGAGAAAAAAAATCATAATTCCTGCATATGAATATTCATATAAAATATAATACGTACAATAAAAAGAGCTGTGTCTCATGTGTCCAGTTTACCAACACAATCTGCTGTTGGTTTGGAGTCACTGGGTCACATGACATGGAAGATATAGAAAAAACTGCAATTATTTTGTATTAATATATTTATGCCAAGTAATTTAATGACAGTCCCTAAATCAGTCGCCAGTGATTCAGTGCGAGGCTCTGGGAGGTGAGCTGACCGTCCTCCTGCTGTTGACACCGGGAGAACCTCAGTAAAGACGCGGCTGGACCCGAGTAGAGCTGAGAATCCAGACCGACCCGCGCCCGTGCACATTGTGTCCGAGCCCGGCCCGAAAGTAACTGTAAAGCTGACACAGGCTGTCACTGCCCACGCGTTACTCTCTGACCACTGTTTTCAGTAACGAGTAATCTAACGCGTTAATATTTCCAAACCAGTGATCACTGTGCGTTACTATTATTTTTGTCATTTTCCTCAGTAAAAATATACTTTTTTGCTTTCTTCTTGCGTCTCGGGTCACGTTTCCAGCACGAGGATAACTCTTACAAGTCACGTGTAACACCACGCAGCAACACAACCACAAACAATGGAGGGAGGAGAGAGGTGCGTGTTTTCTAGCTGGAAATACAGTCATTATTTGAGTTATTTAAAAAACTAAACGCGAATGCTTGATAAGAGCCCGACCCAGCCGAGGACAGTGGCCTGTTGCAGCCTTTGAACGCAGCATCATTACACAAACTGTCCGCGACTCACAGCGAGACTGGGTTCACTTGATTACTAACCTGGCATAGCTGGTGTGGCGTCAGCTGGGCGGAGTTTGCCATCAAATTAATGTAAAATAAGCACATCGGTGTATACGCAGGGGTAGATTAATTAAGTGGACATGTTTGAGTATCGGACACTTGAGAGCTACTGTGTTCCGCTGGATTAAATAAAAGTGGGGGGGACAAAAACGGGATTTCGGAAAGTGGGGGGGACATGCCCCCCCTGTCCCTAGTGGATGTTACGCCTATGAATGCATCCAGCAAAACTTTGGTTTGGTTAGGAGCTGTATGCATGGCAAGAACCAAAAAAGCTATTGTTAAGGTACTGTAAACTTCCCTCAGCTGCATGGGCAAGTCAGACTTTTAATGTGTTTGTTTTATTGTCAAATACTGAAAATATTTTCAACACTTACTATTTCTCCGACCTACAACAAAAGCACGTATTTCATGAAAGTCAAAAAGGGTTATTGAAAAAATGTGTCTTGATGTTTAAATAAGCCAGTCAGGGTTAGTCATATTTCTCTCAAAACGTATTCATTGGGTGCTGAATTCTAACTGGAGCCAGACTTCAATACTGCTTATAAAAGATAGTTCTATTATGGAAAGCAGCAACGGTAGTCAGATTGGCTTCAGCAATGACCATGGATTCCAGCAGTGACATGCTTTCAGACTGGCTACAAAAGTGTAGGGATGTGGTTGCACAGAAATCAGTAAGTGATAAATGGACCTTCTTCACCTCAAAATACACACACAGGCAGGCAAACACACACACACACAGCCTGTAGACCTTTTACATTCTAGCTATTGTTTTGTTGAGGTAAAATGAGGAAATGTTTACTCCATGCTTCCTGAGGCAACTCGTTGGATCGGCTCAATGGGCACTTTGTACATACCATACAGTCAAGCATCTCTAAACAGCTCAATGGTGAGAACACTGGCCACTCTTTTATAAACAAAATGCCAGCTGACTGCTTCTTCCCTAAAGAGTTCTTGCATGGTTTGGAGCCATGCTATCCTGTTGTAGGATGAAGTTGGCTCCAACTGTGGAAGGCTCAAGCACCATCCACAGGGTATGGCAGAGTGTTGCAAAATGGACTAGTAGCCTTCCATTGAAAATCTGTCATTCCAGCTAAAACAGTTATCGTACTCAAATTTCCAGTCCAGACTGCATTTCTGATACAGAAAAACAATAAGTCGTTGAACAGTCCCAGTGACTAAAAAACAACAAAAAAAAAAAAACAAATGAAAATGAATAAAATAAAAGCCAGTAGACAATTTCTGATCAAGTCTTCACATTATAAAACTTCTTCAAATCAGGAAACCTCAGGATGATTTCTCCTTTTTTTTTCTGGTGAATGATGGGATCTACTTTTACTGAGTGGCAGACAAAAGGCATACTCTTGGAAATACTGGACAACGACAATTGTCACAGTCAAACAGTCCAAACAAAGAACAGCTTTTTTATACCTGCTGACTACAGGTTCTGTTCTCTGTCTTTTAAGCCTACAATGTTTAATGCTCAAAAGATATATTTGGTGTGAAATTACACTTAATTTAAGTACACATGCATAAACACACACAAGGGATAATTCATGTAATGGCAATTTAATGCCAAATAGCAGTATGTCATAATCTATCAACACTATGAACAACTGAGTAAGCCTGACTCTAAAGCCTGTGTGTCTTTAAATATGATGTATAATAATGCAGACATTCAATGTTTAAACAATTCATTTCTCAGTAACTGTCATTTCATTTTGAAAGATGTAAGTTATTGCTCATTAAAAGCATTTATCAAATGTGCCCGACTTGCTGATTATTGATCTATTTAATTATTTTGATAATTTTCTCTCACATAATTCATAACCAAAAGCTCTTTACTCCAGTGTTTGAGATAGAGAAAAGATAGATGCACCCTCTGTTACACATGCCAGCAGGAAGCTTCACACAAAGGATTATGGTAATCACCAACTGCAATACTTACATTCACATTCTGAAGAACTTTACTAAAACAAGAGTTCTGAGGGGTATTTTGCGAAGCCGGTTTAGTGGGTTAACGAGCTATGTTGAGTCTAAAGCCAGGCTCTCCTGTTCTACGAAGGTGGCTCTCTTTTAACCCGGCTAGATCACCATGGTAACTTACGCTTAGCTCATAACCTGGTCCCGACCAGGTTATGTTCAGAGTTTCGGCTTGAAATCGGCTATAAAAGCGGCGCTGTTTCACTGTGTAAGTCATTCGGAGATTGCGTCACCGTTCATTGAGAACCCGGTGGACCTAGGAGCGAGAATAATTCTGGCAGCACTGCGACGTGAGCGGCTTCTGCGAGATCGCGCTGATCCGCTGGCATTTCCTGATGAATTTTCAGCCGAGGAACTCGGTACATCTGCTCACTTATTGAGCCGAGTGTCGGGAATACCACTGAAGAAGCTGTGCGCTCACTGTCGGGCAAAATACTGACATTCACTTGGTGATGCAGAAAATCTGAGCAGAAATACTGCGTGCTGCGCAAAGTAGTTCTCGCTCTTACTGGGAAGCTGCAATCTGAAGATATGATATTAAAATAAAATGGGATACAGTATATTATCCACACACCTGCTGCCATGTCCGACTGCTGCTTCCACATCTTAATAAAATGCAATATGAAATATTAATTAGGCCAACCTAGTATTTATTTGTCACAGATAATGAGTAAAGTTAATTATTTCTTTGATGTGGCCATGAATAAACTGACGAACTGATCAATGTTTCACCCGCTGCAGGGCAGTGACACCCAAACACAAATCTTACAGGCTTGAGCTATTTTCACTGTCAGAAAGGTCTTTATTGTCATTGTACATGGACAGTAGCTACATTTGCTTGTTCATCCCGACACAGTAATACAAAAAAAAAAAACACTGAACATTTATAGCCTGCGCACACTCAGCCTCGCTTTCAATAAAACACACGCGCACATTCTATAACTGAGATCAGTAAAATGTGAAAACAATATAGACATCATTCAAAAATGAAAAAAGATAGTTGTTGCTTCAGTCTATTTATTTCTTAAATGGATGAGGGTTAATATGTAAAAGTTGCAAAATGTTGAGCTTTCAGAAATTAAAACACTGAGGGCTTAACATAATATCGATCATAACAGGCTATTAATCATCGTAAACTTACGCACTTACACGGTCAGCAGTTTTCTCTCTCGCTCTATTGGCGGCGACAGTGTTACGTTTTGCCGTGATGGTTTCTTTGAATTGTTCATAGCTTTGCATAATAAGAATCTGCTCATCTTGAGTAAAATATGTGGCCCAGGATCTAAACATTTTCGCACGGAAGTAGAATAATATGACGTCAAACGCCCCCTTTTATGTGAACGCGCGCTGAGCACAAAGCAGATAGCCGGACTTAACAAACTAAGTTGATAACCACCGTCGCAGTACCGTTTAACTCTGTTTTGGGACTTGGGGCTTTGTTGAGCTGCATCTTGAGCACAAAGCCTGGCTATGTTGAGCCCCCTTCGCAGAACAGGCCTCTGGTGGTGCTGAAGAGGGAGGGGCAACAACTGAAGGAGACTTGGCTTCATTATGTGACACAGAGGGTGTCACCATGGGAGTATACCCCATTTCATCAGCAACAAAATTCAGCCTGACCAAACTTGCAAATACCAAAAAAAACAAAGATGTAACCACTGTTCATTCCTCCCTGCACACAAAAGCGAACTTAGTTGTAAGAAAAACAAGTTATTCACTTCTGCTTGTCAATGTCAGTGAATAATTATTGTGTGGTTTGATATCGAACTGTGTGCACTCTTTGGAAGTTGGAGTGGTCTGGATTGAACATGTCCAACACAGTGCATGCTATTCAGGCATTATTTTATTAGTTTGATTGTAAAGGCTGTCACGAGGGGGGTTTACAGGGGAATACTAATGGATGAACCCAAATGCAGAGTTAGAGAGGAGGCAGGATCTGGGAGAAAATAAGGCGAGCTTTATTCAAACCAAAAGCTGCTTACAAAAAACAAACCAAAGGAGCTAGTTCCACTAACTAGTAAAAAGGTAACAAATCTAAACACAGGGAAAAGAAATCAAAATCCAAATAACACATACCACTTGGAAACTGGAAAAAGGGAGGAACTCGGAAGAAGACATTAGACACCAAGGAGACATCAGACAGAAGTAATGACGGGACAAAGAGAATAGGGCAGGCAGAAACTAAATACACAAACACTAATGATGAGATGAGGAACAGGTGAGGAGGGAGGAGGACAGGTGAGATAATGAGGGAAAGACACAGAGGAGAAGGCATGAAGGATACAATACTGACAGACAAGGAGACAGACAAGAAAGGAGGAATGGGAAAATACAGAGGAGAGAACATAGTGGAAAGAGCAGGGAGGGGAACACTAAGCAAACACAAGGAAATCAAAACATAAGACAAGAGACATAAGGCACAGAATACATGAACAATGACACATAAGACCCAGAAAACAAGAAGCATGACAAAGGCATTGTCAGACATGTGATCTCATATACACACAAACATGACAGACAAATCTGTCAGGTTTTACAGCAGAGTGTGCCTAAATACTTGGTAATGTTGAGCAAAGAGCCTGAGCAAAAGACCCTTTTGGCTTTTGGACATGAATTTGGGCACTGCATTGGAGCAGGCTCAGGGGGGCAAAGATCTGTGCAAGCGTTTTTTTATTTCCAGCCTTCAAAAGGATAACTGCACTCTGTCTAATTATCCTGCATACACATACAGCTGGTGGAGGTAACATGCTGTGTAACAGTAATTTAGTGTGACAAGAGCATTCCAAGCTATATCACAACTGAGCATAGATTCAAGCAGGGTTACATTAGCTGGCATATGCCTGTGAAGGAATTTCCGTCACAGTTAGTGACCTGCTATTCCATGTCTCTCATCTGAGTACAGCTGCGTTTGATAAGACTTAAGCAGGCTAGACGGATTATTCTTTTTTCGTGTACAGAATGCAAAAATAGCGTATAGCATATGGTTTGACCCAGGTCCCTCTTACTCTAAGATTCCACTGGGTGCATGTGTGTTGCGGTCCAGCTCCGGTACTGTTTTGCTCCGTCATCCGGCAACCCCCACTGGCAGCATATTGAGTCCGGCAGTGCCAGACTCAATAAGCTGGAGTTGTGAGACAGAGGAGTTCCTGTGATAATTACATAATAATGTGTTATACCGTAAATCCTCTAATATAGGCCCGGGCCTTTATTTTACTCAAGCACATCACGGCCCAGGCCTTTTTTGGAAGGAGGCCAGAATTAGAGACAGGCCTCTATTTCTATTTGAGCAAAACGGACTACCAGTAGAATGAATAAAAACAAGATTTTGTGTCTATTTGAACCTATAAAAAACTAGGTTCATTTATGGAAAAAGTACAGTTACCATAACATTATGGTATGCATACAGAACATTAACAACAAATACTGGTAATTCAGGCTAAATTCCAGTGTAGAAATATGGTAACAAAAACGTAGCAAACATACCGGTAGTGCATTGTAAACACTTAACTATACATGGTGATAATTAGGCTATTGATTCATAACAAAAGGCAACTTACCGGTTTAGACACCTTAACGCTCCAAAGTTTAACCATCCTCAGATTGTCCAATTATAGGCCTAATCCTCTGTTGTTGTGTGTCCTGGGATGTTTGGTCTCTTCTTTGGCTCCTCAGCTGCCATGGTAAACAACGTTAGCCTACCAGTGACTGAAGTCTCGAGTCAAGAGCGAGGTGACTGACATGACCAGGCTACCGTAGCTATGGCTTAGATTTGTTAGCAAACATTGCCCCCCTGTGGTACTTGCATGTTACTATCACAAGCATAATGTTGAGGCCTGCCCAGAAAGACGTTGGTTCTAATAATAGCCCCGGCCCCTTTTAGAGACCGGCCTTTATGTACCTCCGCCGAGAGCAAGACCGGCCAATGTTAGAGACCTGGCCGCTAATGGAATACAGGCCAATATTAGAGGATTTACGGTAAACACAACAACACGAAGTGTTCCCAACCAGATGAATTGCTGTGTCGTGCTCTGACATCTGGCAGAACTAGAAGTTCTGTGTACCTGCTCCAGACTGCCGGAGCTGGACCGGACATGTATCTGGTGGAATCTAGCCATTATGTAAACTTGGGCATCCAGCACTAGGTTAAATAGACTACTGATCGGAATGCTCGTCAGAATGGTAGTGGTTGGCATACTGTACCGATGGCTATTATGCTCCTTGATCAAGACTGTCAATAAACGCTGCTTCTTAAGACATCTTAAGACATCCTGGCATCTTTTTCATAACCACAAGTCCACCTGCTCTACAGAATTTCCATCACAGATTTGCCTTAAAAAAAAAGTGAGTAAGTGCTGAAGTTACTTTAACCATGACTGTGTTTGACAAGATCATAAAGAAACAATGTCGGTTTTTTGCTGCAATTCGGCCACGAGCACCTTAGCCTGTAAAAGGCAAGGGGGGTCAGTATATGTTCAAATTTAATTTTTATAAGTTAAACACAAAGCAGAAAAGAGAAAATCAAAACAGCTGGATGCAAGTGCTCTTAAAATGTACAGAATGTGTATAACTTAAAAGGAATATTAGTCAGTGGTTGGTGAGTAGGTTTGGGGATAAAGTCTGTGGCAATACCACGAAGCTCACCGAATTGGGTGAGGGTTTCCAACAAGTTTGCTGCTTGGTGCTCAGACACAGATAATAAATGCATTGAGGTTAGATTCTGTGGAAAGACATTCTTGCCAAGTTAAAAATATACCTGAGTGATTTAGCGAAATGGGTGAGAGCTGTGTCCATTTGGAAAATTAGAGGTACTGTTGTGTTTCAAACCACAGTTATTTGGGCCAGCGAAGGTTTTTTTAGCATGTAAACAAGGATGAAAATACTTGAAATTTTTCACAAAGGGTCTGTAGAAACTGCTAACACTGATGTAAGACTTTGTGTTTGTGATGCTGCTGCTATGTAAACGGCTCTATTGTGCACTTTAAGCTTCAGAGAAAATGGGGGACAGATAGTCCACAGCAGAGGCATACATAAAACTGGAAAAAGTAACAGTAAAACAGTAAAAACACATATTCAGCTAAAGTAGACACATGTGAAAAGCATAATGCTCTATTGGTCACTGATAAACTGAAGGCACAATCTTGTAATGAAAATGTTCAGGGCCTCACAGCACAGCACAGTATAGTGCACATTATACACTAGTGGGTATAATTGGGAGATTTGAAGACTGGACAAATCGTTTCCCCTATACTTAACTGAGCTATATGTTAAAACTGTTGATGATACTCACATGCCAATGCTAGAAGTAATATTACAAACAAGACCTGCATAGTTTTAGATTACAGTTTCTCTTCATTTTGTTGAGTGAGGGACCTGTGTAGTTATCCTCTAATGATTCTTGCAGGCTTTCTCCAGGCTCAGCAGCAATGGACGCAATTTCCATGATGTTTCTCTCCACTTCCTCTCATCCTGTCTTCCTGTCTTGGCTTCCAAGGTCCGGCACAAAAGGCTCTGCATCTGGGTTTATTTGCACACTACTTTGATTTGCTGGTAGTGTGGGCAAACCAGTCCAGCATCCTCACTGCTTTTGCCTTCCGAGTTCTCCACTTGTCTGTTTGTGTTATACGGCCTTGTTCTTGATTATGTCTTTTCCACACCTTGCTGTTCTGCGTCTGCTCCTGGTTTGTCCAAAGGCAGGCTATCAAGGAGGTTTCCATGGGTTAGGGTTAGGGTTATGGCAATGAGCCATTTCAGTCAGCCATCATTTTCTTTATTTGAGTGTGGGTGAGTGTGCAGAGCATTGCCAGAAGGGTCCTATTAAAACTCAAATGGGTGTGTAGTCACAAAGGGTATCAGAGGGGCTCTGGTTGGTTTGGGGGGTTGCTTTGCCTTCAGATGTTCACACACTTGAATCACGAAATGCTCAGTGTCACTGTACATGTGGGCCCAATAGAATCTCTTCCGGATCAAGTTTAGAGTCCACTCAGCCCCCAGATGTCCCATCTCTTTGTGTAACTCATGAAACACTATCGGTTGTTCTTTTGGTAAGACAAGCTGGCAACTATCTCTTGCTTTTCTGTGGAGAACCCCATTCTCATTGATGTACAGTTACTTACTTTTGTAACTGATGGAGCCATATCAATTTTGCTTTATTTCATGCAATTTTGCCCCATGCCACAAGGGGACTGTAGCTACTTGCTGTGTGGCTCAGTTGACCCCGGTTTTGCAGAGTTAGACCATTTAACCTGGGGGAACCTAATCACAGGTGTTGCTGATTGGGAAGCAAACAGTTTTTCGACTGTGCCCAGGTGCCCTATGTGCTTATGTGTCTATGTACCTTAACTTGGTAAGCAATCCGGTTTGTTATTTTTGGTTACATGTATTATGAGTTAACGTTTTTGACGCGGTATGATATTGAATGGAAAATAAACCTGCGAGATAATCGTATCACTGAGATTTCCGTTTGTTATGTTCGAGCGCGCTGGGCGCACGTCTAAAACTAAAACAGCTATCAGCAACCAGTACTAGACTTCGTTCAGGACTTAGTCAGTACATTTAGGTCGAAAAACTGCTTCGATTTGGATTTACCGTTCATCAAGAGGACTCGGACCTGTTACATAAGGGATTTACGTCTTCATTTGGAAACCACGGATGTGAGGTGGGCGAAGTTTGTAGTTGCCGATTGCTAATTGAGCGGTACCGGAGTGAGCTACAGGGCCAGTGGCATACCAGCATCACCACACCGGGACACCATTCATCAAAGCCGGCCAACGCTCGATTGGGGTATGTGTTGATCAGCGCTGATATTATGAATGGCCATGGTAATTTGTGTGCACACATTAGCGTAAACCCAATGCATTGGTAGCAGATGCGCAACCGTCTAAAAATAGCTTTGCTCGTCGAGACGAGTTGTTAGCGCAACATAAACTATTTTGCGGACTTAAACAGCCTATTGACTTTGCGTCGTCATTATGGCTGGAGAGGAGAAGGGCCAACTCGGCCATGAGACTGAATTTGGTGTGGGTGCAGAGGTAAAATCTGTAACTGAAAAACGTGTTGTTAAATTAACACCTAAAGCTTTGTTGGAAAAAATATGCATTTTAGAAAGGAAAGAAAGTCTAACTTTGGTAAGCTGTCAAAAGTAAAACAATCTATTGCTAAATTGATGGGTGATAGGGAGCCTGTGAATGAGGTTGAAAATGAGTTAAACATGTTCAATGAGTTGTGTGACAAAAACCAGAAGGTGCATGCATCTTTATTGGGTTTATTGCCTTCTGATGAAGCAAACAAACATGAAATATGGTACGAAGCTAAAATGTTGAATGTCAATGAGTGTATTACGGGTACAAATCAATGGTTGTCTGACACTTAAGCTTGTCCAGCTACAAAAGTGGGTGATGACCATGATGATGAGGATAATGATGATTTGCTGGGTCAAACTGAGGTTCAAACGGAACAATCTCAAACTCAAACTGTCCAAAGTGAAAATGAAGAGACAGCATTTCAAATGTGCAGTCAAGGCACCATGGCTCAAGCAGATCCTCAAGCAGCAGATCCTCCACTTCTTCAGCCAGACGCAAGGCAGAGGCGGAACAGGCCGCACTCTTGGCTCGAGCTGCTGCTTTAAAGGATAAACATGCTTTGGAGGAGCAGAAACTCATCTTGAAGAGAAAAAGGGAGCAGCTTGAGCTGAACACTGAGATAGCTGCCACTTCTGCTAAGCTAGCAGTGCTACAGGTAGGGAGCAGCGTCCATTCAAGGCAATCTGATGGAATGGCTTCCTACTTCAGAAAAGGGGCTAGATCCAAGCTCCTGCTCACCTCTCTCAATCCACAGGCCTCAATATGGGTGGCTCCAACCTCACAGCAGCATGAATCTTTACCACTGCAAAGCAGTGCTTCACCAAATATCATGCCAAATTTGGAGAAAAAACAAGTTGCTGTTTCATCATCTTTATCCACTCATTTTGCATCACAACCACAGCCAACTGTTAGTCGTGGCTCTCAACCCCCTCAGTTACAATCAATGACAACCTTCAGTCAGAGCTTTCAACCCACTCTTGGCCAACAGGTGCAGCAGCCCCTGCAAGGCCAAAATCAGACAGCAGGTCTCTACAATCTGCTGCAACAACAGAATGACATAACAGCTCTCCTTGTTCAAATGCAAACATCACAACTGCTGCCGCGCCGAGAAATTCCAACTTATGATGGAGATCCTCTGCAGTTCAACACATTTATGAAGGCGTTTGAGCACTGCGTGGAAGCAAAGACCAGCTGTAAAGGAGACTGTTTGTACTACCTTGAACAGTTCACTAGGGGGCAGCCAAGGGATATTGTACGCAGCTGCCTTCATATGACTGCAGATAAAGGATTTGCTGTTGCCAAAAGGTTGCTCAAGGAGCACTTTGGAAATGAGCTTAAGATAACAGCGGCGTACATGGAGAAGGTCACAGGATGGCCAAGTATCAAAGCTGAGGACACCAAAGTGCTCAAAGCGTATGGACTTTTCCTCCGTGAGTGTTCCAACGCTATGGAAGATCTTCAGTACTTGGAGGAACTTAACATGCCAGCAAACATAAAGATTCTGAGTCAGAAGCTTCCGTATAAACTCAGAGACAAGTGGAGAGCAAAGGCATGTGAGATACTGGAGAAAACTGGTCAACAGGCACGATTCTCAGACATTGTTAAGTTCATAGAGCGCCAGGTCAGAATCACTTCAGATTCAGTCTTTGGTGACATACAGGACACTTCACCTGTTATTAAAGGTACAAAAGCAAGCAAGTTACAGGTGAAACCACAGATGAGAAGAAACAGCTTTGCAACACAGGTGGTCATTGAGGATGGATGCAAAGCAGACACTCACAAGAATGAGGATGGATGCAGCAAACCAGATGGTGACCAGAAGGAAAAGGCTCAGAACAAAGTGACATCCTTCACCAAGACTGATTCTATATCCTGGCAGTATTGTGCTGCTGATGGTCATGTTTTGGAACAATGTTTTAAACTGGGAAGAAAGACACACAGGGAGAAACTGGACTATCTAAAGGAGAAAGGTCTGTGTTTCAGTTGCTTGTGCACAGGACACTTGAGCAGGAATTGCGACAGGCGCATCACTTGCAAAAAGTGCAAACGAATGCACCCCAGTGTTTTGCACATTGAAGAGAAGGAAAGGGTTAATCAGAAGGATGGTGCGCAGAAGAATAGTGAGAAGCCAAAGACTTCTAACAGCTGTACAACATTCTCCGCTTGTGATCTTACAGGGGCTGGCCACTGCAATGGAATTCTTCCCATTTTGCCTGTTAAGGTGAAGTGCTTAAAGGGAAACAAGGTTATTGAAACCTATGCTTTTCTGGACCCAGGGAGTACAGGAACTTTCTGCACCAGGAAGCTCATTGACAAGTTGAACATGGAAGGACGCAAATTAAAGATTTATATCCGCACCTTGGGCCATAATAACTCAGTAGAAAGCTCAGTTGTTGACAGTCTGGAGATTTCTGGAACTTCTGGTGAGTGCTTCTATCCACTTCCCAAAGTGTGTACCCAGAAAGAGATGCCCGTCTCTACAGCTAACATAATCAACGAAAGGAAGCTGAGAAAATGGCCTTATTTAGAGAATGTAAACATTCCACACATAAACGCTGATGTTGATCTGTTAATTGGCACGAACGCCTCCAAGTTGATGGAGCCTTGGGAGTTGATTAACAGTCGTGAAGGTGAAGATGGACTCTACGCGATCAGAACCTTACTGGGGTGGGTAATAAATGGTCCGTTATGGGGAAGTAGCGACTGTGGAAGTGACCACCCTTCAGTTTATGCCAACAGAATCGCCATTGACAGAATTGAAGAACTGTTAACCAGCTATTTCAACTACGACTTCAATGAGCGAGCTTCTGCAGAACAGGAAGAAATGTCAAGGGAAGAAAAGAAGTTCATGGAGATAATGGAAAACTCAGCTCAGCTTCAGAACGGACACTACACGTTTCAACTGCCTTTCAAAGGGAAAGATGTTTTGATGCCGAACAACCTCAGTGTTGCCATGCAACGTGTTCGTGGTCTGAAAAGGAGACTTCAGAAAGACGTAAGCTTTTATGAGGAGTACAAAAACTTTCTTGCTGATATCATTAGCAATGGCTACGCCGAAGAAGTGCCGCAGCATCAGTTCGAAACACCAACAGAGAAGGTGTGGTTAATCCCGCACCATGGTGTGTACCATCCACGGAAGGGAAAGCTACGAGTGGTGTTTCACTGTGGAGCAGAGTACAAAGGGGTCTCGCTCAACAGTCGGCTCTTACAAGGACCGAACCTCACCAGCTCGTTAGTTGGAGTTCTTATGAGGTTCAGACAGGAACAAGTCGCCATAATGGCGGGCATAAAGGCTATGTTCCACCAGGTTAAGGTGGCAGAGGAACACCGGGACTACTTAAGATTCTTATGGTGGCCTCAAGGTAACCTGGAGCAAGATCTTGTAGCGCATCGAATGACTGTCCATTTATTTGGAGCTGTTTCCTCACCTAGTGTTGCCTGCCTTGCTCTTAGAAAGACTGCTGAAGACAACCATGCCCACTTTCCCTCAGAAGTGATCGAAACGGTCAACCGAAACTTCTATATGGATGACCTACTGAAGAGTCTGCCCTCTGAGCAAAATGCAGTCACCATTGTTAAGAACCTTACCACCATTTGCAGAAAAGGAGGTTTCACCCTCACTCAATGGATTAGTAACAGCCGAGAAGTGCTTCAAAGCCTCCCAGAGGATCTCAAGTCCAAGAACCTGCATGAGCTTGATCTAGACAGGGATAAGCTGCCGTTGGACAGAGCTTTGGGTTTGCAGTGGTGTATCGAGACAGACACTTTCAAATTCAAGCTGAAAGTCAAGGAGAAGCCGCCAACCAAGCGAGGCATGCTATCCATCATCAGTTCCATCTACGATCCACTGGGATCCCTGGCACCTTTTGTACTCCCCGTCAAGCTGCTGTTGCAGGAGTTATGCAGGATGAAGTGTGATTGGGACGATCTAATACCTCCAGCTTTCCAGCAGAAGTTGAAAAAATGGCTGACAGATCTTGAGAAGGTGGCATATTTTAAGATCCACAGATGTGTTAAACCTGAAGGATTTGGGAGGACTGTCAACGCCTAATTGCATCACTTCGCCGATGCGAGCGAGAACGGATATGGTACGGCTACTTACCTGAGGATGCAGAACATAGATGAGAGAGTTCATGTTGCCTTCCTATTTGGCAAAGCCAGAGTAGCTCCAATGAAGCCTGTCACCATTCCCTGTTTGGAGCTCACCGCTGCCGTTGTTGCAATACGAGTGGACAAGATGCTTCAATCGGAGCTCCAGCTTCCACTGAAGAAGACCTGCTTTTGGACTGACAGCACATCAGTTCTTAAGTACATTAGAAACGAGGACCGAAGATTTCAAACCTTCGTTGCAAACAGGGTAACCACTATCAGGGACAACTCAGAAGTTGAGCAGTGGAGATACATCCCCGTATCCCTGAACCCTGCTGATGATGCTTCACGTGGATTGAAGGCAGAAGATCTCGTGAAGCAAAGATGGATGGAAGGCCCGGAATTCCTGCGGGAACCTGAAGAAACGTGGCCAACATTTCCTGTGGATACAAGATTCACTGCCGATGATCCAGAAGTAAAGAAAAAACGGTCAATGCAATACTTGTTGACACCAATGCCACATCACAACTGATGACCCATTTCTCTGATTGGCAAAGATTGAAGGTTGCAGTTGCATGGCTCATAAAGCTGAAAGGAACTCTGCTCAAACTGAGTAAGAAAAGGGAAGAGTTGGAGCTTGCAAATACCAGTGCTACTGGAGCAGCAAGGTTGGATGTACGAAGGGAGATGCAAGCTTTCTCAACATCACTGGGGAATCAGAAGGTGACGCTGGAAGATCTCTTGGAGGCTGAAACCTCCATAATCGTATTTTGCCAGCAAAAGAGATTCCCCACTGAATTTGCTGCATTAACCTCTGGCAAGCCACAAGTGCCAAGAAGTAGCAGCATCTTCAAATTGGATCCGGTTCTAGATGGAGGACTTCTACGAGTTGGGGACGGCTGAATAAGGCAGCAATCCCTGAGGACATTAAACACCCTCTCATCTTGTCAAAAGACCAACACATCTCTGACCTTATCCTCCGTCATATCTATCTACAGCTTGGACATGGAGGTAGAAACCATGTTCTTTCTGCTACAAGAAGAAAGTACTGGATAACAAGTGAACCTACTGCAGTGAGGAAGATCATATCAAGGTGCTTGTCTGTAAGCTCCATGGTGGAAAGACCGGTGAGCAAAAAATGGCAGACCTGCCAGAAGAGAGAGTGATTCCTGATCTACCGCCATTCACTAATGTTGGCGTAGATTACTTTGGGCCAGTTGACATGAAAAGAGGCCGTAGCGTCGTGAAAAGATATGGAGTAGTGTTCACTTAAATGACGAGCAGGGCCGTGCACCTGCAAGTGGCCTATTCTCTTGACACAGACTCGTGCATCAATGCATTGCATAGGTTCATCTGTCGAAGAGGACAAGTCTCGCACTTGAGATCCGACAATGGCACCAACTTTGTCAGTGCAGAAAGAAAGCTGCAAGAAGCCTTAGCCTCTTTGAATCATGACCGCATTGAAAGAGCCTTGTCCAATAAGGGAATCAAGTGGAGCTTTAACCCTCGAGCTGGGTCACATCACGGTGGCGCTTGGGAGCGCATGATCCGGATGATCAGGAAGATTTTGTGCTCTGTGCTCCGCCAGCAAACCTTGGATGACGAAGGGTTCCATACCGTGCTCTGTGAGGCTGAAGCTATGCTCAGCGATCGCACCATCACAAAGCTGTCAGAGGACCCTAATGACCTTGAGGCGTTGACGCCAAACCATCTGCTGCCCCTCAAAGGAAAGCCAGTTCTCCCACCAGGACTGTTCGACAAAAGGGATGTTTACGCTAGGAGAAGGTGGAAACAAACCCAGTAAATCTCGGATCTCTTTTGGAAAAGGTGGATCCGTGAGTACTTACCACTTTTACAGGAGCGTCAAAAATGGAACCAGGAGAAGAGGAGTTTTGTGACCTGGTCATGGTTGCAGACTCCACAGCACCACGTGGATCATGGATGCTAGGAAGAGTCCTGGAAACCTTCCCTGATAAGAGAGGTCTTGTACGTGTGGTTCGTTTGAAGACCAAGACAAACATCATTGAACGACCCATAACCAAAATATGCTTGCTTAATGAAGTTAAAGAATAATTGGTTCCCATTTAAAAATGGGCTATATATTTATTTATTTATTTATTTATTTTCTCTTGGTATTTATGGCTCATTTCAATTTGGTGTAATTGCTCTGGCAGACGCAATTAGGGGCTGGAGTGTAGGAGCCATATCAATTTTGCTTTATTTCATGCAATTTTGCCCCATGCCACAAGGGGGCTGTAGCTACAAACAGTTTTTCGACTGTGCCCAGGTGCCCTATGTGCTTATGTGTCTATGTACCTTAACTTGGTGAGCAATCCGGAATGTTATTTTTGGTTACATGTATTATGAGTTAACGTTATTGACGCTATATGATATTGAATGGAAAATAAACCTGCGAGATAATCGTATCACTGAGATTTCCATTTGTTATGTTCGAGCGCGCTGGGCGCACGTCTAAAACTAAAACAGCTATCAGCAACCAGTACTAGACTTCGTTTAGGACTTAGTCAGTACAGTAACCTTTGGAGGAGGACACAAATGACGACACAATTGAGCAATCTGCTCACCATAAACAAATCATTAAATTTGAACACCGTTTCTATGGGCAAATGCTATGAAATGTATAGATCTAATGGTTCCTCTGTCTGATTGTGGGCATGTGTCTGCAAAGAACCTTTTCAAACCCTTTCATAGAAATCAGCCTCTCTGTATTAGTCAGGATTTTCAGCACGTTACAATATACCCTAAGGCAGGGGTGCCCACACTTTTTTAGCTTGTAAGCCACTTTTAAAGTGACCAGGTCAAAATGATCTACCTACATAACGAATACTAAACATCTATTCATTAATACATAATACTGAGTATACTTTATATAACACAATGCGTAACTGATGTTTAGAGAGTAATGTAACCCTTGGTATTGCACATAAAAATTGACAGCAGCAATGCACATAGGTGACAAACAGCCATCAATACTGCAAACAGTTTACACACCTGGAGCTGGTGGTTTTCTCCATAAAGTTTTGAATGACTGAAAAATGAACTCTCCCTGCGTGCGTTCTTTCATGGGCAGTAATGTTAATGGCTCCTCTTTTGCAGTAATATCTGTAAACACCATCCGAATAAAAACACACAGCTGGGCTGTATCTCTGGGGTCTGTAGACTCGTCTAACTGCAGTGAGATACACTTGCAGTCTGCAATGTCTCTCTGACGCTGCTGTGTCAAATCCTCGGCCATCACAGCGCTGTGTAACTGTACTTCTTGATAGCTGAAGAGTTTTGATTGATGATAATATTTCTTCTTTGTTTTAAAAATCCCAAAACAAGGAGTCAGCTGCCTCAGCGAAGGCCTCTTTTATCATATCTCAGTCTGTCAAGGACGTCTTATGCTTATGATAGAGTGACTCACCCGTAACTATGCTTCAGTAGCGGCCTTTGCTTGTGAATTCTGCTGTGTGAAAAACGACTGTTGTCCGATTAACTGTGATTTTAGTTCCCTCCCCTTTATCTTTCTTAGTTCGCTTTTCAGGGGGAAGTCAGTGTTGTACTTTTTATGTATAGTTCAAAAGTGCCTCTGAACATTCCCCTTCAGAATAGCGATGGTAGTTTGACAAATTAGACAAATGCACTTCGAAAAAGACAGTCAAAAAAAAAGTCCTCCTCCCACTTATGTTTTTATATCCCTGGTAACCAGGTAACTTAGCTCGTTTGTGTTTTGCAGTAGCACCGCATTTGCGCATGCATGGTGACCCGTGGCGTGTGACCCGTACAAGAAGAGATCTCAGACTGACTGTCCTGTACGTCAGTCACGTGGCATAGATTTGACTGGGCTTTTTGGAGATTCATTCATTAATTTTCCTGCCCTGCCACGCGATCGACCCACACTACCTTTGTGATCTACCAGTCGATCCCGTCAACGTACTGGGCACCCCTGCCCTAAGTATTAATTACTTGTTATACTCATCATTAATCAAAGGAATAGTGTAAAAATGCACCTTCGTCATCTCTAAGCAAAAATCGAAATCAATTGAATAAACTTACATTCTCAGTCTCAGTACACAGTAAAGGTTATTCTCACATTAGTCTCCGGTTCAATGAAATATTCACACACTCAGCACAGAACTTCATGTGATATCATGCATCTACCGAAGGTAATAAGTGAGTATAATGCGATTGATCACAAGGTCTAAAAGGTCTGCGACAGTGCTGTGGCTTCTAAAAACAAGACACATTAAGACAACATTGTTTCTTTTTGCAAGATGTTGAAAATTGCAGAGTTGATCAGAGGAGAACTTTGACCTCCAAGCCTAAGATAAGATCAAAACAAAAACAATATATTCTTAAATTGTGGTCAAATTTTACATGTGCACTGTACCTCCATTAAAGTGTTGGTTCTGAAACAAGCAAGTACATCATTTTTTGCAGCAATGCTTTATTAACACACACTAGAATGTAAAAAAGATGCAGGACATTCACAATGTCAGTAACTGTTGTGATTAACAGGGGTGGATTGGCCATCAGGAGTACCGGGACTTTTCCCGGTGGGCCGGTCACTAATGGGCCGATGGACGGCCGTTTTTTTATTTTATTTTTATTTATTTATTAGTTTAACTTTCTTTTTTTGCCATGCATCAGCTCGGCCCACAGTGCTCAGCTGCAGACACAGCAGAGAGGTGACAATTGGCCCAGTGGCCTGTGGAGATGATCTCACCAGAGACCCAAGCAGCCCAGTGAGCCCACCCATAGATTATTTCACCCGTCCCAACCCAGACATCCTTTCTCCAGTATCCTTCTTAAGAGCAAGTGAGCACCACACTGTGCAGTTATCATTTATTTTATTCAAGGCTTCAGAATATAAAGGGATATTGTTTAGTATAGTGGTGTTATTAAGAGCTTGTGTGTTTGTATGTACATCAACGGGGCGAGTTGGCACAATATCCGCACACGGATTGTAGTGGGCCGGTCTGGACCAAAAAGTCCAGGGCCAAATTTTTGTAACAAAGTAACAGTAACAGTAACAAAGGTGGCAAGCAGCTCTAGAACCTTCTGTTAATTGATAAATGAGCCTTGTGATGTTTTTGACCCAACAGAAGATCTGTCTTTACTGTTAACAGTTCACAGAATGGACACGATAGCTTTCATGGACAGCCTGATGGCCTGTATATAGTTTTTTGCCCCAACAAGAAGTTAGTCATCTTAAGTGGCATGCACCAATTTTCATTTTGCCAAAACTGTTCAGAGGACTTTTGGATGTTCACAGACTCACCAAATTTGGCACGTAGGTTCAAACTCATGAGTACTTTAATTTGATACACACTGCCCTTAAATGCGGCACAACAGCTCAGTAGCGCCCCCTAATGGCTTTTCCCATTTTGTACGTACAGACAAACTCCTAAACACGCCAAAGTGTGCACATTCATCATGAGTCACGAACATTGATATCTGCTAGGCATTTTCAATGACGGCTCCACAGTGCCCCCTGGAAGATTTCAAGCTTGAAGCCCCGCCACCTACAAGATGCACATACATACATGCATGACATGTGGTATGCATATGTATCATGACCAGATACATTAAAACCCTGTTAGACTCAGTCGAACAGGAAGTCTGCCGTTTTGATTCACAGTCAAGACTTTGCTGCCAATTGGCACCATTTCCCTGCCTCGTACTTTAATGAACTCCTCCTACAGATTTAAAACCACAGACTTCACATTCATTCAGTATCATCCTTAGACCTTGAAGATGAAATGTTATCAAAGTCTTTAGCCTCCGTTATCCCTGGTGGGCGTGGCAGTAAAATAAAATAAGGTATGTAGGTAACCAATGGTGTTTGAAGTGTGCGTGCGTGCATGCGTGCGTGCGTGTGTCTGTGTGTAGTGAAGTGCAAAAGCCCTGCATGCTGGGAAGGAGAGAGACAGATGACTTGATAGCCAGGTTATATAGGGAGGAGGAGCCCTGATGTGGATCAGTTTCAGGTGAGGCATCTTCTCCTGACCCACCTCCTCAATCACCTGTACAGAAATGGGTTAACACACAATAACACTGGACAGAGTCATCACAATAGCCAAATGTCACCCAAAATTCCCTTTTAACGTTGCATGAAGCACTACATTAGGAAACTTACATAAAAAACTTTTTTCCGTAAAATTCAGCTTAATCTACCTGACTGTGCAATAAGACACTTGTCTCGCTAAGAAATGCTCAAAAATTACTTATGTGCATTTCAACCAAAAATCAACAATGCCATGAACAACTGAAACCATGTAAGTTATAATATTTATCCAAGTTCAAAGATTCCTATCCATTTCTCTGATGTTGATGAGTCTATCTCTAGTGTAGGCAAAGCATGCTGTGTTAGAAAAGGTTATAAAAGCAGCAAAACATAGCAAAAATGTAGTAGAGTTTAAAGGCTTGGCTACAGCACAGTACTACAATAATGCCATGATATTAATATGATATCGATTGCTGACAGCAATTAATTGTTAAATTAACTTTAACTTTTAACTTTGTTTTATTAACTGTACATGTCTATATGTAGAGAGAGAGAGAGAACCGTTTTTGTTGTTGTTTTGAATGACATTTAAAGTTTATTTCATCATGTAACCAAGGCAAAGGTTTTTCGGACGATCACATGACATTCAATTCAATCTGCAAAGCATACAGTGCAGTATTCTAAAAACTTGCTGGTAATCATGGTGAAACAACTTGAACTTTTACCCACATGTGTAAGGAAGGCAGCACACAGCCTGTTCTGCAAACACAACAGAGATGAAATAAAATCATAAACGGTGATGAAAGTTGTGAAGTCATGATGACTCAACCATCGAGTTTGACTGGTCTTTAAACTGATAGGGAGAGGGGTGGAGTGGCTGTGAAAGATCGGGACCAGATTGTAACCACAGTCTATTTATACTGGAAGTCTTTTGTTGAAAGCTGGTCATTAACATTTTGCACTTAGTTTAATTTTAGTTCCAATTGAGTTTCATACTTAAAGCCAAGCATTTACCATATTGTAGCCAGCCATGTGCTTAGCTTTTCAAAAAGTGAGCACAAGAAAAATGCATCCTTGTCTGAAGAAACACCTTATTTTGTTTACAACATATGTCAAAAATTAGCTGAAAATCTTTTTGTGGACCACTCTTTCATTCAGTTCATGCGCATACACTCAGCTGAAGCAGTAACAATGCTTGAGGTTGATTTACAGAGATCGTTGTGCAGGGTTGTATGGCCTGCCTGAAAAGGATTCCTACGCAATTTATTGAGCTTTTGTGATGAGCTTGATAGATGACATGGTGGCTTTTTGTACTTCAGGCCATAAAATTCAGGGCTGGAATTTAATTTGTTGTGGTTATGTGGTAATCACCTTGACGGTGCTTTAAGTAAGATTGTCAAGTTTTAAAATTCAAAAACCATCTAAAACCTGAACAGGCTACAATCCGAGGCAGTTCAGGTCTCCACAGGTGGTGTTGATTGATGACTGACCTTCATGCTTCATGCCTTTCCTTTCCCCGCCAGAACCTGCCCATGTGTTTGTTGTTCCCAGTGCCAGAGTCCTGGCCAAAGCTTCTGCATGGCTGATTTAACTAACTAACTAACTAACTAACTAACTAACTAACTAACTGTATTTACTGTTTATGGCTACTTTGGTGATATGCTGTGCCCCTACTTTGTTGGGAGAATGAATTGAACAGGTGGACAATTTTTACATATTGCACCTTTAAAGTAGAAGTAGATGGAATCATGTCACTATTTTATACCTGTGCATTTGTTAGACACATATGTCAATGAGAACACCTAAATTGTAAACTGGCATCAATCAAAAGACCAAAAAGGTGATGAACAGTGGAGATTTAATATGATAGTAACAGTTTAACCAGGCTGTATGCCTCACTTCTTTCATATATGATAGTAATAGTGTAACCAGGCTGTATGCCTCACTTCTTTCATATATGATGGTTGTGATGCCTAGTTTTGTTGACTGGCCACCATAAGGAGAGGGGTCTGGCTGCAGACCTCCAGTGTTGGGTCATTTCCGGTGCAGCCTCCAGTCTCAGGCTGGCTCCAGTCTCAGGACCGGAAAAAACAAACTTTTTTAGCGTCTCCCCAAGACTTTCGACTTTTTATTACCGTCGTGAAAACAGTAAGTGACTGATTATGCTGTTATTTAAAGTTAGTTACGTCAACGGTGGCTAGCATTAGCTCCTAAAGTTTTATGGTAGCATTGGCTTTTTTTCTGCAGATATCGTAAGCTAACTGTTTATTTATAACTGTGTGTTCAGCTTTGTTCAACTTTTTTAGTAAAGAGTTTAGCACAGGTATAGGTCTTAAGATGTTGTTGATGTTGTCCAAATGAAGATAAAATAAAGGTTTAAACATTTGCTATCGTTCAGGCCGCTCGGTTTACTGAAATAAGAAGTTGTCACTCAGCGTGTAAAGGTTGTATAAGATAATGTAAATCTTGTTTAAAATGAAATGTATGTACTATGAGCTCAACATCAGTTTTTCTATGATATGTAGATGCATCACTCAATTATTCAGGCAGATGGAAGGCATACAGTGGAATGCTGCACAGCTTGTTGTAAATTGTTCCACTGCCCCCTTTGCCCTAAATATAAGCCAGCCTGCCTGCCAAGCTCCAGCTGCACCTTGATGTACACATCAAATAAGCCATCACATTCAAAGTAATGTAACTTTGTGTGTCTGTGTGTATTCTTATGTCTTGTTAGTCATTGGCTAATTTAAACTTTTTTTCTTGACTTGCTCAATCTGCAATGTAATTTGAACTGCCGGAGTGGAGGACACTTTCATTGCCCTATGTGTGAAAGAAGCATTATTAGGACAGACATGGAGGGACAACTGAAGGTTTGCCAATGTGCCACAACATCCTCAGCTGCTGCTCAATGCGAGCCAGACCCTAGCCATCAGACACATCTGCTACACCCTCTCCCCTGCTTCCACCATTCCATACGTCACCTCCTCTGCAGAATTGACTGTCCCTCCCCCTTATACAGTTTAACAGCATAATGCAAAATTTTAAATACAGTTTATAAACTGGCACCATAAAAAGTGTGTGTGTGTGTGTGTGTGTATGTGTGTGAGTGTGAGAGAGAGACTGCATGGAATGGTTTGTTCCTGACAGAATTGCTTGCATGTTGTGTCAACTTTATCATTTAAATAGCTACTTCTTAATGCAGTTAGTCCTGAACAGTGCAAAGAGACCACTGATTTGCAAATGGAGGTAATGTTACTATTTGTAATTTATATCTAAAGTATTTAAAGTACTGTAAAATATTTAGAGTACTGTAATTTCATCAACTGACCTTTTCCTTACATCCTAGGGGTTTCCAAGACAGCTGTACGGATGGTAGGAGACATTATTGGTCTTATTTAATTCAGTGTGCTTACAAGATATTAACATAAAATGATTAGTGTTTTATTCAATATACCATACTGGATGCCCCTTATAATTTCAATAATTTCTCATTCAAATCAAAATCCCTTAATAATAATATTTAATATTTAATCTGACATACATGTACAGTGGTAATTACTTTTTTCCTTCTTGAGATGGACATGCCAGTTATGCAAAAGCGGTGGTGTGTTATGCTAATGGAGAACTCTGACCTTGGAAGGTGAGAGCACAAAAATGTTGACATTTAATTGACTTGGAAATGTTAACACTTAACAATAAAATAAGGTATGTAGGTAACCAATGGTGTTTGAAGTGTGCGTGCGTGCATGCGTGCGTGCGTGCGTGCGTGCGTGTGTCTGTGTGTAGTGAAGTGCAAAAGCCCTGCATGCTGGGAAGGAGAGAGACAGATGACTTGATAGCCAGGTTATATAGGGAGGAGGAGCCCTGATGTGGATCAGTTTCAGGTGAGGCATCTTCTCCTGACCCACCTCCTCAATCACCTGTACAGAAATGGGTTAACACACAATAACACTGGACAGAGTCATCACAATAGCCAAATGTCACCCAAAATTCCCTTTTAACGTTGCATGAAGCACTACATTAGGAAACTTACATAAAAAACTTTTTTCCGTAAAATTCAGCTTAATCTACCTGACTGTGCAATAAGACACTTGTCTCGCTAAGAAATGCTCAAAAATTACTTATGTGCATTTCAACCAAAAATCAACAATGCCATGAACAACTGAAACCATGTAAGTTATAATATTTATCCAAGTTCAAAGATTCCTATCCATTTCTCTGATGTTGATGAGTCTATCTCTAGTGTAGGCAAAGCATGCTGTGTTAGAAAAGGTTATAAAAGCAGCAAAACATAGCAAAAATGTAGTAGAGTTTAAAGGCTTGGCTACAGCACAGTACTACAATAATGCCATGATATTAATATGATATCGATTGCTGACAGCAATTAATTGTTAAATTAACTTTAACTTTTAACTTTGTTTTATTAACTGTACATGTCTATATGTAGAGAGAGAGAGAGAACCGTTTTTGTTGTTGTTTTGAATGACATTTAAAGTTTATTTCATCATGTAACCAAGGCAAAGGTTTTTCGGACGATCACATGACATTCAATTCAATCTGCAAAGCATACAGTGCAGTATTCTAAAAACTTGCTGGTAATCATGGTGAAACAACTTGAACTTTTACCCACATGTGTAAGGAAGGCAGCACACAGCCTGTTCTGCAAACACAACAGAGATGAAATAAAATCATAAACGGTGATGAAAGTTGTGAAGTCATGATGACTCAACCATCGAGTTTGACTGGTCTTTAAACTGATAGGGAGAGGGGTGGAGTGGCTGTGAAAGATCGGGACCAGATTGTAACCACAGTCTATTTATACTGGAAGTCTTTTGTTGAAAGCTGGTCATTAACATTTTGCACTTAGTTTAATTTTAGTTCCAATTGAGTTTCATACTTAAAGCCAAGCATTTACCATATTGTAGCCAGCCATGTGCTTAGCTTTTCAAAAAGTGAGCACAAGAAAAATGCATCCTTGTCTGAAGAAACACCTTATTTTGTTTACAACATATGTCAAAAATTAGCTGAAAATCTTTTTGTGGACCACTCTTTCATTCAGTTCATGCGCATACACTCAGCTGAAGCAGTAACAATGCTTGAGGTTGATTTACAGAGATCGTTGTGCAGGGTTGTATGGCCTGCCTGAAAAGGATTCCTACGCAATTTATTGAGCTTTTGTGATGAGCTTGATAGATGACATGGTGGCTTTTTGTACTTCAGGCCATAAAATTCAGGGCTGGAATTTAATTTGTTGTGGTTATGTGGTAATCACCTTGACGGTGCTTTAAGTAAGATTGTCAAGTTTTAAAATTCAAAAACCATCTAAAACCTGAACAGGCTACAATCCGAGGCAGTTCAGGTCTCCACAGGTGGTGTTGATTGATGACTGACCTTCATGCTTCATGCCTTTCCTTTCCCCGCCAGAACCTGCCCATGTGTTTGTTGTTCCCAGTGCCAGAGTCCTGGCCAAAGCTTCTGCATGGCTGATTTAACTAACTAACTAACTAACTAACTAACTAACTAACTAACTGTATTTACTGTTTATGGCTACTTTGGTGATATGCTGTGCCCCTACTTTGTTGGGAGAATGAATTGAACAGGTGGACAATTTTTACATATTGCACCTTTAAAGTAGAAGTAGATGGAATCATGTCACTATTTTATACCTGTGCATTTGTTAGACACATATGTCAATGAGAACACCTAAATTGTAAACTGGCATCAATCAAAAGACCAAAAAGGTGATGAACAGTGGAGATTTAATATGATAGTAACAGTTTAACCAGGCTGTATGCCTCACTTCTTTCATATATGATAGTAATAGTGTAACCAGGCTGTATGCCTCACTTCTTTCATATATGATGGTTGTGATGCCTAGTTTTGTTGACTGGCCACCATAAGGAGAGGGGTCTAGCTGCAGACCTCCAGTGTTGGGTCATTTCCGGTGCAGCCTCCAGTCTCAGGCTGGCTCCAGTCTCAGGACCGGAAAAAACAAACTTTTTTAGCGTCTCCCCAAGACTTTCGACTTTTTATTACCGTCGTGAAAACAGTAAGTGACTGATTATGCTGTTATTTAAAGTTAGTTACGTCAACGGTGGCTAGCATTAGCTCCTAAAGTTTTATGGTAGCATTGGCTTTTTTTCTGCAGATATCGTAAGCTAACTGTTTATTTATAACTGTGTGTTCAGCTTTGTTCAACTTTTTTAGTAAAGAGTTTAGCACAGGTATAGGTCTTAAGATGTTGTTGATGTTGTCCAAATGAAGATATAAATAAAGGTTTAAACATTTGCTATCGTTCAGGCCGCTCGGTTTACTGAAATAAGAAGTTGTCACTCAGCGTGTAAAGGTTGTATAAGATAATGTAAATCTTGTTTAAAATGAAATGTATGTACTATGAGCTCAACATCAGTTTTTCTATGATATGTAGATGCATCACTCAATTATTCAGGCAGATGGAAGGCATACAGTGGAATGCTGCACAGCTTGTTGTAAATTGTTCCACTGCCCCCTTTGCCCTAAATATAAGCCAGCCTGCCTGCCAAGCTCCAGCTGCACCTTGATGTACACATCAAATAAGCCATCACATTCAAAGTAATGTAACTTTGTGTGTCTGTGTGTATTCTTATGTCTTGTTAGTCATTGGCTAATTTAAACTTTTTTTCTTGACTTGCTCAATCTGCAATGTAATTTGAACTGCCGGAGTGGAGGACACTTTCATTGCCCTATGTGTGAAAGAAGCATTATTAGGACAGACATGGAGGGACAACTGAAGGTTTGCCAATGTGCCACAACATCCTCAGCTGCTGCTCAATGCGAGCCAGACCCTAGCCATCAGACACATCTGCTACACCCTCTCCCCTGCTTCCACCATTCCATACGTCACCTCCTCTGCAGAATTGACTGTCCCTCCCCCTTATACAGTTTAACAGCATAATGCAAAATTTTAAATACAGTTTATAAACTGGCACCATAAAAAGTGTGTGTGTGTGTGTGTATGTGTGTGAGTGTGAGAGAGAGACTGCATGGAATGGTTTGTTCCTGACAGAATTGCTTGCATGTTGTGTCAACTTTATCATTTAAATAGCTACTTCTTAATGCAGTTAGTCCTGAACAGTGCAAAGAGACCACTGATTTGCAAATGGAGGTAATGTTACTATTTGTAATTTATATCTAAAGTATTTAAAGTACTGTAAAATATTTAGAGTACTGTAATTTCATCAACTGACCTTTTCCTTACATCCTAGGGGTTTCCAAGACAGCTGTACGGATGGTAGGAGACATTATTGGTCTTATTTAATTCAGTGTGCTTACAAGATATTAACATAAAATGATTAGTGTTTTATTCAATATACCATACTGGATGCCCCTTATAATTTCAATAATTTCTCATTCAAATCAAAATCCCTTAATAATAATATTTAATATTTAATCTGACATACATGTACAGTGGTAATTACTTTTTTCCTTCTTGAGATGGACATGCCAGTTATGCAAAAGCGGTGGTGTGTTATGCTAATGGAGAACTCTGACCTTGGAAGGTGAGAGCACAAAAATGTTGACATTTAATTGACTTGGAAATGTTAACACTTTATCTCTGTTATACCTATAAGACATTTATTTTTTTCTTTAACTCTTTTTATTTGAGCCATGGAAAAATGTTTGCCCGCTGTAGATCATCCATATTAAATTCAGATGTTTGTACTTAACTACTGTTACACTCTTCAAAGCTCAATTATGTATGTATGTGTTTTTTGTTAAAGACAGGAAGAGAGGCTTTAGGCTCAACAAAGCGTAATGTTTTATTTTTTATGAATTGACATTGCTAAGCTAGATGGACGGAGTTTATGCCCTCTTGAAAGAATTAATGTTAATGCAGTAATGTTGATGACAGATGTATTGAATCGATATGTTGCTACACTGATATAGATAGGCCTACCAATGTTACATGCTACCAGAGATGGACGGAGTACTCGACCCCAGTACTTGAGTAAGAGTACAAATACTACTGGTCAAAATTTACTCCATTACAAGTAAAAGTAGCTCAGTCGACATGTTACTCGAGTAAGAGTAAAAAAGTACTTGCTTTTAAAGGTACTTAAGTGTCCAAAAGTACATGTTTTTAAATTTACTTTAAGTAAAAGTAATGAATTTAAGGACCTTTTAACTCTTGTTTCTGAAAATTAACTCTTTGAAACCATCTGCACTGATGTGCTTGCTTTTAGAACCACAATGTTATATAAAGCCTGCAGAAACACCTATAAAAACAAATAAAATGATTGGGATCATAGGAGGACAGCAGATGTTGCAGATGCAGATGTTTATTAACAATCATTAAAACTGTAACCAAATGAACCTGCACCGTCCAACTAACTCTATCATTTAGCTAAGTTGGGAACTGGAACACCCTCAAAGACCAATGTTGTCCCCAGACCACTGGTTGAGAATCACTGCTTTACGAAAAACTACATCTCTGCTTTCAATAACTCAATGTTGAAGACACTTGACTTTACAGGAAGGACATGTACCAGTACAATATAGATCATTATCATTAGCCGTTTTTAGACAGAGCACCAAGCCTCCAATTTGCCTGTCCTTTTGGCGGCTCGGTCCGCGGTTTTAGACATAGGCCGGCAAATTGGGGGTCTGTTTTGGTCCGCCGATTTTCCGCCTTGGAGGGTACACTTATTTCCGCCTCGACTGCTATCTAAAACCGAGGCGGAAATGTGCCGGCCCGTGGGTGAGATGGGCGGAGGTGTCAATGACCTGCACTGTTATGCGACCCACAACCGAGGAGTTTTAAAACCAGGAAACAGCTGATCACAGCAGTCAGTCCATTACTTCAACCACGGTAATTAAGATGAGCAACTGGACAGCCTCTGAGATCCAGGAGATGCAGCGTCTCCTCGGTCTCTGTAGCGGTTTAGTTGTGTTAGCTTGTTGTTGTAACGCAAGCTAGGAACGGTCGCTACTTTCAAATTAAAAGCCCCCCGCTAAGAACCCAGTTCTAAACTCCAATGGGGTGCAATGTAAAGCTCTTATTTTAAAGACAAATTCTATGTCACTGTTCGCAGCCCAACTTCGAGCTTCATGTCACGTCTCATGTTTACGCCTACCTCAGAGGCGGCCTTTGGTAAAGGAGGAATATTACGCCTCGGTTTTAGAAAGACAGGCCGGCACATTGCCGCCCTTACCGTGGAGCAAATGTGCCGCCTTTTCTATCTAAAAACGGGTTATTATGAGACTCAGCGGATTGTATTTCTTCTCCTGATGCAGCCATTGTCGCGGTTTTGTGTTGACAAGCGCAGTCGAGAGCGTGGCTACTTTGGTGGTATCCTTATGGGGAGGGATGGCGTATTTCTGCTTTTACGTAGATCCCAGTGGAGAGCATGTACTGTGATAGGTTTCCATCTTTGACAAACACAGCTTGTGTCCAATAGTATTTTAGAAAAAAAAAAAAAAAAAGAGCAGACCTGAAAGTAACGAGTACTTTTCAGCCTTCCTAGAATAGAATATTTGTCTTGGAAATGTATTCATGTAAGAGTAATAAGTACCAAAGAAATCTAATACTCAAGTAAAGTACAAATCCGCTGGATATGTACTTAAATACAGTACTCAACTAAATTTACTCCGTTACTGTCCACCACTGCATGCTACGTAGACAGAATTGGCAAGATCAACATGTATGCCACATACAAGAAATTAATGGTTTTAACGTTACAATGTTGATTAGTTAAATATAAATCAGCAACAAATTCACGACAATAGTGCTTCTACCGGAAGTGTCTACACATTTTTATTTTGAATTTTCTTGCATGTACTGAGACTGAGACTAACCCTCAATTTCCACTGGATACGTCTCCGCTGCGTTGCGTCTCCGCCAGGCCAGCGGAGCAGATACGTTTCACTTTAGTCTATGAGTCAATCCCCACCAGGTCCGCTGCGCTGCGTACCTGCTCCGTCCCAGCTCCAGCAGTCCGGAGCCCTCCGGCACAAATACGCAGGACTTCTATTTCTGGCGGATGCCGGAGCACGACGCAACAATTCAGCGGAATTTAGCAGGGAGCAGACAGGAAGTCAAGCGCCAAAATAACAAACAGTATCCGGTTACCTTTCAAAATAAAACACTCCGTGTTGACACCAGCACACAAATCTCAAAAAAGAGACAAACACAAGCTCTTCTGCTGATCCTTCGGTCGGAAACACTCTGTGTTGTTGTTTTTAATAACACAGACCTATAACTCCGGTCAGGAGTGATTATGTGATTATCGCGGGAACTCCTCGTCCTCCTGACGCCAGCTGTCTACCGTACTGCGCCGTGTCGTACTCGAACCGCAACCGGTGGGGATTGGCTGACGGCGGACGACGGAGCCAAACCGGATCGGAGCTGCAACGCAGCGGACACGTATCCAGTGGAAATTAGGGGTGACCCTCAATTTCCACTGGAAACGTCTCCGCTGCGTTGCGTCTCTGCCATTCCAGCGGAGCAGATACGTTTCACTTTAGTCTATGTGTCAATCCCCACCAGGTCCACTGCGCTGCGTATCAGCTCCGTCCCAGCTCCAGCAGTCCGGAGCCCTCCGGCACAGATACGCAGGACTTCTATTTCTGGCGGATGCCGGAGCACGACGCAGCAATTTAGCTGAATTTAGCATGAAGCAGACAGGAAGTAAAGCGCCAAAATAACAAACAGCATCCGGTTACTTTTCAAAATAAAACACTCCGTGTTGACACCAGCACACAAATCTCAAAAAAGAGACAAACACAAGCTCTTCTGCTACTCCTTCGGTCGGGAACACTTCCTGTTGTTGTTTTTAATAACACAGACCTATAACTCCGGTTGGGAGTGATTATGTGATTATCGCGGGAACTCCTCGTCCTCCTGACGGCAGCTGTCTACCGTACTGCGCCGTGGCGTACTCGAACCGCAACCGGTGGGGATTGGCGGACGGCGGAGCCAAACCGGATCGGAGCTGCAATGCAGCGGACACGTATCCAGTGGAAATTAGGGGTGAGACTGGAACTGGCCTGAGACTGGAGGCTGCACCGGAAGCGACCCCACACTGGAGGTCTGCAGCCAGACTCTCTCGACCATAAGAGGGTGATGGAGATGGACTGTCAGTTGGACTGTGTTGCGTTTCAGTGTGTATGGATGACTTTTTGAAAATAAGTTTAAATCACTCTGAATGGTTTTCATGTGCAAACGTGTCTCACATTGCTGTGTCTGTTGCCAAACTGTCTGCTGTTATTATTCATATAGCGCTTTTCAATGACCCAAAGTCGCTCATTCACACACAGTCATACGGGTGGTGGTAAACTACGATAGTAGCAACAGCTGCCTGGGGCAGACTGACGGAAGCGTGGCTGCCATTCAGCGCCTACGGCCCCTCCGACCACCACCTCAAACATACAGCAGTCATACACACATCTTGCCCAAGGACACAACGACCATGATGATGCAGTTGGCGGAGCGAGGATCGAACCGCCGACCCGCTCTACCACCTAAGCCACGGTCGCCCGCCTCTCTTTAAAAGACTCCGTGTAGAAGCAAAAACAAGAGCGATTAGAGCTACATAAAGTTACTTCAGTACCTTCTTTGCTTTTACTGCTGTATGCTTACCTCCAGGGAGATATGCTGTTAATACTGCATCATTATTATCTTCTGCCATGGTATTACGTCACAGGTCAATGGCTTACCAATGTTTCTGATATTGTTAAACTAACAACCTGCTCAGTGCCCAAATTAGTTTTTATTATATAGTATTTTACACATGAATTTAGGGGAATCAACTAATATTTTGAGATTATCTTCACTTAAAAAAAAGTTCTTGACCTATTAAAATAGTTTCTAAAGAAACAAATGAGTGTATTGCCAGACTTCCCAGCATACATTGTTTGACTGTTAAAACTCTCCTGAGACCCTTGTTTTTCATAGTTTGAAGAAGACACGGGATGGGAACTTGCTGTGTGGGCTTCAATACATTTTAAAGGTAAGTCATGGCCAGTTGTTTGCACAATAATTCTTACCATGATAAAGGTTAGTGTTGATTTCAGTCTTCAACCCCTCACACAATTACATTTCATTAACTCAACTGGGAGTGGTTTTATCTTTGAGCCAATGCAGGAAACAAACAACTCCAACAGTAGCAGCTAGGCTTATTCATCAGAGTAATAAAACAATTTAGACCAACCAGATATTTTGGACTGCACTGCAGATAAAAAATGTTCAGATTTTGAATGTCAGTTGAAAGATTGTGTTGACTCAACTACATAATTCTTTGAAAGATATAAGATTTGTATAACTAGAAAAGTTTATTTGTTACTTGTCTTCTCAATTCATTTAACTTAACATTTCAAGGTAGCCTGGCCATTCACCAAGTTTTACCTTAAAACAGATGGCAGTGAATCCCCCCTTGTATACGATTAACTGTGAACTGAATCAGAGATCAATGTGAGACACCTATTGAAAACAAAAAACAAAACTATGTGTGCTAAATGTGCTCTAATATTTATATTAAATATTTCCATTTTCAACAGGTCATAAAATCGTTATAGGGCAAGCTGTCTGTGGTTTTATAGATCTACTATGCCCTATGTTATTGCACTGGAAAGCTGTACTTCCTTAAAGAGGAGGAATAGGCAGCACAACAATCAATTATGTAATGACATTGTGACCAGCATGAGTTAAACACTAGATAAAGTCCAATGTTGAGAGTAACTAGGATTTCACCATAACACTACCTTAAATAATGTGATGTCAGTAGTCTTGAACTGACTACTGAGTTCTTGACGATGATGGTGTATCCGTTAAAACCATCCTCCAGGGAGAATTCAATATTAGACAAATTCACCACTCTATTGATTCTGTGATTTAGATAGCGGTGGACGATACTGCAAATTTTGCTATCGATCCGATACCAAGTAATTACAGGGCCAGTATTGCCGACACCGATACTGATACAGATACTTTTTACTTGAAAATTCCTGATCATTGAGTGATGTTGTACTTTGGCGTTTAATTAGCTGATCATGATTATGATAATAATAAAACACAGGACAAAGATTTCAGCCAAATAAGAAAATAATATTTAACATAATTAACCCTCTGGCCTCTATGCTGGCCATTTGTGTCCACCTCCCTTCCTTTTTGTTGATCATTTTAGCTGTGTTAATGCAAATGGAATGATATTTCTCAAGGGTCTGGATTTTTGCCTGATCTTTTAATTTTCAAAACCTGCTCTTTAAATATGTCAGTTTTATACTGTATATCTACAATTGTACCTTATGGCTCTATCGTGGACACTTTTGGCCAATTGAAACCCATGAAAACTACATTTTTTAATTCCTTGTGATTTACAGTATAAAATCATATAATATAGGTAAAATGGCTTTCATTCTAGACTCAACACTCAACACATTTTTAGTTTTTAATGTTTTCTACCAGATTATGTCATTTGTCCATTTTTGGGCATGGGAGCAATTTCAGGTAATATTCTTGGTTTCCACTAGGGGCGTAGGATGGCTTCCTGCTACGGTGGCCCAGAGGTGTCAGGCCAAATACAAAAGCCACAACACAAATACAAAAGCCACAACACGAATACAAAAGCCACAACACAAATACAAAAGCCATAACATGAATACAAAAGTCACAACACGAATGCAAAAGCCACAACACGAATACAAAAGCTACAACACAAATACAAAAGCCACAACACAAATATAAAAACCACAACACGAATGCAAAAGCCACAACACGAATGCAAAAGCTACAACACAAATACAAAAGCCACAACACAAATACAAAAGCCGCAACACGAATGCAAAAGCCGCAACACGAATGCAAAAGCCGCAACACGAATACAAAAGCCACAACACGAATACAAAAGCCACAACACAAATAGAAAAACCACAACACGAATGCAAAAGCCACAACACGAATGCAAAAGCTACAACACAAATACAAAAGCCACAACACGAATACAAAAGCCGCAACACGAATGCAAAAGCCGCAACACGAATGCAAAAGCCGCAACACGAATACAAAAGCCACAACACGAATACAAAAGCCACAACACCAATATAAAAACCACAACACGAATGCAAAAGCCACAACACGAATGCAAAAGCTACAACACAAATACAAAAGCCACAACACAAATACAAAGGCCACAACGGAAGTGGCCCACAACGGAAGTGACCAAAACGGAACTGAACGGCAGCGGATGTTGACAATGCAGCAGATGGTTGCTGCCATTATAGGACCCGTGTGCCGGCTGTCTCTGGGCAACACAGAGTCCAACTTCGTCGCAGACTTTTTTCCAGGCTCTCTCCTGTTTTGTCCAAGTCTCTGTGTATCTGGTTCTGTCGCGGAGCTCCTGAGCTCCGGTCTCTATATGCGTATGGAGTGTGGTAGTATGGTACGGAGCTAACGAGCTTTGGGGCGCCGAGCACGGAGCATTAGCCCCAGTTAGCACAACAGTACAACAGCAGGCTTTTCTCGCTTGTTGTGTCGTCCCGAGCCGGGGCTGCAGCGCCGATAGCAGCGCTCCGGTCCGCTCCCCGAGCTCTGTGCCACCATACCGCTGTACACGCATACAGAGACCGGACAATAAAGGAGAGTGCTTGGAGAAAATCAGAGAGGAAGTTAGACTACTTGCTAAGTTATGAAAATATGTGTCTGTTACTTAATTACAGCGATCTGTTGTACTTTACTATGAACCACAGTAGCACAATCACAGCCGACTTTCCCCACATACTGACTTGTTGAGTTTATTCGCTTTGACTCTAAGGAGTCATTGTAGGAATAGTGATATTATTCACATGAACTGAGATTATAGGGGAGACAGTGAGTGTAATAATTACATTCATGTGTCCTTCATTTCCACAACTCTGCCTAATATATATATATATATATATATATATATATATATATATATATATATATATATATCGTAACGCTGAGTGGCCTTGATGCCTGTCAGTCAGTGTCTGTAGCTGAGCACTGTGATGCATGTCTCTCTCCCCGGGCCGGGAGAGTTATCATACCGTAAAATACCAAATAGCCGGGGGGTTTATTTGTTAGGTGTTTATTTGGGACAGACGTTTAATTCCTTCCTCTCAAAAATCGGGGTTGAAAATGTCACAAAAGGTGAATTCTCTGGCATCCTTCTGCAAGTGAAGTTGTTGCAGCGGAGGAAACTTCTCATCTCTGCTGTCACTCACGGTGGCGTGCATTTGTGTCGCCATCGCCCTGATCATTTTGCGGGGTATATATATATATATATATATATATATATATATATATATATATACATACACACACACACACACACACACACACACACACACTATTCCTACACTGACTCCTTAAGAGTCAAAGCGATAAACTCCACAAGTCAGTATGTGGGGAAAGTCGGCTGTGATTGTGCTACTGTGGTTCATAGTAAAGTACAACAGATCGCTGTAAATAAGTAACAGACACATATTTTCATAACTTAGCAAGTAGTCTAACTTCCTCTCTGATTTTCTCCAAGCACTCTCCTTTATTGTCCGGTCTCTGTATGCGTGTACAGCGGTATGGTGGCACAGAGCTCGGGGAGCGGACCGGAGCGCTGCTATCGGCGCTGCAGCCCCGGCTCGGGACGACACAACAAGCGAGAAAAGCCTGCTGTTGTACTGTTGTGCTAACTGGGGCTAATGCTCCGTGCTCGGCGCCCCAAAGCTCGTTAGCTCCATACTATACTACCACACTCCATACGCATATAGAGACCGGAGCTCAGGAGCTCCGCGACAGAACCAGATACACAGAGACTTGGACAAAACAGGAGAGAGCCTGGAAAAAAGTCTGCGACGAAGTTGGACTCTGTGTTGCCCAGAGACAGCCGGCACACGGGTCCTAAAATGGCAGCAACCATCCGCTGCATTGTCAACATCCGCTGCCGTCACTTCCGTTGTGGGCCACTTCCGTTGTAGCTTTTGCATTCGTGTTGTGGCTTTTGTATTCGTGTTGTGACTTTTGCATTCGTGTTGTGGCTTTTGTATTCGTGTTGTGACTTTTGTATTTGTGTTGCGGCTTTTGTATTTGTGTTGCGGCTTTTGTATTCGTGTTGTGGCTTTTGTATTCGTGTTGTGGCTTTTGCATTCGTGTTGTGGCTTTTGTATTCGTGTTGTGGCTTTTGCATTCGTGTTGTGGCTTTTGTATTTGTGTTGTGGCTTTTGTATTCATGTTGTGGCTTTTGTATTCGTGTTGTGGCTTTTGAATTTGGCCCGACACCTCTGGGCCACCGTATCCTGCACTCCAATGGAGCAAATGAATGACACAATTTTGACATAGGTGTGATCCTAAGGATGTCATGTAATGATGTGTGTTTGTGCATAAAAAAAATGTGCTTGCAAATATTTATTAAAAGATAAATTGACATGAATTATAGTGTATCATACCTCCAAATTTCAGTGAATTTCTCTTGGTACAGGTTATTGAGCTTTGAGTTTTCAAGGCAAACCTGGCTGTGATGCACAGGTTGAAAATACCTGTAGCTTTGATCTTTTCATAAAAAAATGCCACACACAACTGCACAATAGCCCCTACATACTCAAATAGCTGCTCTCCAAATAACAAAAGGATCACAGGTCATCTTGACCTCTGGCGAAACAAAAACAAAGTCTGACACTGTTTATAAATCTTTCCTGGAGTTTATGCAGGTGCAGTCAGTACTAATGCTATAAGTGAGCCTATCAGCTCCCAGATCCTTCTTTATCTGGGGAGAAGGTCATATTCCCTGACTGAAGCACTTGAGTATTGGATGGGCTCAGAGAGTGAAGATAGGGAGATATCCTCTGCAGCTGAGGAGGAGAAATCTTCTACCCAAGATGAGGACATGTCCTCTCCTGAAGATGATGGGACACCTTCCTCAGAGGATGACAGCAACACCACTGATGACAACTTCCAGCCAGTGCCTGATTCCTCTTCCTCAGGGGAAGAAGACGGTACAGACACAGCGATGGAGGCCGATCAGCTGATGGCAGAGACAGAGGAGCTGGCGGGTGAGCGGATGTCTCGTCATGGGAAAATGATGTGGTTTCCCACTGCTGAAGAGACCCTGCACCACAATCCAGTATCCACTGGTTTCACCCCAGAGCCCACCCTGTATACAGTTGCCCACATCAGCAACATGAGGTCTGCCTCTGACCTGTTTATAACAGAGGAGATCATTCAGCTGCTGTGCACCAACACAAACCTGCATGGGAGGCAAAGGTGTGAGGATTGGAGGGATGTGGATGAAGTGGAGGTGAGAGTCTACATTGGGATTCTTATTCTGGCTGGCGTCTACCGTTCAAGACATGAAGCAACACGTGGCATGTGGGATGCCAAGCCAGGACGGACCATGTTTCGCGCTACGTTGCCCCTCTATGGCTTCACTCAGATCAGCGCTAACATCTGCTTTGATGACAGGCTCTCCCATCCAGGAGGCTTCAAGAATGATAAACTCGCTGCATTTCGCATCCTGTGGGAAAAGTGGGTGGCTTGCCTCCCCCTCTAATTCAATCCAGGGGTTGATGTGTGTGTTGACGAGCAGCTTGTTGCATTCATAGGTCATTGTGGATTTTCAACCAGTGGCGTGCACAGAACTTTTGAAAGTCAGGGGCGAAAAGCAAAAAAAGGGCGCATTCTCGCGACTGAAGAGGGCACATTAACGCACATTTTGGCTCCCAAGAGGGCATTTCAGCGCCTGATTTTGTCACCCAAGTCGGCAGTTTATCATGTTTTAACCAGCCAAGGGGGCAGTTTGTAGTGTTTTGCCAACCAAGAGGGCACTTTAACGCACTTTTTGGCCCTCAAGTGGGCGGTTCAGCGCACGTTTTGGCTCCCAAGAGTGCGCTTCAACATGCGTTTTGGCTCCCAAGAGGGGACTTTAGCACTCATTTTGGCACCCAAGAGGGCACTTTAGTGTGCATTTTTCAACAATTGGGCCACTGCCCCCCGCCCCATGCACACCACTGACATCTACAATATATCCCCAACAAACCTGCAAAGTATGGCATTAAAATCTGGTTCACCTGTAATGTGGCAACCTCCTATGCCTGGAGGATGGAGATTTACATGAGATCACCACCCAGTTAAAATTCTGGAATTGATTAAAATTTTGGATTTCATGATCAGGACTGATGTCAAATTTAAAAAAAGAAGCAAATATTTTCAGTATATAGTGTTTGTATAGCATTTTGTAAGCAAACAGGAGGTGGCTACGTTTGGCCACGAACAAGCTGAGAGGGAGTTTGTATGTTTTTCTGTCACTGCACAAAAAACTAATGAAGCATAAAAAACATTGATACTGCATATCATTGACACACAGTAGTCTGCAATGATGATTAAAGAATAATTTAGATAGCATGTATTATTTTGTAAAAACACGGTGATTTAATGCTATTTTCCCTTATAAATCATCAGCATTATGTGATATAATAGGCATTTAAAGGGTTAAAATTCAGAATTTGAATGAAATTTTAGTCTTCATGACCAGGACTGATGCAAATTTAAAAAAATTGAGGAAAAAGTGGAATTTTTTATATACATATATTAGTTTTATAGCATTTTAGGAATGTAAACTAGAGGTGGACACTTTTGGCCACGAACAAGCTGAGAGGGAGTTTTTATGTTTTTCTGTCACTGCACCAAAAACTAATGAAGCATAAAAATCATTGATACTGCTTATTATTGACACACATTAAGCTGCAATGATGGTTAAAGAATAATTCAGGTTGCATGCATTATTTTGTAAAAACATGGTGATTTAGTGCTATTCTCCCTTATAAATCATCAGCATTATGTGATCTAATAGGCATTTAAAGGGTTAAAATTCAGAATTTGAATGAAATTTTTGTTTTCCTGACCAAGACTGATGCAAATTTAAAAATTTGGAGAAAAAAAAGTGGAATTTTTTTGATATATATATTAGTTTTATAGCATTTTAGAAATGTTAACAGGAGGTGGACACTTTCCCTCTTTTTGCAAACAAAAAGAGGGAGTTTTTATGTTTTTCTGTCACTGCACCAAAAACTAATGAAGCATAAAAATCATTGATACTGCTTATTATTGACACACATTAAGCTGCAATGATGGTTAAAGAATAATTCAGGTAGCATGTATTATTTTGTAAAAACATGGTGATTTAGTGCTATTCTCCCTTATAAATCATCAGCATTATGTGATCTAATAGGCATTTAAAGGTTTAAAATTCAGAATTTGAATGAAATTTTAGTTTTCATGACCAGGACTGATGCAAATTCAAAAATTTAGAAAATAAAATTGTAATTTTTTTAATATATATATTAGTTTTATAGCATTTTGGAAATGTAAACGGTAGATGGACACTTTTGGCCACGAACAAGCTAAGAGGGAGTTTTATCTACTTTGCCTTCCCTGCTCAAAAATAACAATGCATAATAATCAATGTTGTTGTTAATCAGTTACATATCTCAGACTGTGTTATTGATAATACAAGAAAAACCGGTAGCACTGAGAAGATAGGCAGTGGTCATTTTTGTGGTAGTTTCCAACAAGCGCATTGTGCAAACAAAATGGCATTTGAGGGGTTAAAAAATTAAAAATGAATTAATTTTTTGTACCTATGACAAGAACTCATATTAATTAAACATTTTATGCAGTAAAAGCAGCAAAAAACATACAAAATCCAAAAAATTACAGACTCAATCTGTTGGTGGCCATTTTCGGCCACGAACAAGCTGAGAGGGTAGTGAAAACGAACAAGGCCAGAGAGTTAAATCAATAACCTATCTGCATGTAGCCTAAATAGGAATACTAATGTTCCTTCAACAGATACACAAAAGGGTTATTATATTCTGCCATATTCATACTTCAGAGTGAACCTGAGTGAGCGGAGTGAGAGAGGTGAAGAGGAGCACTACGCATAAGGACTGAGAGAGACGCTGCGATCACACAAACTCTGGACATCTAGTGAACATCTAGTGAACATTTGGTAGGCTAATACGAGAATACAGTTTTCATTGGATTTTACAGACACTTTATTCGTGCATTGCAAAATTTCTTTAGTGGCTAGTTTGTTACCTTGTTACCATGGTTTGTTTGTTGGTTGATTGTACCTTGCTGATGTGATTTGTATCTTGAAATGATTTATATGAATAGAATCTTGAGAATCTAAGCTTTCTAACAATGTATGGCAATTATATACAATTAAACTGAGGCGTTGTAAAGTTTTGTGAACTTAGCTATTGACTTTTAACAGATTAATCCTGTCCTCTGCTGTGCTCCAGGTAATTTTCCCTATTCATTTCATTGTGATGGAAATCAAATGGGAGTGTCTGAGTTTCTGTAAGGGATATGTGTTGTGGTATGATGTATTGTGCTTTTTCAATATGATACCATCTTATATCATAGACAGATTGAAGCACTTAAACCTTGTACTGTAATATTTAAAGAGTCCATTTGACTGTTTGGCTGAAACTGTTGAACCCCACACCGTAAGAATACATCTAAGCAATAGGCTAAATTATTTCAATGGAATACACAAATGTAATTATCGTCAGATCTGGCTTTCTCAAGCCTTGATGATGATGATGAAGCCCATATTAATTTTACACATTCACAGTCAGCATTTTTGTGTTGTTGTTGGCTGTCCTTACTGCATTCAGTCGCTGCTTTTGTGTGTTTCTAGCTTGTATTATGTGTTTAACTTCTTCTCTATTTGTCCAGTAGTTCTGTGCTTTTCTTTACAACATATTCCAGTCTGCTGCCCACAGACTTTTCCATGTTTGTGATTGGTCATATGTTATAAACACCTCCCCCTTTATGTAAGCCTGCTCATGGCCACATGTAGAAAACCTGGGTTAAATTATTGAGTTGATAGCCACCTGTTGGTAGTTAGCATGATGCCCGTTGTTAAAGTCCGTGTAAAGCAAATTCAGCCATTTTCTTCTGAACACATTAAAAAGGTCATAAATGTATTTCCTTAAAACACGTAAAAAGCCATACAACCATTTAGAATTTAGTTTTGGAGCTAGGCTCACAAACTATGTTTTCTGTGTTCAGGATTTAATGGGCGGGTCAGAAACGCGGCCATGATTTGCATAAAAGGTTTTTCCGCTTGCTCTCGAGTCTTGGATAGCATCTCTTAGTTAGTTTGCAGCTAGCTAACCAGTCAACCAGTCAGCTAAACAGTCATGTCTCCTCCACATCGCTCCTGCATCTTTCCTGGATACCACAGTGTGCAGGGTAGCGGTGCTGTTGGCTTATTTAAGTTTCCTAAGGACGACAACGTAAGGAAACGGTGGATCGATTTTGACAAAAAGAGCTACTGTGGAGAGTTAAAAATCACCACCAACACCCGTCTCTGCAGTGTCCACTTTACCCCCGATAGTAACAGCAACTGTCACCAGGTAAAGTCTGGTGACAGTTCAAAAAGGATGACACTTTGCATACACGGGGACACACAAGCAGATATTTGTTTGGTATGATCCAGTTTTAAATTTTAATATGTTTTTCCACCAGATTACATAAAGGTGCATACACATACCACATAGCTAATAATAAATATACAAGATACAGCTCATGACAACGTGCCCTTCCAATTCAGATTACATAGGTCTAATCAACATCATACAGAAACTGTTCTTAATGTTTTTATCTGGATAGATAAAGGGTAAAAAAATACAGCACCTTCTGTTTCATATGTATAGGCTTTGCATGTACATATGGGTATCTGAGTCCATCTGTGATTGTGAGTCCTCAAGGTTGCTTCACAGAGGCTGGTTAGAGGCAAGTCAGAGGATGGTAGGAGGCAGGACAGGGGTTGGTTAAGGCAGGCCACAGAAGGCCTCAGCATGGTGGACCTGTAGCATCAACAATGAAACACAAGAAATCACACTAATGAAACAAGTTAAGACACATAGGCTTTCCTTATCCATATTGCTAATTAACATGAACAGGACAGAGTTGTATGACATTCTCACCTGGAGTTCAGGCAACAGGTAACAAGCTGGGTAGAGGCTGTTTGAGGCTAGTTGGAGGCTGGGTAGAGGCTGCTAGAGAATCTGATGGTAGAAGTGAGGTCTGGCCTCCTGGGACTGGCACACAGTCTATTTACGATACTTCAGCCCTTTCCTGGCTGCTTCCAAGAGTTTCTTGTTCGCAAGGAATTTCTTGTATATGACTGAGCACTGGTCTGTGAAATATATAGCTGCTTTCCCTTCGCTGCTGACATCTACGTCGCTTCGACACAATGTAAAAAAAAAAAAAATGAAACTCATCCTATCTACTTTTTGTCACAAACCCGTGTTCTTTTGCCCATTCTGGGTTAAAGGATGTTTTCGCTTTGGCATTTTTAGAACTTCAGCCTAACAACCGACGTTAGCTAACGTTACATTCTCCATAGCTTACACAGACTTTAAGGGTTAGTGAAGTCAGATAACAGAAACATACCTTATGTGTGTTGAACTCGCTTTGTAACACAGGCCCCAGGCGACCCATCCCAGAGCCAGAGGTGAACAAACCACTCAAAAGCATTATGACTGAGCTCTAGATTCACATGACAGTGAATTGAGAGATTCTTCTCTTTATTTAGTCATCCATTCATAAGAAACCAGCTCAATGTACAGCATGCCATTCCATTCTGATGTATTTGGTTTGACCAACATCTACAGGCCAATGTGAATGCATCAAACAAAGACTAAATTTGGCCATGCTCATGATAGAAGCAAAGAATCAAGCCTTGAGTTTTGTGCATGAGGAAGAGAAGGTAATCTGCTTGACGATCTGGTGCTCTGTTAAAGCTCCTGAAGCTTGGTTTGGTAATGATTTCACTAACAGGAAACCCTTGATGGAGCCTAGACACTGTTGGTGGAGGTGATGGAAGAGGAGAATCCTAAAGACCCGATGAGAATGGGAGTTGATACAGGTGAGCTCAACATGGATATGATGAACTGGAGGAGAATTGGCCTCACAATTTGCCTGAAATGAAAGCTGACAGCAGCAGAGACGATACCAGATTTAAAGTGTTGTTGAGTGCTGTGTATTGTGTGTGTTTTTTTCCACTTGGCAAGTCGACTGGATGTGACATGGGGGCATGGCAGCATCAACGAATCCATTTTTTAACTCGAAGTTCGAGATTGTGACTTAATTCAGGTCGATTTCGATTTAAAATCGAAATCGACCTGAATTAAGTCACAATCTCGTGACACCCTTATCAGCTACATCTCTTTTCCTGACAGGTTTGCTGCATCCTCCCTCTTGGGAGAAAGAAAACGCACCCCTCGTCTTTGCTGTGAGTCATCATGAAAGGAGCCTCTAGCAGGTCTAGGGCCCCGCCAATTTGGAGAGGGGGTTTGGTCACTGTAGGACGCCCAGTAAACAGGATCTCCTTCTGCTTCTTGTTCGTGCCAGCCACGGTCAGGGGAGCACCCCCTCTGGTCACCCCGTGGACAATGACACAGACACTGGCACTGGCCTCCACGTGCTGGGTGAGGGATTTTTCTTTCATCTCTCCAGTTGCTGGTTTTCAGTCTATGGTTTTACTCTGCCATACGTCTCATTTCTCTGATGTCCTCTGTAATTCTGTCCATGGCTCAGTACAAACCACCTCCGCCAGATACAGAGTGCACCATTGTTGCTGCACCACTGCCAATCGGAGTCTGGAGGGAGGGTTGCCAAAGTCCATCTTTAAAGCCTCATGGGCCATCTCACACCGACTGGCAATGACCAGTGCCTCCTCCAGATCAGTAGCCCCCTGCTTGTGACATTTATCTCTCAGGAGTGGGTCGAGCCCCGCCAGAAACCAACGAAACTTCTCTTCCCTCTGAGCTTTGTCACGATAGTCTGGGAATGCATCTTGAACTTGCTTACATATAGGGATGTCCCGAGCCGATCTACAGGATCGGGATCGGGGCCGATCTGGGCATTTTTCCGCTGATCGGAATCGGCAATTTTGAACGTGGACCCAGGCCCGATTTTTTTTTTATTTTATTATTTTTTTTTTTTAACGTCAGTGCACAATAAGTGGCAGAGCGCAGACGCGTGTGTAACGTTACTCTGGCAAACCTGTGGATAAAATGTCAGCAGTGTGGAAATAACTTCAATTAGAAAGCTAAAGTAGTCCAACGGCGACATGAAACATCTGCAATACGGCTGTTTCACGGAGCTGCATTTACTACTCATTTGATACGGCATATACAAAACAAAAACTCAGAGAATACAACGTGTTCACTCGAGAGTAGCTACAGGCAACAACACCGAAGCAGCAAACACTCGCGGATACTTTCTAAAGGAAAGAGAAATATCCTCGAGACAGCGACATGGCCACAAATATTACAGAGAAGATAACTGAATTCTCCGCTATCTCCGTGGGAGAGGATCAGGGTTTTCTTCGTCACCTGGAGTTTTTGAATCCCCAGTATGCCCGACCATCTCTGCATTACATTATTGACTCCACTTTCGAGTTACAACGCGCCGGTTTGCGCACCAGTTTCGTAGGTCATAAGCAACACGTCCAGGTCATTTTACGTGTCAACGTAAGGAATATGTAAAAAGCAGTGGATGATATGGAGGAACCAAGCGTGGGCTGCGTCTCTCACACTTCAGCTGCTGTACACGAGCTGCTGTCACAGTGCAGCGTCACAGACTCACCTGCTAACACAAGGAAGGTGGTCCGCCGATGTTGTAATAGCATATGCAGAATAAGAAAGAGCCTTATGAAAGTATATACTTTATTTCAACAAAATAAAAATACTATTAAGGAACAGCTCGGTTGCAGGTACTTTTTTTCTTAATGCAGCTGTATTATCCAGGAAAATATTAGTTCAGGCTAAGTATCGGATCGGGACTCGGTATCGGCAGATACTAAATATTAAAGGACTCGGATCGGGATCGGGGTAAAAAAAACCTGATCGGGACATCCCTACTTACATATATCTGCTGCATAAACATAAACAACCTGGGGCACAAAGGCAGGCAGAAATGTTTGCTCCGAAAAAGTCTAGAAAATGTCTTTGTCCTAATGCCTCCTGCAATTTTTCCTTTACTGCGGTGTAGTCGGCCTGAATGGCTGCAGGCAGGCTATCCCATAGTAGAAAAGCAGCCTTGGTCAGCCACGTTGGTAAATCCTGACCAGCTCGTAGTCATAGTCACTTTCAGCCAGCCAGTGTCCTTACAGCCGCTTCATACTATCTGGCCCGGCAGGGGAAGCGTTCCTTTTCTCTCCCGCAAAGGGCAAGGGAAGTTCAATCTTGATGTTGCCGGCAGACGGTCTTCCCTGCGCCGCTCCTTGCAGTCCAGCGGGTCCTCATCAAACTTCTACATTTTGCTGTTCCTTTGATGTTTCTTTCTTTATGTTGATTTCACTCCTTAACTAAACTAATAACGACGATGAGAAGACGGGCAGAGTCCTCATGTGAGTCACGACACAGGCTGGCCAGACTGTGCAAAGCTAACCTAACAACGCTAGCAACGGCTACTTGCTTAGCTGAACTTTTCATGAACTGCTTCGTCTTTTTCTTTTACAACACACTTATCTCACGATGGGCATCCATGCAGAAGATATCCCACCGCTGCCACCAATGTAACCGAGCGGGTGTAATTGCGCCTATACTTGAAGATATTAAAATACAGATACGGAGAAACTCCATTCACAACCCAGCAAAACATTCAGACCACACACTTCCGTTCTGTCCCTTCAACATAAAAGTACTCGACAGGAAATGGGTTGCAACATATTTGGACAAGCGAATTAATATTATGCTTGATCCAGTTTCCAGTACTAATCTTTACCAGAACTAGAATTACAGCATCCTAGTTGGATGCTGAAGAACACCAGTCAACTTGCTGTTCTGAGCTGCTGCAGAATATTATGATGTCATAATGCATTTAACCTCTGACCTTTTGGATATCAAATAACTTAATCATGTTATCCTATTCGACATTTGTATCTAAAATGTCATATTCATTTTCACATTAATTCTTGAGTTATGTGTTTTGTGAGGTCACAGTGACAGTGACCATTGGCCACCAAAGTCTGATCAGTTTGTCCTTGAATCAGTGGATATGTGTACTGAATTTACAGAAATTCCCATAAGGCATTCTTCAGGTATTGCATTCACCACAATAGGTTAGACAGGCGTACGTATTGACATCCCGAAAAAACAATGCCTCCAGTCTTGGCTATATAATTGCACTGAGGCGTGAATATCTTATTGGCATCCCTGTACAAGACATGCAAGATTGATAATCAACCAACTGTTTCACTGATGGTGACTGGTGTCATTTTAATGGTAGAGTTCCTACAACCTGCAAAACAGCCTCATCAAACTGACCAGCATGTTTAAAAGGAATCTGCATACTTGAAGCTATGGGTTAAGCAGAGGCTTATTAGCCAGCTGAATTGGTTTTAAGATGCTGTGAGTGATATATTTTTCTTGAAATTACTAAATGTAGAATTATTATTAAAAAGCTCTATATTCCAACAAGCAATCACTGTTATAGTGTGTTCGGTCAGTAACATATCCCCCCCTCCATTCATGCAGTAAAAGAGAAAATACATTTTCTGGTCCCCCTGCTAGAGATGTCACAAATAATTGATATTGACAAAAACCGATATTGTGTTCATAATACACATATGATGATATAATGTCTCTCAAATAATTTCTGTCTCTCCATTCTGGCTTTGTCCCAGTTAAGTGTGGGTAATGCACCTTCAGGCAGTTTGCCACTTGCCATAGAATGGAAGAAGGAGAATATGCCACAGTAACCTTTCTCATCTTGGCAACCACTCAAAGCGCTTTACATCATAAGTAAACATTCACCCATTCAAACAAACACTCGTCGCCTTTTGTTAAGTGGATAGTGTAACCTGTACCTAGAAGAAGAGTTGTTGTACTTCCGCTCCACCATGCGTAGCAATGCCGCCGCCAGCGGAGTGAAGACCATCCTTTTATTTTATTTTATATTGAGATGTATAGGTGTAGGATCCTGTGTCTGAAGTGTGTCAGTGCATGTATGCGTGTGATAACTAGTGCCATAAGGACCTGGCTTGGTATGGTCAGTAAGTTAGTGGAATAAAAGTATGTGCAGAAATCCTACATGTTGCCTGCCGTGTCGTCTGAGCTATCCGGAGCTAGCCGCCATTGCAGCAGACCATAACCTTCCCCTTCACCGACCAAGTTACACTACCATGCAAGGTGCCACCTGCTCATCACGAAGGACAATTATTCATATGCTCACACACACACCATACAGCCACCAAGAGAAAATCTGGTTTCACTATTTTACCAAGGATGCTAAAGTTTGACATGTAGACTGCAGAGGGGATCAGGTGCTGGGAATCAAGCCAAGATAGGGCTGTAACGGTACATGGATCAAAACTGAAATCGCGACACTCATATCCATGAACCTGTCTCGCGGTGTGAGAAGGCAGAATCGCGACACAACTCCCAGTCCAGATCCAGCCCTATGAGGCCCTATAAGTAGCGCCTTTCACATAGCGACGCTGCATTAACACCACAGCGGTCGTTCGCCAATTCTCTGCCGTTTGTTCGTTCACACAGAGCGAAGCACCGCTGGAGTAAAGACGAACTGCTGTGTAATTCACACAGAAAGCTGGCGCTGCGGCTCCTAAAGAGACGTGACGGTACACGTCATGATGATGACGTGTGTGTGTTTTCAAGGGGTTTCCCCGGTGTCCCCCAGTCGGTAATTGCGGTCAAGCCAGCCGTGGTTCGCGTTTGCTTGGTCAAATCAGCCGCACGTTGTTTTCTAGTGCGCGAATCTACTAACATTCACGGTAATCGTAATGAAACCGCTCTGAAAAGGTTCTGGTAGTGACAGTGGGGCAGACTGCAGTCACACATATATTTTTTTCATATACCCGTGAAAATTACGATACTTTTACAGTAATTATTCCCGGTAATAAACTGAAGGTATCGCGAAGGTATGCGTCCTGATTTCAAAGTAAAGGACGAGAGAAAAAACTTGCGGATATTTCACCCAACTTTGATGTGGAATAAAAAACATATTTTCCATAAGTAGTCCATGATTCATATACTGCTGAACTTAGTACTTCCTAGACTACCTGCATGCATAATTTGAAGTACTTTTACTTTGTACTTTTCGAGTAATCCTGTGTCAAAATCCATTACAGAGGATGAGAATAATGATATTTCGTCCAACTTTGACGAAAAGCTTATTTTCCATAAGTAGTCTCTGATTCATATACTGCTGAACTTAGTACTTCCTAGACTACCTGTTATCATATGAAGTACTTTTACTGTGTACTTTTCGAGTTATCCTGTGTCAAAATCCTGACCAGATCACAAAATTAAGGATATTTCACCCAACTTTGATGTGGAATAAAACGCTTATTTTCCATAAGTAGTCCGTGATTCATAGTTTGGTGTATGTTACAGCCCTAAGCCACGACCACCTGATTGGTGGACGACGGCTCTACCTCCTGAGCCACAGTCACCAAATGAATGTACGTAGATAATTTAAAAAGAATTCTGCATCAGTGATGTGTGGGTGTGGTTTGATTTGATTCACTAAACGTGTCTGTCATCAGGTTCTTTTTTGACACATTGTTAAATTCAGTTTGATGTAATACCTGTCATCACCCATATCTAACACACCCTGCCCAATCCAAACCAGTGAAACCAGACACCACTGATTGTTTATTTATATCAGGCCACTTGTATGAGAGTGCACATCTTACACATACAATACATAAAATGGTCAACTTAAACAGCGTGGTAAAAACGGCTCTGTTTACTCCCAGAGCATCTTTCTTTGTTGTATTAGTAGAGGAATATTGAAGCCGTGCATATTAGATAACATAAACAACGACGACCCAATATCAGGATGTTGATGGAAAGCTTGTTTATGGGAGGCCACACAGTCTCTCACTGAGCTCCCACAGCTTCTTTGCGGCAGCGTCATCTTTGGCTTTATCATAGACTTCTCTCACAGTGCAATTGGAGAAATAGCGTCCACTGAGAGGTTCAATGCCCTCCTGGAGAGCACAGTGCAAGGTGGTCTGGGCTCCCTGGACAGTGTTCTTAAAGAAATAAGCAGTCACAGGTTTCAGGAGCAGTTGAAATACCGAGCTGGTGTTCCTCGCCAGCTCGGAGTTGATAGCTCCTGCAAAAACAGAAAATGTGTGAACTTTAGCTGTGACTGTAAAAATGATGATTAGGTTATTATATTTGTATATGTATTTCTTTATTCTTTACTTTATGGTCATGTTGGTGTAGAAGTTACACAGAAATTCAATTGAATTCCAACAAACAAACTTCTTTTGTAAGTCTGTTACCTGGAACAATGTCATCTGTACCTGCCTGCCTAACCCTTTGGCTAATTCTTTGCACTTTGGATTCCTGCCTGCTTCTCCTTGGATTTATTTTTGGACCACTTGTCTGATTTTGACTCATCCTGTAAGCCGTTAAGTCATTTTTGTAAATAGATCACTGATTTGCATCAGCTCTGTCATTTGTCATCTGCATTTTAGTCCTCGTACTGCTTTTCTGCTCAATCCAGCCGTGATTTCCTATCTTCCTCACCCGAAAAAGGGTCTTTAGTCATGCTAGTGGCCTTGCGTCAAGGGATCATCAAAGTCATTTTGATTCATTGTCTGGGCACCATGAAAATTCCATGGCAATCTTTTTTTATATTTGTTGAAGTATTTCCGTCTGGATTAAAGTGAAGGACTGATCAACCTACATTGCTCTCCTCAATACTTCATAACTAAATAACTGTCTCTTATACTCCATTCTAAGGAACATATGTTTGACTGATTTGAATGGTGACAGACCACTGACCTGGATGGAGGCTGTAGCAGGTGACCTTAGTTCCCTGCAGTCTCTTAGCCAGCTCATGGTTGAACAGGACATTGCACAGCTTGCTATCAGAGTAGATCTGAAAAACATCCATGAACGAGGTCCCTAGACCCAGAGCTTTTAGTGTGTTCAGGCAGTCAAAATCAATTTTTCCAAAATTATGTGCCATAGATGACACGTTGACCACCCTGCTTGGTCCACACTCCTTCAGCCGGTCCAGCAACAGGTTGGTTAGCAGGAAGTGACCAATGTGGTTGATGCCAAACATCATCCCCAGTCCGTCCTCAGTTCGCCCTTGCATGTAAATACCTGTGACAGTCAAAACAAACCATTTTATATCTGTGGGAGAGTATAATGATTCCTTGACCCAGACAATCATACATTTCTTATCCTCCAGTATACATAGAAACAAGACTTGTTTGAAGCCTCGTATATAGCTGGACCGTGTGTGGTCAATGTGCTCCCAAGGAGGTCATTGAGGATTGTTTATTTTCTATTCCAGCTTGTGTCTTGTTTCTGATGCTTTCGATTCATTCATTCATCAGTCGCACACATTAAGGTATGGGTGGCACATTTTAAAATCTCGAATAATGGTAACATTGCTATAGAACGATTTTGACGGGTCAGAACACAAGGGGTCAGAGGAGTGTTTGTAAACAGAACAACACACAGGGAGATGACCTATATAAAGCAACTTCTGTTTCAACTTCAAATAACAGTTTAGAGTGTGATGGAAATTTTGTGCTTCATTAAGAGAGAGGTGAAGTGAAGTCTTACACAGGATTGTCCAATGTAACTGTTTAACATGACCTGTAACCTGTGACTTGTGACCTCGTTTTAGGTTGTTTTATGACTGTGTAAGGTATTGAATAATCACTGATGGTTAACACTTCCTTCTCTGTCAACTATTTCCTTAAGTGCAGGAGGGAATAAATTAGTAATTATCAGAGTGAAAACACACCCACAGAGACAGATAAATACCATGCTTTTCTCCTAAGACATTGAGCCTTCACTTTGTAACAGACCTGCGTGTTGCTCTGTGAATGCTCCTCTTGTACAAGATTAAAACCTTTTTTTAACTTTGAGCTGACTCCGATGTCCTTCTTCCAGTACTAAATTATCGCAGAATTATTTTATGAATATCAGTGACGTTGAAGGATTATAATCCTGTTTGTTAATGCAGTAAAGCTCTCTGGTCAGTTTGAGAGACTACCTTAAGTCAAGCTGCGAAACTGCAGCACAGTAAGGTCACGGTAACTAGATGATGTCTGACATGACTCAGCAGTAATAACATACACCGGTTTTACTGAATTTGTTAAAAAAAGAAACACACTTGAAAGACACATTAAACCATTTTTATATACTGTAGGTTCAGGATCAGAGTCATAAATAAATACACATTACACAGTACACATTTCAACTGTCATCTGTACCTGCCTGCCTGCCCCTCTGCCTGATTCTTTGCACTTTGGATTCCTGCCTGCTTCTCATTGGATCTATTTCCTTGTTTTGGACTGCCTGTCTGATTGTGACACTTCAAAATATAAGCATTAGAAGTCATGTTTGTAAATAGATCAATGTATTGAATCAGCTCTGTCATCTGCATTTTGGTCCTAACCCTGTTATTCTATGCCAAATCCAGACAGACTTCCAGTGTTCTTCACCCAAAAAGTGGCTTTGGTAATGCTAGGGGCCCAAGAACTTATTTTGTGAATGTAAAAATAATGAAGTTCAAAGAATGTACCATAACAACTGTTGAGGTCAGCTATACACACCAATTCCAATGTATATATATTTAAGGAATGCTTTGTTTCTTTCTTATCTTTATATGGGTATGACAGTATCGAGTCGTGAAACATTTACAACTTCTGCCCAAAACACACCGTGTTAAACTATCCAGGTAAATCCTGTCTCTCTGCATTAAACTTGTGATGTAAAGTTATTGTTAAAATAAATGTTTAAATGAGCAGTGAAAACAGACAGTGTGGTGTGTCGTGCTTCGATACAAATTAAGGTCAATGTACAATCTTACCTGCATTGTTGATGAGGAGGTCCAGTCTGGGTTCAGATTTCAAGAAGTTGTCGGCAAAGATGCGAACGGATTTGAGACTCCCCAGATCCAACTGCGCGAACACCACCTGATTACTGCCGCTCTCCTGTGGGACGTATTGAGCAATTATTTCTACTGAATGAGTGGTTGATATAAAATAAAGAAAAGGCACCGTGAACATTTGGGAAACACTTGTTTGTTATTAATGTCATCTCCACCATGACTACCAAGGATATTTTCTGGAAAGCCAAAGTGTTTGACAACAAGCAGAGGGATGCAGATATCAGCTGAGTATTCCAACAAACATATGCCAAGTTTAAACCCTTTACACACAAAAACATCCTCACAGCATCATTATGAGCATCTGGTAGCTTCTGCGTGACATATAGTCCCCAAAGTCTCGTCAGTATGGCAGTGAGGACAGAGAGGCTTTTTGGTAAATGGCAGTAAATCAGTCATTCTTAATAGAAGAAGTGGAGCATGATTTCTACTCACCCTCTTGACTTCCTCAAGAGCAGCCTCTCCTCTCTGCTTGCTGCGACAGGCCAGAATGACTCGGGCTCCTCTTTTAGCCAGATCGATGGCTGTAGCCTTGCCAATACCTGTGTTGCTGCCTTGTGATGACACAGGTGATACATGTTTTATTTGCATGTCCAACAAATGTGGAATCTATGGCACTCAAAGAGCCCATACCTCCACCTAGCCTGCACAGCCCTCAAAATATGTTTTATGTATTATTATTATTATTATTGTTGTTGTTGTTGTTGTTGTTGTTATTACTACTATTATTAGTAGCATCATTATTACTTTCTGCCCACTCCATATCAGATTCCTCATAATGTTCCTGAAAAAAACCTGCATTACCCAGGGAGCAGGGGTGGACTGGGACAAAAAATCGGCCCTGGCATTTTTGGCTTCGACCGGCCCCTCATAATTAACGGAGCACAAGCGAAAAAAAAAGAAAGATAACTTTTTGCCTTTAGGCTTATTAGAAATGTACAGTTTATCATTACTTTAGAAGTCTATCAAATAATCATTGTGAAAAGCAAATAAGTACATTTACTGAACACATAGTTCTACCTCCTCCTTCTCTATTTCAAGCATAATGTATCATCAACATCCTAAATGTCAGAAGTTTAGCATCTATTGTTAACTCCACCACTCTTGTCTGCTCTGTGTAGTTCAATTGATTCTTTTATCCTTTTTATTGAAATCATCTCTAACATGTATTTTCTGAATTTCCCTGATGTAGCAGCTCAATTCTAATTCTTCACGTTGAAAGGTGCTCCGTCCTTTAAAAAGCTGCAACATTATTACATCAGGCTAAAGACAGGGCTGCTGTATGAACTCATACAAAGCAACTATGTCTTAAAAGCATTTGGCACTTCTCTTATTCAGTGTGGGCATACCTTTTGCTAATAATACATTTATACTCTTTTTATACGTACTTTAGTAGTGCTTAAATTGCAAAGCTGTTACTTATCATTCAGCAGTTTTAAAATCAGTTTTTTAAAACATGTTTAACCACAGCATAGAGGGTTGCTACAAATTCAAACTACTCTGCTGCCTTCAACACACCTTTAACCCAAATATCTAAAATGTTATGATGGAGCCTAAAATGGACTCTTGCTGCTCATCCAACACTTCTCGGCCTCAACTGTTTGCTATTTTGTCAGAATAAGGTGCCATGGCTGCCACATTTTGGGAAGTATACATCACCAATTAATATTGATACTTATTAATCGCCATTGCTCATCATTTTCATGTAATTAGAGTTCTCAACGGGCCTGAATTACAACCCGACCCGGCCCGCGGGTTTTTTATGAAGGTAGATTTGTGTCTTTATTATTCAATCAAAAAAAAAGTTGCTTCAATCAAAATATATATTTTCAATTAAAAAAACCTTCACCTCAATCAAGAAAAACCTTTTCAATCAAAGAAAAAAAGTGTTTGAACGCAAAAATATAGCTGAGACTCAAAAAAATGCATTTGAACACTTTCTTTGATTGAAAATGTTTTCTTTGATGGAAGTGAAGGTTTTTTTGTTTGAAGCAACTTTTTTGATTGAAGTAATGTTGTTTAGTGTTTGGGACATATTATGGGTAGGACATTTGTGTCATTATAATTAAATCAAAAAAAAAGTTGCTTCAAACAAAAAAAAATATTTTCAATAAAAAAAATCACTTCAATCCAGACATCAGACATGTTTGAGTGACAAGTCGACGTCTTTCTGACAAGCAAGTCATGGTCGCCAGCAAGCCAGGGAGCAGTGCTGGAGTTGTTAAGGAGATAAAACAGTATTAAAATGATTGGCGTCATGTTATTAACCTACTCTGTTAAATGGGTGCAGGGTGCGCTAACGGCTAGCTGATAACGTTAGCCGATGTCCCTGCACTCTGAATTAATTGTTCATTTCACTTAAGCACAGAGGCTTGCTATGTGCTAGTGCGTTATGTTATAATAAGTAACGTCATTAGTGGTCAAACAACAGTCCACAGGCCAACTGTTGGCCGCAGCGCTGCCTGTTTAGCAGCAACAGGTCATGCAGAGCCTGAGTCTATCTTCTCACACAGCCCACAGGACTGCAGTCTATTACTGCGGTCAAGCCAGCCGTGGTTCGCGTTTGCTTAGTCAACTCAGCCGCACGTTGTTTTCTAGTGCGCGAATCTACTAACATTTACGGTAATCCTAATGAAACCGCTCTGAAGAGCTTCTGGAAGTGACTGTGGGGCAGACTGCAGTCTCACATCAGACCCATGAAACATACGGTACTTTTACAGTAATTATTCCCGGTAATAAACTGAAGGTATCACGAAGGTATGCGTCCGGATTACAAAGTAAAGGACGAAAGAAAAACATACGGATATTTCACCCAACTTTGACGTGGAATAAAAAGGCTTATTTTCTATAAGTAGTCCATAATTCATATACCGCTGAACTGAGTACTTCCTAGACTACGTGCACGCATAATATGAAGTACTTTCGCTGTGTACTTTTGAAGTAATCCTGTGTCAAAATCATTAACAGAGGACAAGATTAAGTACATTTCACCCAACTTTAATGTGGAATGAGAAACGTATTATCCATAAGTAGTCCATGATTTATATACCGCTGAACTTGGCACTTCCTAGACTCCTTGCATGCATAATATCAAGTACTTTTACTGTGGACTTTTTAAGAAAACCTCTGTCAAAATCCTTAACAGAGATATAGAATAAATCATTTTGAGTTTTTTCTTTGATTGAAAATATTTTTTTTGATTGAAGCAACTTTTTTGGGATTGAATAATTAAGACACAAATATCCCACCCATAATATGGCCCAAACACAAAAAAGATCACTTCAATCAAAGAAAACATTTTCAATCAAAAAAAAAGTGTTCAAATGCAATTTTTTGAGTCTCAAATATTTTTTTGCGTTCAAAAACGTTTTTTCTATGATTGAAAAAGTCTTTTTTTTTGATTGAAGTTATTTTTTTTTGTTTGAAGCAACTTTTTTTTTGATTGAATTATAATGACACAAATGTCCTACCCATAATATGTCCCAAACACAAAACAACATTACTTCAATCAAAAAAGTTACTTCAAACAAAAAAACCTTCACTTCTATCAAAGAAAACATTTTCAATCAAAGAAAAACAGTGTTCAAATGCATTTTTTTGAGTCTCAACTATATTTTTGCATTCAAACACTTTTTTTCATTGATTGAAAAGGATTTTTTTGAATGAAGTGAAGGTTTTTTTAATTAAAAATATATATTTTGATTGAAGCAACTTTTTTTGATTGAATAATAAAGACACAAATCTACCTTCATAGTTTTTAAGCCCGAACCCGACAGAGCGCGACACACTGGCATGAATTGTCTGCCGCCCCCCCACGTTAACCTGACCGGACCTGAGCCCACGGGTCCGGTCGGGTTTGTCGAGCCGGCCCGACCCTTAGATAACTCTACATGTAGGCTAATAGAGCTAACGTTACCTCCATCATCTCACAGTCCCTGTATTATCCTAACCTTACTACCTGCTTACCGGCTGTACTACACTGTCCCTGTCAGTCAGCAGCATCTCTGGCTGCTCCTGCCCGCTGCTGCTGTCTCAGAGGACGTGGAGGCTACAGCAGCCCCTCCAGCGAACAAGTCTGTGATTTTAGCACATTTTGCAGCATCTACAGTGAGATTCTTCTCTTAGCACGCAACTTTCTTTCTCTTTAATTGCTCCATGTTGTCACTCTCGTGCTTAACACTTTGAAACTAGCAGAAGTTACAGGTGACAGCGCAGGGAGGGGTGGGGCCGCTGTCGTACTGTATCCTGATTGGTTCAGTCCACTGTCTATATTGAAGATGGACCAATGGGCAGCCCCCTCTAAACTTTGCACTTAGAGAAAAAAAAGAGAGAGGAGGGCTGAGAGATTTCATTGGATTAGCCCAATGTCCTTCTAGAAAATCAACCAATGGGCCGTCGCAGTCGATAAAAATGATTTATAATAAACTTTTTTGCTTAAATTATGACAGCCCGGCCCAAAAATGTGCGTCGGCCCACCGGGCATTGCCCGGTATGCCAGATGGCCAGTCCATGCCTGCCAGGGGGCACTATGTGACACTTACGTGACGATGTGACACACACACACACACACACACACACACACATTTACTATACGCTAGTACTTATAATATGTAATACTAACTTTTGTTCCTATTAGAAATGTACTTACTAATGTATTAGTACTATATTTAATTCACTGTAGACATTCAGAATGTGACTTGATAATGATTTGCTGATGACTGCCGTGCCGACACACATGTGAATTATAGGAGAATTTAAACAATTTTTCATAACTTCAAGCACTGATCTACATTGATACTGGATTTCGATCTGCAGCAAAATAGTTGTAAGTGAACTGTCCAATTTGAGTTGCTGTAACCAGGCTCATCTCCTCCCATACACACTCCTATCACAAGAGAGTCAGGACGGCTTCACTCGGAATAATTGTGTTAATTTGCGAACAGATAATAGGTTCATACAGTGTTGGGGGTAGTTTAACTACATTTCTCAGTAGCGTGGTGGTAGCGTCACTGTTTTCTGAATTAAATAGCTTCTCAGTAGCTTAGCTCTTTTATTGACCAACTAGTGCGGTAGCGTCCACACAGGCTACATTTTTCCAAACATCTCTGAAGCTCAGCGCAGCGGAGCTTTCTGCTGCGGTCTGAAATAAAAGGATCAGTCAGTGACGCCACCGCCATACACGGCCGTGTATGTGGAGCCGACAGAAACACTTCCGTATGACGTGACATCATGAACCAATCCTTGGGCTGATGCCAACAACGTTACTTTATGGAAAGATGGCAGAGGAGGAAGACGGAGACGAACTGATCCCGAGACAAAAAGACTAACTTAAATTATTAACAAACACAGTAACGTTACATATAGGAGGTAAGAGGTGGGGAAATGAGGGAACACAGAAACATTTTAAAAGTTTACATTACTCTGAATTATTACTTTTGTGATTTTTAACCAGCAGAGGGTACAAACAAAAATGCAATTTACACAAAACCAAAGTATATTGGTCAGTCAAAATCATTAGCTTAAAATGTATGTAGATATAGCTACTAGTATAGAGTGGGCCTAATAAAAAATACCACTTTTGAAACGGTCAGTTATATGGATACTGGTAGATAGTACTTTATTAATCCCAAAGGGAAATTAAGGTGTTATAGCCACTTGACATAAATCAAATACAAAAATAATGAAGTAGGTAAAAGAAACAAATATAAGTGAGTTATACAAAAGGCTGAATTATATACAATAACTAAACAGACTAACTCAAATTGTTACTATTATATACTATTTGTTGAGTATACTCTGTTTAATTATGTTAATATGCAAGTTGTTCCAATATATACATATATATTAAAAATTAGCTTTGATGTAGTTAAACTACTTCTGCCATGTTGCTGTAGCTTAGCTTGCTACATTACTCTGGGGGGTTGCTTCGGTGTAGTGAAGCTTAATTTAATGTAGTAGTAACTGGTAACTGGCAGCTTAGCTCACTTCACTTTCCAAGTAGCTTGCCCAACACTGGGTACATATAGTATTACTAAATTGTTTTAGGATTTTAAAATTCTTTTAAAAGGAGGATGAAGTCAAGCTTGACTTTATTTAAAATAAAGGTAGCACATTATAATAACCATAATTCATAAATAGTACATTCATAGTTAAGTCAACTTTAGACTTTCAAATTAGTTGAATGTTAACAAGCAATATAATACTTACTTACTTACTTTAATACATTTATTAAACAACTGTAAAGTCTACAACTAGTTGTAACCTTATAATGGCTACTCAAATAATGTTTGATTATCTGCACAGTGTTTATTCAGTATTATAAATGTCAGCTGCATCTTTAATAAGCAGTTGCTTAAAAAGTGAGATAACTATTAACTGAAGTTAAATTAGCTCAAAATGTACCATTTATTTTTTTGAGGCTATTATATCCAGCTATCTGCTAAAGGCCCTCAATATAGATGTAAATATAAAAAGGAAAGGAGCACAATTGCCTGGATTCTTCAAGACTATAAGGACCTTGTTATGAACAGGACCTGATACTTGCACTTTCTACTCAAATTTGCTTCCTCTCCTGTTTCCCTGCAGAGTTGCAGCACTGGTTCAGTCACTGCCTTACTGATTTGGAAGTTATATTAAGTGCTGTAGAGCTGCTTCTTAATGCAAACTTTGCTGATGTTGTTATGAGGTGCACACATCCAGCGATTATGAAAAAAATGATGTGGACATGACTTCCTGCCACCCCGATCACAAGAAGCAGCCTACGAAACAGAAACTTCACTTACCAGTCACAATCGCAGTTTTCCCATGCAGCTTTGCCTTGCTGGTGCACTGCTTTCCCTTCACCACAATGTGACGGTATATGTAGGCAACACCTACAACAAGTCCCACAACTATAAGAAGGGTAGACATGGTTCAAGCCTCAGCTGATCACACTGGAATGACTGCACAGGGGAAGTCAGCGCAAGTTTGTGCACTGAAACACACCCATTTCCTGCCTGGG
>OZ023162.1:34217297-34224797 GCA_963678695.2 Diplodus puntazzo | reverse complement strand
CAGGAAATGGGTGTGTTTCAGTGCACAAACTTGCGCTGACTTCCCCTGTGCAGTCATTCCAGTGTGATCAGCTGAGGCTTGAACCATGTCTACCCTTCTTATAGTTGTGGGACTTGTTGTAGGTGTTGCCTACATATACCGTCACATTGTGGTGAAGGGAAAGCAGTGCACCAGCAAGGCAAAGCTGCATGGGAAAACTGCGATTGTGACTGGTAAGTGAAGTTTCTGTTTCGTAGGCTGCTTCTTGTGATCGGGGTGGCAGGAAGTCATGTCCACATCATTTTTTTCATAATCGCTGGATGTGTGCACCTCATAACAACATCAGCAAAGTTTGCATTAAGAAGCAGCTCTACAGCACTTAATATAACTTCCAAATCAGTAAGGCAGTGACTGAACCAGTGCTGCAACTCTGCAGGGAAACAGGAGAGGAAGCAAATTTGAGTAGAAAGTGCAAGTATCAGGTCCTGTTCATAACAAGGTCCTTATAGTCTTGAAGAATCCAGGCAATTGTGCTCCTTTCCTTTTTATATTTACATCTATATTGAGGGCCTTTAGCAGATAGCTGGATATAATAGCCTCAAAAAAATAAATGGTACATTTTGAGCTAATTTAACTTCAGTTAATAGTTATCTCACTTTTTAAGCAACTGCTTATTAAAGATGCAGCTGACATTTATAATACTGAATAAACACTGTGCAGATAATCAAACATTATTTGAGTAGCCATTATAAGGTTACAACTAGTTGTAGACTTTACAGTTGTTTAATAAATGTATTAAAGTAAGTAAGTAAGTATTATATTGCTTGTTAACATTCAACTAATTTGAAAGTCTAAAGTTGACTTAACTATGAATGTACTATTTATGAATTATGGTTATTATAATGTGCTACCTTTATTTTAAATAAAGTCAAGCTTGACTTCATCCTCCTTTTAAAAGAATTTTAAAATCCTAAAACAATTTAGTAATACTATATGTACCCAGTGTTGGGCAAGCTACTTGGAAAGTGAAGTGAGCTAAGCTGCCAGTTACCAGTTACTACTACATTAAATTAAGCTTCACTACACCGAAGCAACCCCCCAGAGTAATGTAGCAAGCTAAGCTACAGCAACATGGCAGAAGTAGTTTAACTACATCAAAGCTAATTTTTAATATATATGTATATATTGGAACAACTTGCATATTAACATAATTAAACAGAGTATACTCAACAAATAGTATATAATAGTAACAATTTGAGTTAGTCTGTTTAGTTATTGTATATAATTCAGCCTTTTGTATAACTCACTTATATTTGTTTCTTTTACCTACTTCATTATTTTTGTATTTGATTTATGTCAAGTGGCTATAACACCTTAATTTCCCTTTGGGATTAATAAAGTACTATCTACCAGTATCCATATAACTGACCGTTTCAAAAGTGGTATTTTTTATTAGGCCCACTCTATACTAGTAGCTATATCTACATACATTTTAAGCTAATGATTTTGACTGACCAATATACTTTGGTTTTGTGTAAATTGCATTTTTGTTTGTACCCTCTGCTGGTTAAAAATCACAAAAGTAATAATTCAGAGTAATGTAAACTTTTAAAATGTTTCTGTGTTCCCTCATTTCCCCACCTCTTACCTCCTATATGTAACGTTACTGTGTTTGTTAATAATTTAAGTTAGTCTTTTTGTCTCGGGATCAGTTCGTCTCCGTCTTCCTCCTCTGCCATCTTTCCATAAAGTAACGTTGTTGGCATCAGCCCAAGGATTGGTTCATGATGTCACGTCATACGGAAGTGTTTCTGTCGGCTCCACATACACGGCCGTGTATGGCGGTGGCGTCACTGACTGATCCTTTTATTTCAGACCGCAGCAGAAAGCTCCGCTGCGCTGAGCTTCAGAGATGTTTGGAAAAATGTAGCCTGTGTGGACGCTACCGCACTAGTTGGTCAATAAAAGAGCTAAGCTACTGAGAAGCTATTTAATTCAGAAAACAGTGACGCTACCACCACGCTACTGAGAAATGTAGTTAAACTACCCCCAACACTGTATGAACCTATTATCTGTTCGCAAATTAACACAATTATTCCGAGTGAAGCCGTCCTGACTCTCTTGTGATAGGAGTGTGTATGGGAGGAGATGAGCCTGGTTACAGCAACTCAAATTGGACAGTTCACTTACAACTATTTTGCTGCAGATCGAAATCCAGTATCAATGTAGATCAGTGCTTGAAGTTATGAAAAATTGTTTAAATTCTCCTATAATTCACATGTGTGTCGGCACGGCAGTCATCAGCAAATCATTATCAAGTCACATTCTGAATGTCTACAGTGAATTAAATATAGTACTAATACATTAGTAAGTACATTTCTAATAGGAACAAAAGTTAGTATTACATATTATAAGTACTAGCGTATAGTAAATGTGTGTGTGTGTGTGTGTGTGTGTGTGTGTCACATCGTCACGTAAGTGTCACATAGTGCCCCCTGGCAGGCATGGACTGGCCATCTGGCATACCGGGCAATGCCCGGTGGGCCGACGCACATTTTTGGGCCGGGCTGTCATAATTTAAGCAAAAAAGTTTATTATAAATCATTTTTATCGACTGCGACGGCCCATTGGTTGATTTTCTAGAAGGACATTGGGCTAATCCAATGAAATCTCTCAGCCCTCCTCTCTCTTTTTTTTCTCTAAGTGCAAAGTTTAGAGGGGGCTGCCCATTGGTCCATCTTCAATATAGACAGTGGACTGAACCAATCAGGATACAGTACGACAGCGGCCCCACCCCTCCCTGCGCTGTCACCTGTAACTTCTGCTAGTTTCAAAGTGTTAAGCACGAGAGTGACAACATGGAGCAATTAAAGAGAAAGAAAGTTGCGTGCTAAGAGAAGAATCTCACTGTAGATGCTGCAAAATGTGCTAAAATCACAGACTTGTTCGCTGGAGGGGCTGCTGTAGCCTCCACGTCCTCTGAGACAGCAGCAGCGGGCAGGAGCAGCCAGAGATGCTGCTGACTGACAGGGACAGTGTAGTACAGCCGGTAAGCAGGTAGTAAGGTTAGGATAATACAGGGACTGTGAGATGATGGAGGTAACGTTAGCTCTATTAGCCTACATGTAGAGTTATCTAAGGGTCGGGCCGGCTCGACAAACCCGACCGGACCCGTGGGCTCAGGTCCGGTCAGGTTAACGTGGGGGGGCGGCAGACAATTCATGCCAGTGTGTCGCGCTCTGTCGGGTTCGGGCTTAAAAACTATGAAGGTAGATTTGTGTCTTTATTATTCAATCAAAAAAAAGTTGCTTCAATCAAAATATATATTTTTAATTAAAAAAACCTTCACTTCATTCAAAAAAATCCTTTTCAATCAATGAAAAAAAGTGTTTGAATGCAAAAATATAGTTGAGACTCAAAAAAATGCATTTGAACACTGTTTTTCTTTGATTGAAAATGTTTTCTTTGATAGAAGTGAAGGTTTTTTTGTTTGAAGTAACTTTTTTGATTGAAGTAATGTTGTTTTGTGTTTGGGACATATTATGGGTAGGACATTTGTGTCATTATAATTCAATCAAAAAAAAAGTTGCTTCAAACAAAAAAAAATAACTTCAATCAAAAAAAAAGACTTTTTCAATCATAGAAAAAACGTTTTTGAACGCAAAAAAATATTTGAGACTCAAAAAATTGCATTTGAACACTTTTTTTTTGATTGAAAATGTTTTCTTTGATTGAAGTGATCTTTTTTGTGTTTGGGCCATATTATGGGTGGGATATTTGTGTCTTAATTATTCAATCCCAAAAAAGTTGCTTCAATCAAAAAAAATATTTTCAATCAAAGAAAAAACTCAAAATGATTTATTCTATATCTCTGTTAAGGATTTTGACAGAGGTTTTCTTAAAAAGTCCACAGTAAAAGTACTTGATATTATGCATGCAAGGAGTCTAGGAAGTGCCAAGTTCAGCGGTATATAAATCATGGACTACTTATGGATAATACGTTTCTCATTCCACATTAAAGTTGGGTGAAATGTACTTAATCTTGTCCTCTGTTAATGATTTTGACACAGGATTACTTCAAAAGTACACAGCGAAAGTACTTCATATTATGCGTGCACGTAGTCTAGGAAGTACTCAGTTCAGCGGTATATGAATTATGGACTACTTATAGAAAATAAGCCTTTTTATTCCACGTCAAAGTTGGGTGAAATATCCGTATGTTTTTCTTTCGTCCTTTACTTTGTAATCCGGACGCATACCTTCGTGATACCTTCAGTTTATTACCGGGAATAATTACTGTAAAAGTACCGTATGTTTCATGGGTCTGATGTGAGACTGCAGTCTGCCCCACAGTCACTTCCAGAAGCTCTTCAGAGCGGTTTCATTAGGATTACCGTAAATGTTAGTAGATTCGCGCACTAGAAAACAACGTGCGGCTGAGTTGACTAAGCAAACGCGAACCACGGCTGGCTTGACCGCAGTAATAGACTGCAGTCCTGTGGGCTGTGTGAGAAGATAGACTCAGGCTCTGCATGACCTGTTGCTGCTAAACAGGCAGCGCTGCGGCCAACAGTTGGCCTGTGGACTGTTGTTTGACCACTAATGACGTTACTTATTATAACATAACGCACTAGCACATAGCAAGCCTCTGTGCTTAAGTGAAATGAACAATTAATTCAGAGTGCAGGGACATCGGCTAACGTTATCAGCTAGCCGTTAGCGCACCCTGCACCCATTTAACAGAGTAGGTTAATAACATGACGCCAATCATTTTAATACTGTTTTATCTCCTTAACAACTCCAGCACTGCTCCCTGGCTTGCTGGCGACCATGACTTGCTTGTCAGAAAGACGTCGACTTGTCACTCAAACATGTCTGATGTCTGGATTGAAGTGATTTTTTTTATTGAAAATATTTTTTTTTGTTTGAAGCAACTTTTTTTTTGATTTAATTATAATGACACAAATGTCCTACCCATAATATGTCCCAAACACTAAACAACATTACTTCAATCAAAAAAGTTGCTTCAAACAAAAAAACCTTCACTTCCATCAAAGAAAACATTTTCAATCAAAGAAAGTGTTCAAATGCATTTTTTTGAGTCTCAGCTATATTTTTGCGTTCAAACACTTTTTTTCTTTGATTGAAAAGGTTTTTCTTGATTGAGGTGAAGGTTTTTTTAATTGAAAATATATATTTTGATTGAAGCAACTTTTTTTTTGATTGAATAATAAAGACACAAATCTACCTTCATAAAAAACCCGCGGGCCGGGTCGGGTTGTAATTCAGGCCCGTTGAGAACTCTAATTACATGAAAATGATGAGCAATGGCGATTAATAAGTATCAATATTAATTGGTGATGTATACTTCCCAAAATGTGGCAGCCATGGCACCTTATTCTGACAAAATAGCAAACAGTTGAGGCCGAGAAGTGTTGGATGAGCAGCAAGAGTCCATTTTAGGCTCCATCATAACATTTTAGATATTTGGGTTAAAGGTGTGTTGAAGGCAGCAGAGTAGTTTGAATTTGTAGCAACCCTCTATGCTGTGGTTAAACATGTTTTAAAAAACTGATTTTAAAACTGCTGAATGATAAGTAACAGCTTTGCAATTTAAGCACTACTAAAGTACGTATAAAAAGAGTATAAATGTATTATTAGCAAAAGGTATGCCCACACTGAATAAGAGAAGTGCCAAATGCTTTTAAGACATAGTTGCTTTGTATGAGTTCATACAGCAGCCCTGTCTTTAGCCTGATGTAATAATGTTGCAGCTTTTTAAAGGACGGAGCACCTTTCAACGTGAAGAATTAGAATTGAGCTGCTACATCAGGGAAATTCAGAAAATACATGTTAGAGATGATTTCAATAAAAAGGATAAAAGAATCAATTGAACTACACAGAGCAGACAAGAGTGGTGGAGTTAACAATAGATGCTAAACTTCTGACATTTAGGATGTTGATGATACATTATGCTTGAAATAGAGAAGGAGGAGGTAGAACTATGTGTTCAGTAAATGTACTTATTTGCTTTTCACAATGATTATTTGATAGACTTCTAAAGTAATGATAAACTGTACATTTCTAATAAGCCTAAAGGCAAAAAGTTATCTTTCTTTTTTTTTCGCTTGTGCTCCGTTAATTATGAGGGGCCGGTCGAAGCCAAAAATGCCAGGGCCGATTTTTTGTCCCAGTCCACCCCTGCTCCCTGGGTAATGCAGGTTTTTTTCAGGAACATTATGAGGAATCTGATATGGAGTGGGCAGAAAGTAATAATGATGCTACTAATAATAGTAGTAATAACAACAACAACAACAACAACAACAATAATAATAATAATAATACATAAAACATATTTTGAGGGCTGTGCAGGCTAGGTGGAGGTATGGGCTCTTTGAGTGCCATAGATTCCACATTTGTTGGACATGCAAATAAAACATGTATCACCTGTGTCATCACAAGGCAGCAACACAGGTATTGGCAAGGCTACAGCCATCGATCTGGCTAAAAGAGGAGCCCGAGTCATTCTGGCCTGTCGCAGCAAGCAGAGAGGAGAGGCTGCTCTTGAGGAAGTCAAGAGGGTGAGTAGAAATCATGCTCCACTTCTTCTATTAAGAATGACTGATTTACTGCCATTTACCAAAAAGCCTCTCTGTCCTCACTGCCATACTGACGAGACTTTGGGGACTATATGTCACGCAGAAGCTACCAGATGCTCATAATGATGCTGTGAGGATGTTTTTGTGTGTAAAGGGTTTAAACTTGGCATATGTTTGTTGGAATACTCAGCTGATATCTGCATCCCTCTGCTTGTTGTCAAACACTTTGGCTTTCCAGAAAATATCCTTGGTAGTCATGGTGGAGATGACATTAATAACAAACAAGTGTTTCCCAAATGTTCACGGTGCCTTTTCTTTATTTTATATCAACCACTCATTCAGTAGAAATAATTGCTCAATACGTCCCACAGGAGAGCGGCAGTAATCAGGTGGTGTTCGCGCAGTTGGATCTGGGGAGTCTCAAATCCGTTCGCATCTTTGCCGACAACTTCTTGAAATCTGAACCCAGACTGGACCTCCTCATCAACAATGCAGGTAAGATTGTACATTGACCTTAATTTGTATCGAAGCACGACACACCACACTGTCTGTTTTCACTGCTCATTTAAACATTTATTTTAACAATAACTTTACATCACAAGTTTAATGCAGAGAGACAGGATTTACCTGGATAGTTTAACACGGTGTGTTTTGGGCAGAAGTTGTAAATGTTTCACGACTCGATACTGTCATACCCATATAAAGATAAGAAAGAAACAAAGCATTCCTTAAATATATATACATTGGAATTGGTGTGTATAGCTGACCTCAACAGTTGTTATGGTACATTCTTTGAACTTCATTATTTTTACATTCACAAAATAAGTTCTTGGGCCCCTAGCATTACCAAAGCCACTTTTTGGGTGAAGAACACTGGAAGTCTGTCTGGATTTGGCATAGAATAACAGGGTTAGGACCAAAA
>OZ023162.1:34011783-34214283 GCA_963678695.2 Diplodus puntazzo | reverse complement strand
ATCAATTAAAATCAGAAACTGATCAACTAACAAGTAAAGTATGAAGTAGAGCATAAGACCCAGCTAGCATTTTATACTTTGCGCTTCAGACACATTCAGTTCATATTAGGGATGCACCGATGCATCGGCTGAACATCGGTATCGGCCGATGTTTGCCTCGTTAACTGCCATCGGCCATCTGCAAATAAAAATGACATTCGCCGATGGCCGTGGCCGATGATTATATCTTGATTTGCGGCAAGAACGCTGTGCTCATGGATAAACTCTTTTTTCCCTCTTTTTTTTGGAGAAATCCGGAAACGCAGCCCTCCCGTTTTCATGTGGACAGCAAATCCACATACTTTCCAAAACAATGACGCCATCGCTGCATCTCGCAACGTCCCTTAACTACAACAATGGCGGACCGCATGCTCGTGTTCGTGCCGCAGAAGATATCAAGCCTTTCTCGCAACTTACCCGCCTTGTAGTTGAGTGTGAGTCTCAGAAGCTGATCGACCTCATTAACGGTCGACACAAACGATTCTGGTTTCCTTGCACTCGGCATTTTCATCTTCTTCTTGTTGTGTTCGGTTTCTCCGTCTACTGTCTGTTTACAGCGCGCAAGTTTACTGTGCATGCTCCGTGTCTTCTTCTCCGTGTTTTGTGAATGTAAAGCGCCACCTAGAGGCCTGGAATATGAACTACAGCGTTTTCGCACATTTTCAGTGGGTCCGTGTGGACGCAAATATTCTTAAAACGATGACGAGGAAGACGGAGATAAAAAAGATTGTTTTCGCCCGTCTGGACGGCCCCTCAGACTTCAATTGACACAGCATTTAAGGAAAGCCAAACAGCTGCCTCCAGACAGTGCCAAAGCAAAACAAATAACAAACAAGGTGATGGAGTTCATTGCTTTAGATGACCAGCCTTTCTCTGTAGTGGAGGACGCGGGGTTTCAGAGTCTAATAAAGTTTATGGAGCCACGCTACACGCCGCTGAGTCGACGTCACTTTGCCAAGGTCTGTCTCCCCGAAATCTTGTCATGTGAACTAAGGTTATCTTAAATGTCAACCAGAAAGTGACATTAAAGGATGTTTTTGTTTCATAAATTGGTCTCATTGGATTTGTGCTCATTCAAGGATAGTGTTATGAAGAGCTGAAAGACTTGTATGTTTCCGGAAAAAAAAAAAGAAAGAACATCGGCATTGGCCATTGGCCAAGTTGTTATGTTAAACATCGGTATCGGCCCAGAATTTCACAATCGGTGCATCCCTAATTAATATCATAAAAGAAACTAAGGTTTGATAATCAACATATCAGCCCCAGATGTTAAAAAGACTCAACTGTTAAACTACAAACAATAATTTGATTACTTTAGAGAAGCAAGCATAATTTGCAGTGCAAAAAAAAGGTGGACGAATTAATTGAAAGTCACTGATACAGTCAGCATGTCTTACCAGATCCTATGTATAATGTCCTGTAGCACATGCTAATAGCTCCTCCTTTTCCTGTCAGAGGGTAGAAGACAGCTCGAGCCTGGACCTTCTTCTGACCTGGTAGGAAGAGTATGAATTTATCAGTAAAATAACAAAACACACACACTTAATTAAGAAAAAATGAGTTCCGAAAACAGACTTGGGCGGGATGGTGACAGAAGTAAGTGAATGTCTTACTGCCAGTGTGGACTGATGAGGTTTTGGGGGCAGCCATGGCCGCTAGGGGAGGAGGAGTGCAGGGCACTTTGGGGGGAAAGAGCTGCTGGATCCTCTGCCAGGCCAGGAGCTTCAGCATCTCTGCATCCAGTTTGTCCAGATCAATGCCTACACACACACACACACACACACACACAATTGGTGTTTATCATCAAAGCCATTTCAACAGCACCACGTAGTACACAGTGTGTGTAGTATCACATCTCACTACTGACTGGCCACACATACCTCCTTCCTCATCTCTCCCATCTTTCATGTAGGTGGAAAGGTTAGCGATGGAGGAGAGAGTGCTGGGCAGCAGTGAGTCCATCAGTCCAGGACGAGCCTTTATGTCTGTAAGGGGGGCACATGCATAGACATCATGTGGTCAAAGATCTGAGACTGATCTGAAGGACTGGACATTTGGCTAGATGGGAATATTATTAAGTTGTGTAAAATAACCTATTTTAAAAGGTGCACTATTGGAGTTTTGTACAAAAAATTCAAAGTGAAAAATATTAATATTTACAGTATTATCGAAGTAAAAGTACAAACTATTCTGTTCTCAGGGTCCCCCAAACACTATTCGGAGCTAGAAAAGTGACAGGGCCCACCAAATAGAAACAAAGTAAAACAGTATAAAAGTGTGCTGTCCTTTAAGGTCAGTTTGTTTCTTCAGTCATTAAAAAAAAGGAGAGGAGTTTGTTCACTTAGTTTGTTAAGAATAACCGAAAAAAGAATAAAGAAGTCAATGTAGATTGCTTAAAATGCCTTTCCCAAAACTACATAGTGAACCTTTAAATGATATATTTAGCTAATGAAAGCTGCAGAGTTTTGAGAAAAAAGTGGACTTCGTCAGAAAATTTGAAAGAGTACAGCTCCCAGGTCCCTCCTATTCCTCTCTGCTGCCCTGCAGCCCTGCCTTCAAAGCCCCTCCCCACAGAGGAGCCTGCTGTGCACGAGCAGGCTTGTAACTATGGTAACAGAGGACGCCAGATAACCAAGACGGCGCAATCAAAATAAGAACAACATGAGCCCTGATTGTTCTATTTCTGATCAATACAACTAAATCACAATGACAAGTGATGCAGATCACTGTAGATATCTTGAGTAACAAACAATATCCCTCACATCGCAGTAGACGGAGTTACCAGCTAATCATTACCTTGTGCAATGCCATGCTGCCTTTCTGAAGCATGAGTAACGTTATTTCTTATAACTGCCCGGTCACCTGAAAGACACTTTTGGTAACAGTAGCCATAAAGACAGAGCTAAACACAGGAGTTATCATACAAGCTAGATTTAGCAACACGCTATGTAGCTTGACTGCAACATCGTATGGCCATATGTGCTACTGCGAGTATTTCTGTAACAACCGCCATCTTAGCCTTGTGTTTAAAAAATAGAATTAAACATATATCAAGCAGGGGTCCTTACTTGTCCAGCAGAAAAGCAGCCAACTCTACGTTACTCTTGAGTCCTTACAAATCCCACAGCTCCCTGCACCTCTGAAATGACGCTCCGATATTTATCCTAGTTTTCTTTCTGGCACGGTCCAATTCTTTCTTTTTACGCTGCTTTTCTTTGTCAGTCTTCTAATTTCATCTCTTTGACGTGGGTAATGGTGGGTCATTTTTCTGCTCTGTTGCCTCTCTGCCATTGTTCGCAGTTTGGGCTTGAGCTTGAACACATCTTACCAGGTCAGAGCAGGCACTGAATGGGGGGGAGGGGCACTGCCGACCGTGCACTGTGCAAGGGAGGGGGGCTGCAGTGTATGCACGAGCGTGATTGACACTTCTCAGACACTCATCTTGGCTCTGATTGGTTGTATCGAGCGGGAAGCAGTGGATTCTTGCAAATCAAATTACAGCCACTGGGTGGAGCCACAGACAGTGGATTTTTAAACAGCTGACCTCTATCTTATTCTACTGTCAGACAATTATGACAATTTTAGCAAATATAACAAAAAACTTGTTAGACTACAGCTTTAAATGTGTTTGTGTACAACCTAAGCCTGGTAATGTACAGCTGTTCAGGTGAACTTCAAATTTTCTGTCACACATAATCAACATACAATGCCTTTCTGCTACTCTACAAAACTCCATCCCTTATGACTTTATAGTGGTGCTTTTGCAACTGTCTGACATCCTGCTGTGCTGTGTTGTGAGAAAAATAACCTCAAGCACAAAAAAGACATTGCAGAAAGAATGGAGGGCTAGTCCATACAACACACAACAATCAGCTAAAACATTAAAATCACTAACACGTGAAGTGAATAACATTTATCATCTCTTAACAATGCAATGTTCTGCTGGAAAGCTTGGGTCCTGTCAGGGGGTACCATAGCCATGAGTGGGTGTACTTGGTGGAATGCTAGAAGCCGATGTTTCACAGCAGAACAATTGTAAAGACATGATCAATGTTTTTCACTAGCCAGTGGGCACCTGCCAGTGGTTTTAATGTTTTGGCTGATCGGTATACACTATCTGATGAACAATGACCATAGTATGGCAACAATCACAAATATCCTGAGAAGATGCTCAGGACAGTTAACGTAGTTGCAAATATAATCCATTTCTCTTCAGGTTTCTCTTAAAGTTTTAAGGTTAAGAACTCCGCCACGATAACTTCTTGCACCAGTTGTTCCTGTATCTTTTTTGTACCATAGAAAGCAAAAATTAGGAAGGAATGTGTGTGTAGCTTTTTGCTGCTGGTAGGATATTATTCATAAATTCTATTGACATGACAGGAGGTAACCAGTCACCAGTTACATTTAGGGTTCTAACCCCGAAGAGGTAGAACCCTATTGAGTTTGTGCCGGTTTATTATTATTATTATTAATATTGTTATTATTATTAACCCTAAAGGGTGCGTATCTCAAAGACCATTGGCCAGAATTTCACCAAATTTGGTATGCATGCTCTAGGGGCAAGTATTAACTAATGTATTGAGAGCCATGTTGACAGGTGAAAGTGGGCGTGGCCTAATCATCATTAACAATCATTGTTTGCGTTTTATTAATTCATGGCGAGCTGGAAGGACCCAGAGACATGAAAATTTGGTACTTTGAGTATAAATGACGTCCAAATGCAGCTCCAAAAATGTGATCCCAATCTGTCAGATGGGGGCGCTATAACATAGGGTGTAAACTTTGAATGGCTCTCCTCGCCAAGCCATAAGTGCTATTGACTTGAAATTTTTCATACACGTCCTTCTGATAGTCCTCTACAAAAAAGCCTCTTGCACCACAAAAGCCGCTATTACAGATTTTTTGCTAATTTGCATGACGTTAAAAACAGTCAAATGAATAGAACTTTTGAAAGATTGACTCTATCAACACCAAATATGCTATACGGCTTCGGGGGATGAACAGACAAATTTCTACTATAAATGAGCCAGATTGGTCAAAAAACATGGCTGCTACGGACCCAAGTTTCTTCGCAATGGGCAGGGCTTAGAAATGATTGGCCATAACTCCCACACCCTTTGTCCTATCATCACAAAACTTGGTGGGTCGGTTCGAAACAGGACTGGGAATCTGCCTAACAGAGCATGTTGAGCTCAACCTATAGGGGGCGCTATAAATGCCATTAGCATGTAGCTAAAAACCCAATTTGGAGAAATCTGGGGCTTATCATGGCTATGTGTTGGACAGATCTTTGATGAACACGGCGGCCAATGTCTTCGACTGCGGGGGATCAGGGTCAGGGTGGCCGGTTTGGGGCAAAAGAGGTTAGAACCCGCGGATTGCCGCTTGCGGCTATATTTCTTTTTGTTTTTTACTCATAGTGTATTGATACAGGTATTGTAAGATTGTGCCGGTTTATTATCATGGCTTGTGCCGGTTTATTTAGGGTTCTAACCCCAAAGGGGTAGAACCCTTCTAAGATTGTGCCGGTTTATTATTATTACTATTTTTTGTTGTCTGCCGCTTGAGCTCAAATTCCCGTGAGCTGGAATGGGCCAGAAACTTGAAACTTGGCCCAATGATTGGAAATGATGTGCATCAACTTTTATTAAAATATGAGCCCAGTCAGCCAGATGGTGGCGCTGTAACGAAGGCTTGAAAATGCGTTTTTGGAAAGGCCACGCCCCTCACACCGTACGTCTAATTGACTTGAAATTTGACACACAAGTCCAGCTCCATGTGCTCTACAAAAAAGCCTCTTGGACCATGAAGCTCCGCCTACTTAGATTTTTTGCTAATTAGCATAATGTGAAAAACAGTCAAATGAATAGAACTTTTGAAAGATTGACTCTATCAACACCAAATTTGGAATACCGCTTCGGGAGATGGAAAGACATATTTCTACTATAAATGAGCAAGATTGGTCGAAAAACATGGCCGCCACAAACCAATGTATTGTCGCAATGGGCGGGGCTTAGACATGATTGGCCATAACTCCCACACCCTTTGCCCTATCATCACAAAACTTGGTGGGTAGGTTCACAACTGTACTGGGAATCTGTCTACCAAAGCTTGTTGATCTCAACCTATAGGGGGCGCTATAAATGCTACACATGCGTATCTCAGAGACCATTTGACAGAATTCCACCAAATTTGGTATGCATGCTCTAGGGGCGAGTAATTTGGTATATGGCTTCGGGGGGTGACAAGACACATTTCTACTATAAATGAGCTAGATTAGTCAAAAAACATGGCCGCCACGGACCAATGTATTGTCGCAATGGGCGGGGTTTAGACATGATTGGCCATAACTCCCACACCCTTTGACCTATCATCACAAAACTTGATGCGTAGGTTCGAAACAGGACTGGGAATCTGCCTAACAGAGCATGTTGAGCTCAGCCTATAGGGGGCGCTATAAATGCTACACATGCGTATGTCAGAGACCGTTGGACGGAATTTTGCCAAATTTGATATGCATGCTCTCAGGGCAACTATTAACTAATGTCTTGACTGAAATGTTGATATGTGAAAGTAGGCGTGGCCTATTCGTCATTAACCATCATTGTTTGCGTTTTATTCATTTATGGCGAGCTGGAAGGACCCACAGACACAAAACTTGGTACGTTGCATATAAATGATGTCCAAATGCTGCTCCAAAAATTTCATCCCGATCCGTCAGATGGGGGCGCTATAACATAGGGTGTGATCTTCGAAAGGCTCTCCCTGCCAAGCCATAAGTGCTATTGACTTGAAATTTTTCAAACATGTCCTCCTGATAGTACTCTACAAAAAAGCCTTTTGCACCAAGAAAGCCGCTATTACAGATTTTTTGCTAATTTGCATGATGTTAAAAACAGTAAAATGAATAGAACTTTTGAAAGATCGACTCTATCAACACCGAATTTGGTATATGGCTTTGGGGAATGAAAAGACATGTTTCTACTATAAATGAGCCAGATTGGTCAAAAAACATGGCCGCCACGGACCAATGAATTTTTGCAATGGGTGGGGCTTAGGAATTATTGGCCATAATTGCCACACCATTTGCCCTATCATCACAAAACTTAGTGGGTAGGTTCACAACAGGACTAGTAATTTGTCTACCAAAGCATGTTGAGCTCAGACTATAAATGCCATTAGCATGTAGCTGAAAACCCAATTTGAAGAAATCTGGGGCTTATCATGCCTGTGTGTTGCACAGACCTTTGAGGGACACGGCGGCTGATGTCATCGACTGCGGGGGATGAGGGTCAGGGTGGCCGGTTTAGGGCAAAAGAGGTTAGAACCCGCGGATTGCCGCTTGCGGCTATATTTCTTTTTGTTTTTTACTCATAGTGTATTGATACAGGTATTGTACAATATAGACTGATAACTCATGAGCTGCAACCCTAAATGAGAACTCAAATTAATGTGGGAGGCTAGTGCTTACCCGGATTAGGCGATGACGAGCCCAGCTTGGTTGGGCTGTGCTCCTGGATTCCTTTAGACGGTGTGTATGAGTGTGCACGACTGGTGATTGAGTGGGAGGGTTTTTCATCGCTGCTCATACTCTCCTCCTGGAGCTGTGTCTGGCTCCTGCAGTTCTGCTGGCCACTGTGGGGCCATATCTTCGAGGCAATGGGGCAGTTTTTCTGAGCACAGGCTTCTGTAGAACCCTCAGGCTCCTTTTTAACCGCTTCTACTCCTATGTGGTTCACCAGTCCAGACACAGGGGCTGAGGGAGTGCTGGGCTTCAGTCTGTGCTGTAGCTCAGCCTGCCTGCAGGAGTCTGAGGCACTGTTACAGTCTACAGGTCCATTGGCTTTGCAGGGCTGACACTCTTCTGCCAGAGGTCCGTTGGGTTTCCTACATTTCAGACATGGTGTCATGCTGCATTTACAAACACCCAGCTGTGCCAGGGGGTCCACAGAAAAAGGGGCCCTCAGAGGGTCATCAGGTGCACTGCAGGGTTTTGAACAGGGGTCAGGGGAAGTAGTCCTTTCTAAAGAGGCCCGAGTTTTCATGTCATCTGGTGTTAGACGTGATTTCGTACTGGCTGTCAGCCCAGAAATCCACTCTGCTGGCGATGTTACTGATGACTGACTGGATGCGGTGGATGAAGCCTTCTGCTTGATTGACATGTGCCGCATGATGCTGCACTGGAGGGTGATGACATCCTGAAGCCACTGTTCAGCACAGCAAAACCATAATTTTAAAACATAAGAAGCAACCATTAACTCTATATAGAATGTGGTCGTATCTGATGCAGATATTTATATCACAAGAAGAAATCGAACACATCATTTTTTTGTTGCAATAATCTGAAATAAGTTAAAGCTAGATTTTTTTGGGACCAGTCGTACAAATTTCCTTAAGTCAGGGGAAAAGTAACATGCATGTCTTTTCACACCCTTGTGTCATATACGTTGAACAATGAGTTTAGCTTGGCGGCCATCTACAACACTGAATTAGCAGTCATCACAACTCTTTATTTTTTGGCCAGAAGTTGCTTCTTGAATCCACAAACATTCAGAGTCATGGCAAACTTCATCAATCATTTAACATCCCTTCCTTGCTGTTAATATCACACTTGTGTCATGTTGTTAAAGGTGTTAAAGATTTTTGTTCTGCTTACCTCCTGCTGCTCCGCTTCTGTGGTCAAGTGTTTTGAGGGCTGATGGTCGGGAACACCACTGCAAGCAAGCTGCAACTGGCTCACCCCTGCAGGAAGCAGTGTGGAAGGAGGATTCTGGTACTGGGACTTGATGGCATCTGGCACCTGAGTCCAAACAGTGATTGTTATATGGTTACCCCACAAGACTTTTTAAGTCGTCAGATCAGTGTGCCGTTTATCAACATTAGAGCACCAAAGAAGTGACACAGGAAATAATGTGGTCAAAGTTGATTGTGTACTGATTTGCCGCAAAGTATTAAATAAATAAATCAGCATGGAAGAAAAGAATATAGAAGAGTGAACAGATTGGTGTACAAAGGCAGCAAGAACTATCTGATCTGACTGTAAATATTTCTGCAATAAAAAGGCATTGCTGCCTACTATGTTTCAGCAAGGCTGAATTGGTATTAAATACTGGAAAGCTTGTGTGCATGCCACCGTATTCTGATACATACTCCATACATATATATGCGTAAGACAGGGTTCCGATGATTACTACTGATGACAGCAGAGGAGTGTCTGTTCTCATTGGCTGTAGCTTATTACTTGCTCCCTGATCCATTCTACGATATGTGCAGATATTTTGCCCCTTTCAAAATCTTTCAGGTGTCTGTGTGGCACTGGCAAGCTCTCAGACTGTGTCTTTAACTGTTCACACACTGCTGACGGGCTTTGTCTGCAATCTCCAAAAACTGTTTGGGTACCCTGCCAAAGAAGATTTATATTGGAGTGTATTCTTTGTCGAGTGAATAAGCTGTTGAAGAATTAAGTTTAGAATTGCCTATTGATGCATCTTTTATGTTTTTTTCAGCATCAGTATGTAACAAAAGTAAATCAACACAAGATAAATGCACAAGAAGCAATTGTAAAACAGAAAAATCGCAGTTATTAAACTGGGAATTGGTTTTCCCCTAGCTCAGCTAGTCTACCTTGATGGTTTTCTTGTTGTGCTGGTGGGTGGTGCGCCGGTTGGGTAGGTTCTGCCGATGGACTCTGCGCAGGAAGTCCAACTTAACGGCGTGCTGGGACATCCTGTCCTGGAACTGGTCAAAGAGCTGACAGCGGCTGGATAGGCTCAGAGTCCTCTGATTCAACTGGACAGCAGAAAAAAACATTTGAAAAGGAAAACTAATCATTCTAATGCATTGTCTTAGCTGAGACACATATAAAAATACATAAATTCATGGTGTTTAGGTCTGCCTAAGCCAGGACCAGGCCTCTTACCACTAAGTGCTCAACGTGATTAGGACACATCCATTTGCCAGCAGGTAGAGCTGTGAGTGGAGGGTCCAGACAGTCCATGTGGAACAGAAGGGGACAATAGTCACACTGGATCAGTGGAGCCAACCGACAACTCCTGTGAGAGAAAATACAAGCAAACCAATACATGATGTGAAAGATCGCAGGTGTATGTGTGTACTAAGGATGTCCCGAGCCGATCTGCAGGATCGGGATCAGGGCCGATATGGGCATTTTTCCACTGATAGGGGATTGGCAATTTTGAACGTGGACCCAAACTCAATTTTTATTTTTATTTTTACATCAGAGCACAATTTGTGGCAAAACTCATACACGCATGGAACGCTACTCTGGCAAACCTGTGGATAAAATGTCTGCAGTGTGGAAATATTTTAAATTAAAAAGTGAAAGCAGTCCAACGGGACAATGTAACATCTGCAATACGACCGTTTCACGAGGGGGTAACAAATGAGCTGCATTTAATACTACACATTTGATACAATAAAATATTACAGAGAAGGAAATTGAATTCATTGCTCTGGATAACCAGCTCATCTCCGAGGTAGAGTACATTACATTGACTCCATTTTCAAGTTACAACGTGCCGGTATGCGCACTAGTTCCATGGGTCTCATACAGCAGAGCATGTAAAACAGGCAATTGAGGAGATGCTGAACTGGTGTGAAATAGACAAGCAACGCGTCCATGTCATTTTGCGTGACATTGTAAGGAATATGAAAAAAGCAATGGATGATATGGAGGTACCAAGCGTGGGCTGCGTCGCACACACACTTCCACACTTCAGTTGGCTGTACACAAGGGTCTGCTGTCACAGTGCAGCATCACAGATTCATCTGCCAACGCAAGGAAGGTGGTAGGCCAATGTTGCAATAGCATATGCAGAATAAGAAAGAGCCATATGAAAGTATATACTTTGTTTCAACAAGATAAAAAAATCCATTAAGGAAGAGCTTGGATGCAGGTACTTTTTTTCTTAATGTAGCTGCATTATCGAGGAAAATATAGTTAAGTCTGTATCGGATTGGGACTCTGTATCAGCATTTACTAAAAATTAAAGGACTCGGATTGGGTAAAAAAAAAAAAAAACCTGATTGGAACATCCCTAGTGTGTACGTCTGTATGTAGAGAAATCTGCTAGTTCTAACCTGTTGCATGAAAAGCAGACTTTGACTGGTAGGGGGACCAGACCATTGGAATCCAGTTCATGCTGAGGCCTCCTGAATGGCTTTCCTAGTAGTTCCTCTTTTCTCCTCCGTTTACTGCTACCTACAAATCCAAATGAGTACAGAACATTTGAGAAACAATCCTAGATTCTGTAATGAACAAAACATCTGAAATGCATAGTTCATTCCAGGACACATTTTGTAACCAAAGTGCAGCACTTTAGTTATTTACTTTGCACAACTTGTCTCTTCAACTTGTAGTTTGCTTTCCAGAATGTCATACTTTCACTAAGAAGGGGCATTTGGGGATACCATTAAGTAAGCAATTGGACTGACAATGAGGTAATTAAGATGGACAGATGGCTGAAAAACAAGTGGAGAGACCTCTTACAGTTGAAAGGGCTGAGGACGGATGGAGAGGTTGCTGTTTTTTTGCTTGACCGGTAGTTAATTTCAGTGTTGCTATGTTTCATAGAACCTTTCAGCATATACAGTTTTGTCTGTTGTTTCATGTTGTTGTTTTGACATGTTGTATTTTTTTGGTCAGCAACTAGCCCAGGTATCATGGGAACGCACGTCCTTAAATGTGGAGGCAGAGTTTCTGAATGAGCACTGGGGGGGATGGGTGTGTTTGTAGGCTGTTAATTCAAATATCAACAGTCTTTCCCCAGAATCAATGACTATACCTTTAACAAGCACTGCATCTACATACTCCGATATAGCAGGTGGCAATAGGCACCAAACATGTCGTAATTGGTTTGGATGTTTTTTTTAACAGTTTCAGAGAAAGAATACATGATTTTGCAATGCATGTTCCTCAAGGGCTCTAAGAGAAGGGAAAAAGTCTACAAGTTTTAACACAAATCTTATTCAAGCTATGGAATATTAAATTATTCATCTTTGCTCACAATATCTGCCCTTCTTACACTCGCATTTGCATAAACTGCAGGTTAGGGAGCTTTCTTTTAAAATACACAAACGTGAAATGATCTTTTATACTTTCAATACAATACAAAACAATAATACACAATATACAATACATTTCATACAATACACTTAATTATTGGTTATCAGGATCCGATGAAAAAAATCTGTATCTGGCATCCCTTGTTAAAACAAATTCAGTATCACTTCACAGTGAAAGTTTAACTAACTGACTGACCTGGCAGTGCAGTGGTGCAGGTGAGCTCGCTGGGCAGCTGGAACTGGGTGGGGTTTCTCTCCATAGCAGCTGCTATCAGCAGCTGAAAGGGCCTCTTGAGGAGGCGTGGTGTTGGAGAGGACAGTGTAGCACCTTCAAGCTCTGCACCCTGAATTTCATCCTCTTGCTCTGCACCCTCCTCCTCCGCATCATTTTGCTCCTCTGACGGGGTAGGGGTGGACGAGGTGTTGGAGGTGGGCGTACCGGGTCGGCTGCTTGGTCTGCTGTTGGTCCTGCGGTCCAAGAGGCGCACCTGTGCCACGCGAAGACCAGGCCCAGCTGCTCCAGCCCCTGGAGGTAGACCATCGAGTCGCAGTGGACCAGCATTGAGCTCCACCTCAACAGCTGGGGAAGCAGAGCGCTTAGACGCAGACCTCTCTGGTAGGCCGTTGGTCTGTTCTGACTTCTGCTCTCGCTTCTGACCACAACAAACAAAGACCAAGTTACTGATTTATCAATCCATATACCCACAGATGTGTTTTTCCTAAATTTCAAAAGCAGCATAATAGTATCATTGGTGAAGGACTGGATCTAGCAAAGTGAAGAGTCACTTCTTACCTTTCTTCGAACATTGCAGCGATGACACATCCATTCACCTGGGGGAAGCATTTCTTCACTTAGAGGTGGATTGCTGTTGTAAAAAGACAAAACACAATCATTGGTGACTAGGCTGATGATTATTGCAGGCAAATTAATTTACAATTTCTTTTCATATGCTTTATAAATATGCTGTGTAATTTTATGTGAGGAATAACAAATTCATGAAAAACTAATTTTAAGCAGTACCATGGTTTCACAAAAAGACCCATCTTGTAATTCTGAGAAAATATTTTACATTGCCCTCTCTGCCTAGTTATCCAACCTCCTCATGTTGCTGACAGCATAAAATGATTAAAATTCTACTCAAATATACAGTCAAAATGACAAGAAAACACTGACAGTTGAACAGTTGAATAGAGCTGTACCAGCACAGTTGCACTCTCTGCCTCCATCTAGAGGATTGACAATTACATAAAAAAAATATCTGACCAAAGTAATCAGAGTTTCCAATGTGTATAGATTTATAGCGCATTGCAACAGCTGGTACATGAATTAATGATATCCATGTGAAAAGATTCAAAAATATTAGCCTCACATATCTAAAAAAACAAAAAGACTACACACTCTTCAGTAGATGACTACAGTAAATGTTACAGTGATTCCAAGTTAAACATGCTAAAACAGCCAAAGCATAAAAAAAGCTGTGGTGGGACTCCACAGAGATTTTCTTATGACAGGTAAAACACACTTGAAGTCAGGCCCAGTCTACAAACTATAACCTCTCATTCACATGTAAAGATGATCAAAAGTTACCCTGCACAATACCATCTTCAAGATAACATACATTAACGCAGTTTCTTCCCAATATGCAGTGATATAAGATAGCACACAGGATGAGCCTTTCACAGGCCTGCCCACATAGGGACAAAACGTTTTTTAAGGGACAGTCTGAAATGAACCTAAGTTAAAATAATCATGCAAGCAGATGTTGAACGTTAACACAGCGGAATCGGGGAAATGCTACTATTTGAATACCTTTGTAACATGCCCACTACAAACACTGCCATGGCGCTATTTTATCATGCTAAACAACAAAACATACCGTTCATGTTATTTATGGACCATTAATTCTCAACGCCGAATGTTTAAGGTTGGTAAGATGGCGGTGGAATAGAAAAGAGAGCAGTGAGGTCGCCATATTGTAAACAGAGGCAGCCTCGACTCCATTTTTAGCAGCAGCGGCTCCACCGGCTGCAGCCGCGACAGCAGGGGAGGACCGACTGCAAGCTAATTCTAGCCATACAGAGAAGGCTACATCCACACGTTTCTTTTCCCCTGTATTTACCCTATCAACATGCCTTTTCACTGACATCTACAAATTATACTCACTGTCAAGTTAAACTCCGAAACTATACAATAAACACTATCTAACGAAACGCCACGTATCTAACAACGCATATTCTCCAGTGAAGAGACAACAGCTAGCCATTCCAAGTTACTCGATACCGACATGAATCAAATCAGCAGTTGTTATCCTTTCTCTTTAAACAAGGTGTTCATTGAGTAGCAATAATGTCCGAACTATTTTTAGTTCACAAAAACACACTGAAATGACTTGAAAATGCGTTGGAAACATCTTAGTGCAAGTTAATTCGTCATAGCAACTTTACCAAGTGCTAAACATGTTCACCATCGCTCGCCTCAGTTCAGTTGATGGGGAGAATAGAGTGAATATGAGGGAGCTCACTGATGGATAAATATGCTACCGCGTGTCATAAATAACAGCACGCTGTGTGGCTGATGTGTGCTGAACAACAACGACTAGTAAAAACTGATTTCCATCAGGCGCTCTTTCAAGGCTCCGGAGCAGAATTTCACACACATGTCTCAGTGAGCGTTCATGTGCTAATCTTTGCAAAAACATGAGCAGCTAACTGTATTTTCATCGGTGGAACAAACCTTCACTGAGGTTAGCATTCAGGATCTAGCTTGTGTATGCAAATAACGTAGACTCAAATGTGCAATCGCCTGTCTGTTTTACACTAGCATGCATGCGTACATAAATGGTACCCGGGAGCTATGCCTCTATTGTCCAAATCACTGTAATTTACCAGCACTGGAGGTGGAAGGCTGCAGGACAGTGGTCACAGCACAGCAAGTCTCCCCCCTCCCGGCAACTATCGCAGGTGTCGTGGTTGGTGGCCCTGCCGCTCCTCCGGACGTCTCTCACCAACTTCCGACTCCTCTTCTCTATCTCCTCGGACTTCGGTGGCGCCAACAGTGTTTGGATTTGCTGTAAAAAAAAAAAAAATAATAATAATAATTAAAAAAAAAGTTGTTAAGTTCTTTAGTGCGAGATCGCGACTACCGTGTGTGCTTGTTTGTCTGCAGAGTGAGAAAATACACAGCTTTGTGCTCGCTATGCCAATGCATGCTAAGGTTTTGGGAGCGGTAACGTTACCTTCTGGCGTCCATTATCAACCCAGATTATCAAGTTAGCTAGCCGAGAAATGCTTGACAGCAGGCTATAGTGGTCTGCTGATAACGACACTTAATACGATAGAAAACACAAAGCATTGGCAATAAGAGAATATTTCAATCAATTAACGTTAAGGCCTCCGAATAGTCCAACCTCACCTCCATTAAACCCCCAGAGGTGTCCAAATCGTACACAATTGTCGGGGTCTCCATTTTGTCCCACATTCATCCAGGAGCAGACGTTGCAAGAAGAATTAGCGCTACAAATGCCTACCAGGCACAAGACAATGAGAGTAAATCCCACAATAAATGTCGTTTTCCAAATGTTTTTGACCAGTGGATGGCTGACCAAGCGATGCTAGTTATCGTTAGCAGGCTAAAGGAGCTAACTACGACAGCAAGACGTCAAGCAGTCAAGGTTGTGAAGCTAACGGGCTCACCAGCTGTGTTGTGGACCCAAAAAAGACAACAAAATCACCGATAGTCCTGTTATTAAAACGCCAACTTCGTAGCACCACTTTCTAAGTGCTGGCGCCAAGCCTACATACAGTATTTAATATCAACAGTGTTGCTGTAAGATGCAAAATCCATCTGCGGCCTAGCTGGCCAGCCATGATTCTTGTTTCTGCTCCTGAAAAAAGGAGCCTTGTAAATCTGAATACCCCTCCGCTCCCATTGTCAACAGGAGCTGAGGCCAAAAAATACTGAAGGAATTCGTCGCGGAGCGGTCCAATGCACGGTTTTCCGACAGCGTTCGGAATGTATATTCCTGAAACCAGGTATATGGAGATGCAAATTCGGTTGGTGTTATTGTTGTGAAAAAGGCTGTGCATCTACACTGGCTGCTAGCAACATCCTCTACCAGTTGGCGCAACCGCGAATCGCTTGACGCGCATGCGCATGGGAACAGATTTAGATAAACAAGGAGACATAAAAAGGAACGAATAGATTGTGTACATTGTATTCAGCTGCCACTATTGCGCATGTGTGATACTTATATATGGTCTCCTTCGTGGCACAGTCTGATTCTGCTGCTAGCCATTGTTACTGTGTTCACACTGCTGTTCGGTCTAATGAGGGTAATGCTTCCTGTTGCTTGTATCTATAGCGCTGCTGCTAACGGACGTTACGGATAGCCTACCTGTTTCTGCGTCTGCTATTGATAGCTACCACGTTTCGGCGTCATTGTTGCATTGGCACAGCTAGCTACCTCTCTCTCTCACTCTCTCTCTCTCTCTCTCTCTCTCTCTCTCTCTCTCTGTGTGTGTGTGTGTGTATATATATATATATATATATATATATATAGAGAGAGAGAGAGAGAGAGAGAGAGAGAGAGAGAGAGAGAGAGAGAGAGAGAGAGAGAGAGAGAGAGAGAGATATGGACTGCCTCACAGTAAGTAACAGTCTGCAGAATGAGGCCACAATGTAATGCCATGTTGTCTAAGGTGTCGAGGTGATGCTTAAGCCACATCCCTCTCATGGATAGGTCACTCGCAGCTCTTGCCAGCAGAGGGAGGCAGTGTTTTGATGTCTTTGAGTAGTTGACCAAATGGATTCTGACCATTGAATATTACAGTTAGATTATGATCACTCACGAAAGTTTGCTCATTTAATTGTGTACATGGAATGATAAAAAATAGACACATTACACTAATGTTGTATTTAGTTTATTTTAATTCAAATTATAGAAGGGCAAAGTCACCCCTATCAGATGGAACACTACTGTGGGACTCAGGTGAGGAATGATGAGAAACAAATACATTTTTCATTCTGCTTGAATTGTGCCATGAATTACAATGATATTTGTTAGTTTAAAAGATAATTTTCCAACTTGAGAAAGACACATTTTTTTCCCACAAAAGTAATAAATTACAAGACTGCAATTATAAAAACTACACACCCAGTCACCTAAGTGACATCATCTTGTTTAACCGGAACCACCAGAACCCATGACTGAAACCTTGTAGAGCCTGACCTGTATATTGGCTGGTTAGGAAACTGACTTTCACATACAGTCCCCCCAAAAACTATTGGAACAGCGAGGCCAATTCCTTAATTTTTGCTGTACACTGAAAACATTTGGGTTTGACACCGAAAGATGAATATGAGACAAGAGATAAGCATTTCAGCTGTCATTTCCAGGTATTTACATATAAGGTCTTGCATGGCTTCATCTGGGATGGGCTCATTGATCTTCATGCAGCAGGAAAACGAAACAAAACACACTACTAAAACAACCAAGGAGTTCACAAGGGGGAACTACCTGTTCCTGTACTTTTGCTCAACTAAAGATTTGATGTTCTGTTACAAATGATGCAATCTTCTAAGTTTTGGGACAGATCTGCATGTAAATACCTGGAAATGAAAGCTGAAATGCTGATCTCTTGTCTCATATTCATCTTTGAATGTCAAACCTAAATGTTTTCAGACTACAGCAAAAATAAAGGAATTGGCCTCTCTGTTCCAAGTTTTGGAGGTGACTGCAACTGCAGCTGCCAATATAACCACACTTGTTTGGATTTTTACCATTTCAATATGTTTGCTGTACTGAGGTGTTGTTGGTGAGAGATGTAGGTCATTGAGTGGTTTTGCACAAAATAAATGGTATTTTATTATCTTTTAAATTTTTTTTTATATATATGTTTTTTTTTATTGATTTTCAACATCATAATAAAACAAGGCAAAAGGAATGACAAGTCTGCTGCATGGCACTGCAATGTACATATCCAACCATACCTCTCACCAATGCACACACACACTTCACAGCACACCCAGAGGCACACACGCATACACACACCCAGACACCACTCGCACTCAACATACATACAGACACACTCACGTAGTTACAAAACAAAACAAAACAAGAACAAACAGAAGGAAAAAAAAAGGGGGTGGGACGCTGGTGTATTACAATGTCCCAGTGTCCTTGAGTGTTCGTGTCATAGTCAAAGAGCAAGTTGGAGGCGCGTTCCATGCTTAGCAGGTCCAGATAGTCTCTAATCCATTCCGATGGATGTGCAAAACATGAGGGCTTGTGTTGCTTCCAGTTCATAAGGATGATTCTCTTTGCAGAGAGAAAGCCTAAATTCATAAAGTAGTGTGTGGAGCTTTATTTGACATGTTCCAGTGATTGTCCAAGAAGGCATGTGATGGGACAGACAGGTACATGAACCTTAAACATATCTGTTAGCACCTTTGTTATGCCAAGCCAGAATGTTTTGACTGCCGGGCAGTCCCATAGAAGATGTAATAATGGTCCATGCCCCCCACAGTTATGCCGGCATTGATCTGACAGATCTTTATTTATTTTGGATATATGAGAGGGTGTCATATAAGTTCTTCTAAATTGTATGATCCTGTACCGAACATACCTGGATGATACAATACCCTTCTTCCATATAGCATTCCACTGTTCTGGAGTCAGTGACAGACCAAGATCCTTCTCCCATGTCTGTTGAGTGGGTATAAATGGATTAGGTGAGGCAAGTAACAAGATCTTATAGATACTCGAAGTTGTGCCTCTTTTTGTAATGGCTGACATTAAGTTATTATCTAGTTCTGTCTTATGTGCGAGGGTAAATTTACCAGTAATTGATTTAATTTGTAGATAGGCCAGAAATGCTGCTTCTGGTAGTCCAAGTTCTGCTTTCACGTCAGAGAAAGGACGGATACCATTTTCATTGCAGAGCTGGCCTATGGTGAAAACGCCTTTGTGTTGCCATAATATATTGTTTAATAGCTTACCCCCAGCAGTCAGTAATGTATTAAGCCAAATAGTAACATGGTAACATTACTCCATTTATAGCCAACCTTTTGTGAAATAGTTTGGCAATAGAGCATGAAAATCTGATAATGCTGTTATTGAGGGTGACTGGGGAATTAGTAGAGTACCATAATGAAGCTGGTGTAGTGACTTTGGTTTCAAGTATAATTTTCCTCTCTAACTACTCCCCGCCACCCTTGACAGGATCAGATTTGAATGCCCAGGCAAGGGGGTATCTTGCATTAAGCGATAGATAATAACAGGACACATCTGGTACCCCGAGGCCTCCTTGTGATCTTGGTGTTGTAAGCTTTTTATAACCTATTCTCGGTTTTTGATTGTTCCAAATAAAATGTATAAACAATGATTCTATTTGTTTAAACTATGATGGAGGAAAAAAAGAGGGGATGGCTGATAAAATATACATAATCCTGGGCAAAATGTTCATTTTAAGTATTTCAACCCTTCCCCAGAACAGTCCATCTTTTTAAGATCATCTTTAATCTTGACTAACAATTTAGGGCCATTTATAGTAAACATTTCAGTAACTGGAGAAATAATATCTATGCCCAAATATTTCATACCTTTGCTTTTCCAAATAAAGGGTGTGCCTGCTAAGTGTACTTGAAATGTATGTTGATTCAAGGGCATCGCCTCACTCTTACTCCAATTTATCTTATAACCTAAGAGGTAACTGAAGTTTTCCACTAGTTCAAGCAGTGCAGTTAATGACTCTGAGGGTTCATTTAAAGTGACTAATATGTCGTCAGCGTACAAATTCAATTTGAAATTATAGTTTTGCATTGAAATCCCTTTGATTTTCTTATTGGTGCGTATTGCACAGGCAAGTGGCTCTAGAGCAAGAACAAATAGCAACGGGGAGACGGGGCATCCTTGATGGACACCACGATGTCGACTAAATGGGGCAGATATCAGTCCATTGGTTTCGATGCTTGAGACCGGTGCTCCATAAAGAGTTTTTACCCAGTGCATAAAAAAAAAATAGATTTAGATAATGTAAAAAGCAATTACCATTCAATGCGGTCAAAGGCTTTCATTGCGTCTAAAGACGCGGCAATTGCAGGAGTTGTGAGGAGTATTTGCGGCTGTTATGACATGCAAAAGCCTGCGCATATTATTGGCTGAGACCCGTCCTGATATGTACCCCAGATAGCAAAAGACATTAATTCAATGTTGGATTTTGGTCAGATTGGTTATTTTTGGTTGAGGTTGAAAAATCTATGTTGATTCAGTGTTTAATTACAGTTACTATTTCAACGTTTGAAAAACTGTAATTGAATCAATGTAGTATAGATGATGACTTTTCAATGTTGAAATGCCCTACAATGAATCGACATCGTTTCAATAGCCCCGTTCACACTGGCTTTTGGGTGCGGCTTTCGTAGCCAATTCCCGGTGGCCAGGGGTGAAATTACACTCTGGCGCTGATCCGCCTCTGGAGATAGTATCAGAGCCGTATTTTTGGAGAACCGAACCAGTGTGAATGGATAAGCCGGCGCCGCGGAGCAGGGGCGTGTCAATCGACGGTCAGTTAACTACACAGGTCCTTCACTCAACTTAATACAGAGAAATGTCCCACAAAGCAACGTTACATGACCAAACAAACGTAACTAGTAACTGTCTTTGGCAACTTATATGAGGAAAAAATACCACAGCTGTACGCGGAGAAGCGTCAGTCCTCCCGCCTGTCCTACCAACTCTTCCTCTCATTTCTGCCTAAAAAACAGTCTGTTTTTAACTTTAACTCACCGAGTGTTTGTGATGAAAATCACCGCGATGGTCAGCCCTCCTGACCGAGACGTCAGTGAACTTTCCCCCAGAAAACAGCCTCAGTCCCCGCGAATGAGGGAGTCAGATTGACAGGAGGGACACCGAGAAACCCCTTGAAAACACACGACGTCATCATCATGACGTCACCGTCACGCCTCTTCAGGAGCCGCAGCGCCGGCTTTCAGCTCAAACTGTGGCAGTAAGTGGGCACAGAACGGCAGAAAAACTTCGTCCTTCTGTGTGTAAGACAAACTGGTCCTTATGGAATATAATTTATAGTCCGATTCAGATATCATTACCTGACTGTCATCGTTTGACTAAATGTTGACATTGTGAATTATTGCCATCATTACATAAGCAATGTTGTAACCAGCACCACGGTGAAGCAGTTTGTTTATTTATAATGGTGAACTTAGAAAACTAGCGGCATGGAGCTAATCGCTAGCTAGTGTATGTAGACTGGGATCAATTCGCTTTGCATGTTGTAGTTCTGGTGTAGAGCAGATATGGAAACTTTTACTACAGTGAGGCATGTTGTGGCGGAATTTAGCCTGGGCAAACAGTGAAAACAACATGCCTTTACTGAAAAGTTATGGTGGCCCTGAAGGGCAAACGACAACGACAAAAAGAAAAACACGACAACAAAAAGAAAAACACAACAACATTAACAAAAACACAATCACATTAACAAAAACACAACCACAAAAACAAAAACACAACATTAACAAAAACAAAATTACATTAACAAAAACACAATCACAACAACAAAAACACAACAACATTAACAAAAACACAATAACATTAACAAAAACACAACGACATTAACTTCTACCGAAAAAAGGTAGGTACCTTCTACGACACGGATCAATGCTGATTGGACGAAAGCACGTCCGTCTTTTTTTTCAGGTGGGAAGGGCTGCTTTACGCCACACCAGAGGGGTATTTTGCGAAGCCGGTTTAGTGGGTTAGCGAGCTATGTTGAGTCTAAAGCCAGGCTCTCCTGTTCTGCGAAGGTGGCTCTCTTTTAACCCGGCTAGATCACCATGGTAACTTACGCTTAGCTCATAACCTGGTCCCGACCAGGTTATGTTCAGAGTTTCGGCTTGAAATCGGCTATAAAAGCGGCGCTGTTTCACCGTGTAAGTCATTCGGAGATTGCGTCACCGTTCATTGAGAACCCGGTGGACCTGGGAGCGAGAATAATTCTGGCAGCACTGCGACGTGAGCGGCTTCTGCGAGATCTCGCTGATCCGCTGGCATTTCCTGATGAATTTTCAGCCGAGGAACTGAGAGGCACCCATCTGCAGTCAAGATGGCCGACAAGGGCGCAGCCATATATCCAATCCATACCGGAAGTCCCAACCGGAAGTTGCTTGATCACCAAAATAAAACCAAAATAAAAGCCGCTATTTAACCGATCCATACCGGAAGTCTCATGCGGAAGTTAGTTAATCACCAAAATAAAACCAAAATAAAAGCCCAAACAATCTCTCTCAGCGTGCCTACTTTTTTTTTTAAAAAAATTGCATTTGCTATCAAGCTTGGCAACGTGCTGCAGTGTCGGGCGCCATCCTCGTTGCAAGACTCCAGACCAAGAGCGCGAGAGAGAGCTCTCGATAATCATATAGCCTACTATGTAGGCTAACAGGGAAAGAATGAATGTATGTCTTTATTACACTGCAGGGATCGAAATTAGCACCCGTGTCCTTGCGCCTGGTGGGTGAATTGAATCAGTTTACCAGCAACTGTGACGGATTCATTCCAGTCAGATCTGATCCAATTAATCTTAATGATCTATATCTTGGTTAAGGCGTAACAGTGCGCTTTACACGACCCAAGAGTTTGGGTCAAATTATGTTTCTGATTCGACCAAAGTGACAGGTGGACTTGAGAAGGCCGGAAATCCACAACTAATTGAACGGCTGTAGCGTCATTTGGACCGCTAGATTTTAAACTCTATAATCTCTCATGTAAATACCCGATTGAGTGATGAATGCATTCATTATGTCATGATGTATTTTTCTTTAACGAAATTACACCAAAATGTAGCATTTTAACAAGTTCAATTATGCATTTATTAATAACATAGTAAACCGTTATTTTTTTTGCATATTTACACAAGAATTTAATAGAGAAAAGTTAGAACAATAAAAGTAACTTATTTGATTATGAATGATTTTTATATTAATATATAAGTTAAAACAATATATAATAACCGAAAAAGATGGAAACGAGCTGATCTCAAACAAACAAAGAGCCGTTTTGATCACTGGTCACAGTCTACAGATGACCTCCTCTCTCCTCACAGTTACACACGGGCTTGTGGCATTTCAAGTGTCCGAGGTTTGGTTCCTTTTGCAGCTCTTTCGGACCGGCACTGCCTCCGCGTCCGTGTCTGCTGCTGCTGCTGTGGTCGCTTCCGCTGCTGCCCACCTTGTGCCGACTGCCGCGGACGCTTTTGCCTCCATGTATTCTGCCCTCAGCTCCTCTGCAGCTGCTGCAGGACTTTCCTCCGGGCTCTCCTGCTGCTGGTGCTCCCTGAATAAGATGCGGGCATTGATCCCAGCCAGGTCGAGGATGTTTTAGAAGACCGTCACTGGCCATCTTTCCGCCTTTGATGGAGTACGCCCTCGCACCTGGTCCGGGACGTCCACGCCGTACTTGGTGTTGTTGTAGTAATCAGACTGTGGTGTTGCCTTCGCCCCACTGAAGGTGTCCACACCTGTGTGCAGATGCTCAGGATGCAGACATTCTTCCTTGGCTGGTACACAGTCAGAGTCGGATCATTTCAGCACCTTCGTGATGTGAACAGTTCCGCTCGCTGTCTCGTAGAGGGAAGAACTCCCGTTTTTGTTTGCCCATGGTGCCAAACAAGCTATTTAATACAACTATATAATTATTATCTTACGAGTAAATTCACAAAGAGGCACAGCTGGAGACCGCTGACACAGTTAGAGACAAGAGAGACAATGAAAGCAGCAAACCACGCGAAAAATGGAACAATGAAACACCGCAAAGTGCTGTGCGGTCAGTTTGACCGCTTATGGCCGAAACAGGTTAATATATCATATTTTGTGTAATTTATATAAAAAACTATTCCAAGTTAAAATACAGACACTTTTAGGAAAAGTCATGTAACAGCAGTAGCCTATTGCATTTTTTCATTCAATGTTAGAAGTGTTGTATTGTCTCTATAGGCTAAGTGTTGATGTTTTCCTCAATTCCTAATATATGCAATTAATGAAAATAAATTAAATGTCAAGTAAACTTTATTTAACATGGTAGATCCCTTTGTATTGTTTTTCATATGCAATTACGGTGCAACATTTTGAATTGGGACATTGAGATTAATGGGTAATGGTGGTCAGGACTTGGTGTTTAATAGCTGAACAGTGGTAGTTGGCCCATATCATTTCCTGTTATAGACTGACACCGGCCGCCCACCACAGAAAGGAAAGTTGATGTGGCCCCCACCGAAAAAAGTTTGGGGACCCCTGCTGTAAATCATTGGTGGAGATACAGTGCAAGGCCTGTATTGCCCAGATATTATACAGGATCTTGTTTGCAGGAAGCTAGCATGCTCTCTCCGTCTTTAAATGGCCGAGCCTGCTCACCAGAGGATGCTTTCATTAAGCACAGTACAGACTATCCACACATTGTTTGCTCAAAAGCATATAAAGAAACTAAGCTAAAAGACATCAGTCCAGCTAGTCGTTTCCTCACCCACCAGGGATCTTCAGGGATGAGGGGGGCATGATGAGCAGCAGTGGCCACAGACAAGTGTGATGCAACAGAACAGGGAGTTCCTGGGTCTGGAGATGTGTTCATTTTTATGTGTAATTAAATTACAGTGTTGGCCTTATTTTTCAGTTCTAGCGTGAATGATATGTGTGAGCAGCCCCCCACATACACATATATACTCACACACACACAAACATTGTATTTGTGTTTAATAACCGTAATATAAATATTTACAATCAATATTAATTGTAAATCAATGAAACAGTAGCATAAATTAACATTTACCATGTACTAATTTGATAGTAAGTATGACATTTGTTGTGACCGTTTTACCAATTCTCTATTTAATTTGAGAATTCAGTTTATTTATTCTTAGTTATTCTGCAGTAGTATTGTTCGTTTGTGTGTGTGTGTGTGTGTGTGTGTGTGTGTGTGTGTGTGTGTGTGTGCCCCTATCACCACCACACAAGCATAATATTCACATTTTTATTCATAACGTTGATATTGAAGCTAAATCCATGAAATGTTAAGATTAGTGATTATTATAGGCTTCTAACTAACTTCTGAGTAAAGTCGTGGCGAGACAATTAACTAATCAATTATACCGTTGCGATAAACATGTAAATGCACAAAATGCATAGAATCATGTTATGTGTTAACCATACAGTCTATGGTGTAACCGTACGTGTTTTTAAGCTTTTATTTCGGTGATTAACTAACTTCCGCTTGAGACTTCCGGCATGGATTGGATAAATGGCGGCTTTTATTTTGGTGATTAACCACAACTTCCGGTTGGGACTTCCGGTATGGATTGGATATATGGCGGCGCCCTTGTCGGCCATCTTGACTGCAGATGGGTACTCTTGGAGGAACTCGGTACATCTGCTCACTTATTGAGCCGAGTGTCGGGAATACCACTGAAGAAGCTGTGCGCTCACTGTCGGGCAAAATACTGACATTCACTTGGTGATGCAGAAAATCTGAGCAGAAATACTGCGTGTTGCGCAAAGTAGTTCTCGCTCTTACTGGGAAGCTGCAATCTGAAGATATGATATTAAAATAAAATGGGATACAGTATATTATCCACACACTTGCTGCCATGTCCGACTGCTGCTTCCACATCTTAATAAAATGCAATATGAAATATTAATTAGGCCAACCTAGTATTTATTTGTCACAGATAATAAGTAAAGTTAATTATTTCTTTGATGTGGCCATGAATAAACTGACGAACTGATCAATGTTTCACCCGCTGCAGGGCAGTGTAGCCCAAACACAAATCTTACAGGCTTGAGCTATTTTCACTGTCAAAAAAGGTCTTTATTGTCATTGTACAGAGACAGAAGCTACATTTGCTTGTTCATCCCGACACAGTAATACAAAAAAAAAAAAAAAAAACACTGAACATTTACAGCCTGCGCACACTCAGCCTCGCTTTCAATAAAACACACACGCACATTCTATAACTGAGATCAGTAAAATGTGAAAACAATATAGACATCATTCAAAAATGAAAAAAGACAGTTGTTGCTTCAGTCTATTTATTTCTTAAATGGATGAGGGTTAATACGTAAAAGTTGCAAAATGTTGAGCTTTCAGAAATTAAAACACTAAGGGCTTAACATAATATCGATCATAACAGGCTATTAATCATCGTAAACTTGCGCATTTACATGGTCAGCAGTTTTCTCTCTCGCTCTATTGGCAGCGACAGTGTTACTTTTTGCCGTGATGGTTTCTTTGAATTGTTCATAGCTTTGCATAATAAGAATCTGCTCATCTTGAGTAAAATATGTGGCCCAGGATCTAAACATTTTCAAACGGAAGTAGAATAATATGACGTCAAACGCCCCCTTTTATGTGAACGCGCGCAGAGCACAAAGCAGAGAGCCGGACTTAACAAACTAAGTTGATAACCACCGTCGCAGAACCGTTTAACTCTGTTTTGGGACTTGGGGCTTTGTTGAGCTGCATCATGAGCACAAAGCCTGGCTATGTTGAGCCCCCTTCACAGAACAGGCCTCAGGTAGTTTATGGCTCAGACGGCTTTCATTTACCATCAGATGAAGACAAATATTAAAGATGTATTGCCCTCACTGTGGCAGAAAGGTACCTGAAAACCTTGTCGAAAGGCCTAACTTTTGCAGTTATTGTGGCAAGGGGCTTCAAGTCATGCTTGGCGTTGAACCCACCAACACACCGCCTTCAGGTAAGTGAACTAATGTAACGTTGCAGTTTTTTCCAATTGCTTAAACACAATTTTGCAAACTAGGCTGGTTTTATCAAAATACTAACACAATTCACAAAATCACACACCCAAACTGCAAAATACCTCATATATCCCGCAAAATGAAGCACTGCAACCAAAATCAAACTTTTGCACCAGATGGCACACACTTCACTTCCTCATTCGTTTTACAGATTTTTGTCTAATCAACTACACACTGTTGGGCATAATGAAAAGCACACTCATCTTTAGTATGCTTTGCCATAATACTAACATAGTTCAAACTGTAGAGAATTCTTCAGATTGTTCACATGCACAGAAATATTTGCAGATACACACACGTGCTATTGAAATATTTATTTTTTTATTTTTCACCAAACAAGTCAGTGCAACATATGCACAGCAGATATATTTACATTGGAGTGAACTAAAATATGCTCACAAATCAGTAAGCTGAAAAATACAATCGCAGAAAAAATAACAAAAAAAATAAAGAGGAAAGCAAAATAATTAGACAGCATCCTGCCGGACAGCTGGGTCTGGCCACAACGCCTCGTCCACATCACAGGCAATATCTTTTCCTGCCAGACATCAAGGGAAGAAGCGCCTTGAGTGCCTTATCCATTCCTGAATCATACCCAAATCAATTTCATCACATGCCTCTTCCATAGCCTGCACAAGAGGCATGCACACAAAGGGCTGCTGCTCGTATACCTTCCACCGCCATGCTGAAAATAACTCTTCTATGGGGTTCAGAAATGGTGAGTATGGTGGGAGGTATTGCACAAGAAATGGTGGGTCAGCAAACCAGTTTTGGACTGGGGCTTCACGATGAAAGCTCACGTTGTCCCATACTACAACGTACCGGTTTCTTTGATGGTCTGCATCATTCATACGCTCTGGTGGAATGAGAATGTTATGATGTCTGTCCAGAAATGTGAGCATATATGGGCTGTGTTGTATGGTCCAAGGTTGTCATGACGGTGGAGGACACCATGCGTATTGGAGATGGCGGCGCATATTGTAATGTTCCCACCACGTTGGCCAGGAACATCTATAATGGCTCTGTGGCCAATGACGTTTCTTCCCCTTCTTCTGGTCTTTGTCAGGTTGAACCCAGCCTCATCTATAAAGATGAACTCATGTGGTATTGCATGAGCATCCATTTCCAATACTCTCTGAAAACAAAGAACAGAAATTTGTCAAAACGGATGTTACAGTATCCAGTACACTGGAAAACAATGTTGCGTGTAGTGTACTGCACTCAATATTGTACTTACATCCACATATGCTCGTCTGAGGTCTTTGTTTCTTTGAGAGTTTCTCTTAAGTTTCTCTTAAATAGATAGATAGATAGATAGCAGTAGTGGGTCAGGGACTGTGAGATGATGGAGGTAACGGTAGCTCTATTAGCCTACATGTAGAGTTATCAACAGGTCGGGCCGGCTCGACAAACCCGACCGGACCCGTGGGCTCAGGTCCGGTCAGGTTGACGTGGGGGGGCGGCAGACAATTCATGCCAGTGTGTCGCGCTCCGTCGGGTTCGGGCTTAAAAACTATGAAGGTAGATTTGTGTCTTTATTATTCAATCAAAAAAAAGTTGCTTCAATCAAAATATATATTTTCAATTAAAAAAACCTTCACCTCAATCAAAAAAACCCTTTTCAATCAAAGAAAAAAAGTGTTTGAATGCAAAAATATAGTTGAGACTCAAAAAAATGCATTTGAACACTGTTTTTCTTTGATTGAAAATGTTTTCTTTGATAGAAGTAAAGGTTTTTTTGTTTGAAGCAACATTTTGGTTTAAGTAATGTTGTTTTGTGTTTGGCACATATTATGGGTAGGACATTTGTGTCATTATAATTCAAACAAAAAAAAGTTGCTTCAAACAAAAAAAAATAACTTCAATCAAAAAAAGAGACTTTTTCAATCACAGAAAAAACGTTTTTGAACGCAAAAAAATATTTGAGACTCAAAAAATTGCATTTGAACACTTTTTTTTTGATTGAAAATGTTTTCTTTGATTGAAGTGATCTTTTTTGTGTTTGGGCCATATTATGGGTGGGACATTTGTGTCTTAATTATTCAATCCCAAAAAAGTTGCTTCAATCAAAAAAAATATTTTCAATCAAAGAAAAACTCAAAATGATTTATTCTATATCTCTGTTAAGGATTTTGACAGAGTTTTTCTTAAAAAGTCCACAGTAAAAGTACTTGATATTATGCATGCAAGGAGTCTAGGAAGTGCCAAGTTCAGCGGTATATAAATCATGGACTACTTATGGATAATACGTTTCTCATTCCACATCAAAGTTGGGTGAAATGTACTTAATCTTGTCCTCTGTTAATGATTTTGACACAGGATTACTTCAAAAGTACACAGCGAAAGTACTTCATATTATGCGTGCACGTAGTCTAGGAAGTACTCAGTTCAGCGGTATATGAATTATGGACTACTTATAGAAAATAAACCTTTTTTTATTCCACGTCAAAGTTGGGTGAAATATCCTTATGTTTTTCTTTCGTCCTTTACTTTGTAATCCGGACGCATACCTTCGTGATACCTTCAGTTTATTACCGGGAATAATTACTGTAAAAGTACCGTATGTTTCATGGGTCTGATGTGAGACTGCAGTCTGCCCCACAGTCACTTCCAGAAGCTCTTCAGAGCGGTTTCATTAGGATTACCGTAAATGTTAGTAGATTCGCGCACTAAAAAAACAACGTGCGGCTGAGTTGACTAAGCAAACGCGAACCACGGCTGGCTTGACCGCAGTAATAGACTGCAGTCCTGTGGGCTGTGTGAGAAGATAGACTCAGGCTCTGCATGACCTGTTGCTGCTAAACAGGCAGCGCTGCGGCCAACAGTTGGCCTGTGGACTGTTGTTTGACCACTAATGACGTTACTTATTATAACATAACGCAATAGCACATAGCAAGCCTCTGTGCTTAAGTGAAATAAACAATTCATTCAGTGTGCAGGGACATCGGCTAACGTTATCAGCTAGCCGTTAGCGCACCCTGCACCCATCAAACAGAGTAGGTTAATAACATGACGCCAATCATTTTAATACTGTTTTATCTCCTCAACAACTCCAGCACTGCTCCCTGGCTTGCTGGCGACCATGACTTGCTTGTCAGAAAGACGTCGACTTGTCACTCAAACATGTCTGACCAATGGGGAAGCACCCGCCCACTGCGGGATGTTTGTGTCAAAATGATTCAATCAAAAAAAAAAAAAGACTTCAAAACTTTTTTCACTTCATTCAAAAGATTTGAGTCTCAAATATTTTTTTGCATTCAAAAACGTTTTTTCTATGATTGAAAAAGTCTTTTTTTTGATTGAAGTGATTTTTTTATTGAAAATATTTTTTTTTGTTTGAAGCAACTTTTTTCGGGATTTAATTATAATGACACAAATGTCCTACCCATAATATGTCCCAAACACAAAACAACATTACTTCAATCAAAAAAGTTGCTTCAAACAAAAAAACCTTCACTTCCATCAAAGAAAACATTTTCAATCAAAGAAAGTGTTCAAATGCATTTTTTTGAGTCTCAACTATATTTTTGCATTCAAACACTTTTTTTCTTTGATTGAAAAGGTTTTTCTTGATTGAAGTGAAGGTTTTTTTAATTGAAAATATATATTTTGATTGAAGCAACTTTTTTTTGATTGAATAATAAAGACACAAATCTACCTTCATAAAAAAAACCCGCGGGCCGGGTCGGGTTGTAATTCAGGCCCGTTGAGAACTCTAATTACATGAGAATGATGAGCAATGGCGATTAATAAGTATCAATATTAATTGGTGATGTATACTTCCCAAAATGTGGCAGCCATGGCACCTTATTCTGACAAAATAGCAAACAGTTGAGGCCGAGAAGTGTTGGATGAGCAGCAAGAGTCCATTTTAGGCTCCATCATAACATTTTAGATATTTGGGTTAAAGGTGTGTTGAAGGCAGCAGAGTAGTTTGAATTTGTAGCAACCCTCTATGCTGTGGTTAAACATGTTTTTAAAAACTGATTTTAAAACTGCTGAATGATAAGTAAAAGCTTTGCAATTTAAGCACTACTAAAGTACGTATAAAAAGAGTATAAATGTATTATTAGCAAAAGGTATGCCCACATTGAATAAGAGTAGTGCCAAATGCTTTTAAGACATAGTTGCTTTGTATGAGTTCATACAGCAGCCCTGTCTTTAGCCTGATGTAATAATGTTGCAGCTTTTTAAAGGACGGAGCACCTTTCAACGTGAAGAATTAGAATTGAGCTGCTACATCAGGGAAATTCAGAAAATACATGTTAGAGATGATTTCAATAAAAAGGATAAAAGAATCAATTGAACTACACAGAGCAGACAAGAGTGGTGGAGTTAACAATAGATGCTAAACTTCTGACATTTAGGATGTTGATGATACATTATGCTTGAAATAGAGAAGGAGGAGGTAGAACTATGTGTTCAGTAAATGTACTTATTTGCTTTTCACAATGATTATTTGATAGACTTCTAAAGTAATGCTAAACTGTACATTTCTAATAAGCCTAAAGGCAAAAAGTTATCTTTCTTTTTTTTTCGCTTGTGCTCTGCTAATTATGAGGGGCCGGTCGAAGCCAAAAATGCCAGGGCCGATTTTTTGTCCCAGTCCACCCCTGATGCACAGTGTGCTATAAACAATAAACAATAACAATATATACAACAAAACAAATATGCAAAATATATTATAAACAATAATAATATATAAACAGTAGAGAGACCAGAGTTCTCTGTCAGGCAGAGGTGAGAGAGTTGTCGTATAAAGTGATGGCTTGTGGGAGGAAAGATTTCCTGTATCTATTGCTACGACAGCGAAGCTGAAGCAGTCTTCTGGAGAAGGTGCTCTGCTGTCTGACCAGTGTGAGTTGGAGAGGGTTGAGAGGATTATCCATGATGGATAAAAGTTTTTTCAGTAAAAGGCACCTTATAAAGTTGTTTCATTCTGATGTGGTTTCGCTTGAGAATGCGACCCAATGTGGACAGACTGACTCGTTGAATGTTGTTGAATATGATGTTGTCTTGGATGATGTGGCTGTGAATCTCTCTCTCTCATTTGGCCCCTTCCTCCACCATGGTTGAGTCTCTCAGTCCTTTAGAGAAACAAAAAACAAAAAAATATATGGCTTGGACAATGCAGTCTAAAGATTTTTCCCCCACAGTAGAGTAAATTGTACAGGAAACTTGTACAGTTATTGTATGACATCACCCATTCATGAAGTAAACAGGTCTCACCCAACTGATACATTATGACATGCAGTGTACTACATAGTGTGAAAGAATGTTGGTTACATACCTGTGCTCCAGTCTAAATGTCCGGATAACAGAGGCAACAGTGAAACCAATCAAGTTGGGCTGCACTCTATGTCCAGTCCATTGTCAGTCCATGGTTGATTACATGATCAACTAAAGTTGATCTTATCTCATTTGAAAGTTGCCTTCTTTGGCTACAAGCTTGTCTACCTGCTCTACCCCTACCTCTCACTCTTTCTCCCCTTCTCATTCTCACCCTCCCTCTTCCTCTTCTTCTCTCAGCAATGTCTTCCATTGTTGTTGTAAAAGAAAAAAAGATTCTCACCTGTGGTCTTTTATTGCTTACTTCCTGATTGAAGTGTTAACAATAACATAACACCTGTTTGGCCAGGTGGCACATATAGTGGCCAGTGAGCTCATGTAGTGTCATTTTAAATGGCAGTGTTTTGAAATCGCAAACATGTGACTTTATGTCAGATTGTTGTGTCTTGTGCAGAGAACCGTGTTCAGTACGTGCCATTTCGAATTGCACAATGTGTGTAAAGCAGAAAATGTGTTTAAAGTTTTGGAGACTTGAGAAGAGGTTTTGCTCCCTGTGTGTCAGTTTAAATATTTGTGCTATCCATGTCATTTTAGTGTGTTAGCAACTGGAAAAAACTGTAATTGTGGCTAATGAAGTAGTGAATGGGCTCTTCAGACCTGGTGGTCCGCAGGCAGGCTACATGGCTACATAAAATGAAGAATAGTGTTAAAAACAATATACTCTGGCACTTCATTGGTGTATAGCCGGTAACATTGAATATCATGGAGTATAACGGCGTTACTAGGAGGAAGGGAGGACACTTCTCTCCGTTTGATAACTTGAGAAGTAGTGAGTAAGAAAGGTTAGGTTTGCTAATTAAAAAAAAAAAAAACGAGACAAAAGAGAGCCGAGCAACAGAGAGCTAGGGAGGGGATGGTAGCGGGAACAGCATTGCAGTTTATTTTTAGATGTGTTAAAGTGGTATAATGTCATTACATTTCTACTGAAAAATATAGTGTCCTACTACTCTGACAGACGAACGCACCATGCTGCGCTCCAGTTGAATTGGAAGTTGGGAAATTTAGAGTAACGTTATGTCTACTCGGTCTTTACCCTGCCGTCTAACGTTAGTACATAAGACTGGAGAATGTGCGAAGCCTGTGTGAACATAAGTTTTGCAACCTGGTAAACACAAGCCAGGAGTTTGTGTCTGAAAACAGCCCATGTCTCTCACCAGGCCTGAACATATTATAGGGGAAACCCTATGTAGTCTAGCCATGCATTTTATTTATACCGCTATTGTTGTATTTATGCACCTGTAATGCATGCTTTGCCATTCATAAGAACGGATTTTTTGTTTATTTCCCTGTAGTATCACAGAATCCTCCATCTACTCCCGTCCCACTGGTAAAAACCTTCCTGGAATACCGGAAGAAAAAGGCAGAGGACAGGCAACATTTTTCCTGTGGTAAAATGGGGACAAAGAAAAAGGAAAAAAGGGAAGTTCAGGTAACAGTAAACGTTGTTCCCAAAATCTCAACCCTCTAAACATGAGCCCCATAGTAGGGTCAATTTAATGACAACCTATATACTTGTATAAACATATAAAATATACACACACACACACACACACACACACATATATATATATATATATATATATATATATATATATATATATATATATATATATATATATATATATATGTATATATATATATGTTTAAAATATATACACATATATATATTCATTTTATATTCATGATCAGAAATCAGGTGAGAAAAAGGGTAGAACAAGAAATTCAATGCTGTTTTGAGAGTTAACAGACTACAACACAGAGGCCTATTAGTGTTTATATATATATACATATACATACATACATATATATATATATATATATATATATATATATATATATATATATATATATATACATATATATATATATATATATATATATATATATATATATATATACATATATATACATATATATATATATATACATATATATATATATATATATATATACATATATATATATATATATATACATATATATATATATATATATATATATATATATATATATATATATATATATATATATATTTTCATATCTTGATTTGCGGCATGAACGCTGTGCTCATGGAGAAACTCTTTTTTCCTTTTTTTTTTGGGGAGAAATCCGGAAACGCAGCCCTCCCGTTTTCATGTGGACAGCGAATCTGCATACTTTCCAAAACAATGACGCCATCGCTGCATCTCGCAACGTCCCATAACAACAACAATGGCGGACCCAATGCTCGTGTTCGTGCCGCAGAAGATATCGAGCCTTTCTCGCAACTTACCTGCCCTGTAGTTGAGTGTGAGTCTCAGCAGCAGTTCGACCTCATTAACGGTCCACACAAACGGTTCCGGTTTCTTTGCACTCGCCATTTTTATCTTCTTCTTCTTGTTGTGTTCGGTTTCTCCGTCTACTGTCTGTTTGTTTACAGCGCGCAAGTTTACTGTGCATGCTCCGTGTCTTCTTCTCCGTGTTTTGTGAATGTAAAGCGCCACCTAGAGGCCTGGAATGTGAACTACAGCGTTTTCGCACATTTTCAGTGGGTCCGTGCGGACGCAAATATTCTTAAAACGATGACGAGGAAGACGGAGATAAAAAAGATTGTTTTCGCCCGTCTGGACGGCCCCTCAGACTTCAATTGACACAGCATTTAAGGAAAGCCAAACAGCTACCTCCAGACAGTGCCATAGCAAAACAAATAACAAACAAGGTGATGGAGTTCATTGCTTTAGATGACCAGCCTTTCTCTGTACTGGAGGACGCGGGGTTTCAGAGTCTAATAAAGTTTATGGAGCCACGCTACACGCCGCCGAGTCGACGTCACTTTGCCAAGGTCTGTCTCCCCGAAATCTTGTCATGTGAACTAAGGTTATCTTAAAGGGACATAGGGCAGGATCGAGAAATAAGACTCAATAGCGACACGACGGCCGTTAGGGTAACTGCAGCCATCAGCCAAGCCGGCGCGGGAGCGCGCATGACCTCTTCACAACAGTGCAGCTGATGCTGTCACAGTTATTTATCTACTCGCTGTTCACGTCGCTGTTTACTGCAAGACCTCCACACATGCCTCCCCGGAACTTCGTTGGTAGCCTACAACTGCGAACAGCATCATCTCAAGCGATGAAGTAAGTAAACCCAGTGTTTATTTTAGTGCAACTTCAGTATATTTCTTGGACAACATTTGCGCATTAATTCAGCAAAATGATAGTTGTAATGTAAATACGTTTACTTTACACTGGCCAAATGGTTACTAAAGTTCAAATTTCACCAGCCACGGTGAATATTGAGCTAGCGATACCCACTGTTTTGTGAATCTAATGCTACTGCCACCAACGTTTTGGTGTTTGACGAGCATTTGGCTTGTGGCTGCAGCTAATTAGTGGGCTGTGCTCGCCAGCCCACTATTGATATTCACCGCGCGTCTTCTTATTATTTTTCATCCTCCTTCCTTTTTTCTGTCGCTAACTTGTCCCACACCGTTGGTCGCACACAAACAAATTATACATCAAAACGTGCGGCTCGATCTGACTCGGTATGCTATTATTTTTATCACCAGAATATACATTTTTCGCGTCGTAAGACGCGAAAAACTGCGAAAAATTTCCCATAAGGAATGAATGGGACGAGGTCAAAAAAGTCGCAAATCTGCAATGTTTTTCAAACATCTCCTGCTCTGGCATACGTTCACCTAGAAACACCATTCAAACTTTAAAATGTAGACACAGGTCTTGTCTATTTGAGTTGTATTTGAACTTTTTTCCTACAATGTATAGTTTTTAAACTCTGACCCCTTAATGACGGTGAGTGATTTTGGAAGAATTCAGGGTTTTCAATGAGTGTGTATGGCGGAATGTTCGTGCAGCAGAGTGAGAGAGCCAACTGACACAGTGGCAGAAACTCAAAATTTTCCTCTGCTATTTTCTGTTTACATCATGATCCCGGCCACAAATGTCACTCAAAAACAGTGATATTTTCCAAAGTTGTAGCCACACGTGTCTTCTTTCTCTCAATGTGTCTACTTTATCGGTAGGATTTACGGTTTTTGAATTAACTGTCTCTAACCGACAAGAGTAGCTCTCAACAGTCCCATTCACTCCAATGTAAATCGGGGCGAGGATTTTCCAAACTGCACCTTTTTTAAACTCGCTCGTATTTCCACATTCCTGAAGCTAGGAACACGAAACTTTATGAGTGTCTTCTTTAAGGCCTTTCTGGCTCGATCGTGAAAAAAAATTGCCGATATCATGTATGATTTTGACTAAATAGCACTAGTTTGACGTCCTAGATTTGAGGCAGAAATCAGTCTCAAATCAGCCTGGGACAGCCGTTGCTACGGGCCCTCACCAACCGTCACCTAGCAACCGAGATCAGCTGGGCCAACAGAGAGAGTGACAGACAGACAGACATATATGCACACACACACACACACATGCACACACACACACACGCTCACATGCAGACACAAATACACACACACACACACACACACACACACACACACACAAATACACACACACACACACACACACACACACACACACACACACACACACACACACACACACGGACACACACAGATTATTAATCAGTTTTCCAGAACGTTCATGTTTTCGCGAAAACCTGCATAAGCTTTCCCATAAGGAATGAATGGGACGAGGTCAAAAAAGTCGCAGACACACAAATACACACACACACACACACACACACACACACACACACACACACACAGACGGACACACACAGATTATTAATCAGTTTTCTAGAACGTTCATGTTTTCGCGAAGTAAGTCGCGAAAACCTGCATAAACTTTCCCATAAGGAATGAATGGGACGAGATCAAAAAGTCGCAGACACACAGACACAGAGAGACAGAGAGAGACACACACACACACACACACACACACACTCACATGCACACACACACACACACACAAAGTGAATGAGACAAGGTGAAAAGATCGAAAGGAAGAGTTCAAACATTGACATCTCTGGCATACTTTGACCGAGACGCACCATTCAAACTTTAAAATGTAGATAAAAGTCCAATTTATCAACGTGGGATTCAACTTTTGCTTTAGCTTTTGTAGTTTTTGTTCGTCACGGGGCAAAGCGCACAGCCCACTCTCGCGATTCCCCGGCGGGGAATTGTCTAGTTTCTGACTGTGGTACTTACCAACATAGCTAATATTTATAACATTGGATAAAGCTTGCTAACACGCTCACATAAGTGTGCAGTCATTATCATGTAACAGCAATAGTATGATTCAATGTCTCAAACCAAGTGTTATGTACCAGTGCCACTGAGATAATGTGTGAAACCATTCCCATTATAACACAATATGAATAGCACTGCGCCATAACAGTAAATACAAGAAAAACAGAAATCATAGCTGGTATTATACTAAGTTGAATCAGAATAAAAATAGCATCAAGTAAAATCATAACATCCCTTTGAGGATTAATAAAGTTATTCTTATTGTCATTGTTTTTGTTTCAGGATTTGGAATTGACTATGGAAGGAGTGGCACACATGGAGGAGTCTTCAGAGGAGGAGTATGTGTCAGCAGGCTCTGGACCAGTGTCTGAGCAGGAGTGTCCACCTGGAGATGTACTGCCTGGAGCTGCTGTGTTCTTCACATCCGAGCTAAAACTTCCTAACCCCTTTGCGAACTACACAGGTTACAAAGAAGCTCCATTTAGGATGCCAGACTAAACTTTTCAACTGTTTTGTGTATCTGTGATCACTATACCTCAAAAAATAAACATTTTTAGCCAAAGATTCAACTTTCATCCAAAAATAAATGCAATTTATGTACAATATGTATGTAAAATCAGTGTGTGGTAGACAGGACGGTCTTGTCTTCTCTCTTTTCTTGCTCACGACTCTGGATCATGTAGCTGAGGCCTTTATGGAGAGAAGAGAAAAGTAGAGTTAGAACACATGCTCACAAAGCTCCATAATCAAATCTAGTAATTATTATTTTCAACTCTACCCTGGCAGAACAGATATAACTAATGGCTTGATGCTGATTGTTTGAGCATTACAAATAGAAGTTCCAGACTTTCAAATGAATTAGCAGCGTATTAAACTTGGTGATAGTGAGCAGAAGATCTACATTTTGCTGCAGTATTGGACCTCAGTACAGTACAGCTGGCACTTACAGAGAATGACTTGTGACTAAGTTCCAAATTGATTTTTATTTCAGAGGTATGTTTTGACTTTGAAACTGATCAGACATGGATGTGGGATGTAGGTGAATGACATACCTGTCCTCTGTGAATGTGTGTCTGGACCAGTTCAATATCAATTTATAAAGCACCTGAGCTCGTTTACATGCGTTTGTGCACTTTACGGTTAGCTCTAAACTGCCTTTTATTCAGCTACATCACAACAGTATCACCAACAAGTCACCATGTAGCCTGTAAATATCGTTACTGTACCCCCTAAATAGCGTATTTCCTGGGGACGGGAACGAGACAGGAGCCGTCTCGCTGTGTGTATGATACAGCCTGATCCCCTAACGTTACACGCATGAAGCAGCTAGGAAGCCGGCTCGCTGTGTGTAGCTAGCGGCTAATCTGACTACACAGACACAGAAACCGTTAGCCTGTTGCTACAGCCAGCTGCTAACATCACCTCCCGGATAACAGTTGGGCTTTCGGTCCTATATATGAAGGGACATATTTCTAACTATTCGCTTTCAGACTGAAGGACCGTGGAAAATGCGCAGTCTGTAACTAACTTACACAGGACCGGACTAAGATACATGTTAGCAGGTAACGCTACTTTGCACGCTAGCACATTCCGAGTCCTCGGTAATCTCACAATATTTTCAAATCAAGCTCTAAACATGACGTGTAATGTTTTCTTACCTGGTTACTAGGATATGAGCCATGTCAGCATCTGTTTTCAGTCCCACTTCAGGTTGAAGCTGCCTCCATGAGTCGAACGCATATCCGATGTTTATTCCAGTGCCAGCCCGGCTTTGGTCGTAATTTTGTTTCGACTCACGACTTGCCGCTTGTAAAACCTTCGTGTTCCTCTTAGTATAACTATTTATTGGACTTCGTGTGGTGCTGGGTCGTTTTCTGGCCGTAGCAGAATCCATTTCTACCAAAACACTAGTTTGGCTCCACCGCGCTTGTCTTCTTCCGGTCTCCAAGCCGTCGAGGACGCGCATTCAGCGTCATTTGACGTCACGTCCGCAGGACGGCGCAGGAAATTCGGGCCCCGAATTGCAGTACATTATGCAGCACACAGCCTGTTCAAGGCAACAGAGAGATACGTGGGTGGGCTCATTCTTTTTGGTTTGGAACGCTTCATCACCTATTAGCATAGCAATACTTATAATGACTGTTCATTTTTTCACAAATCCTGCACTAAGTCCCTTTAAATGTCAACCAGAAAGTGACATTAAAGGTTGTTTTTGTTTCATAAATTGGTCTCATTGGATTTGTGCTCATTCAAGGATAGTGTTATGAGAGCTGAAAGACTTGTATGTTTCTGCGGCACAAAAAAAAGGAATAAATAATAAAAAGAAAGAGCATCGGCCATCGGCCAAGTTGTTATGTTAAACATCGGTATTGGTATCGGCCCAAAATTTCGCAATCGGTGCATCCCTAACATATACACACTAATAGGCCTCTGTGTTGTAGTCTGTTAACTCTCAAAACAGCATTGAATTTCTTGTTCTACCCTTTTTCTCACCTGATTTCTGATCATGAATATAAAATGTTGTGTAGGTTACATTGGAAATTAAATTAATTATCTGCCCAAGATTGATTATTACATTGCATTTTTTGTTTTTCAGATGTACGGCCAAATCTGCTGTTTACTAGAATTTGAAGTAAAGATCAATTTTGCATCTAAATGTACCATTTGTCAGCCTTGCAGCGAAACAATCACTTTTGAATCAAGCATTGTTCTTTAATCCTGATGTAGAATCACTGTATTTTTTCTATTGCAGATAAATCTTGGCTTGATGACTGCTCAGAAATGTGGTTTAAAGCGACAACGTGGGAAAACCATTTCCTTGACAACAGACCCTGACAGCACTGCTCAAAGTCTTCTTCGTCAGGCTGTGAAAAAAATGAGGGACTTCAATAAAGATTTGGATGAGAGACCCTTCATCCTTCTTTATCCGGATGGATCTGAAGTTATCAATACCCCTGGGACACAAAGACCTTTTATTCTAAAAGAATACACGGCAAAACTAGGCAAACCATATCAACGAGTCGACATTTTCATCTGCTCTAAGAAGGACTTTGAAGAAGGTTAGTGTTTTTTCCATCAGTAGCTAATGTGCCTAGCTGTTTTACCTCTCTAAGAGAGACTGTAGCTAATTAATGAAGTAAAAAAACAAAGTATCCAAGAAACTGCTGAGTGCAAATCTATTTAACTTTTTGTGCAGGTATATGTTGCTGTTACTCAAACAGAGATCTTACCTTGAGCCAAAATCAGCTGCTTCTGACACAGTGTGTGAAGGTGGCTTTCCATTCAGCACTTTCTCCTAGATCAAGCAACTTTTTAAATCTTTATCATTAAATGAAAGTGGATTGGTGGTGGCCTTGTGGTTAGGGATCTGGGTTTCCAAATGGAACACCGTAAAGTTATGAGTTTGATCCAAGGGGTAGCCACCAGTTTTCCCCTGAGCAAGGCAGTTAACCACAAGTTGCTCCAGAACAACTGTCCCTGTAGTTGGTTCCCTGTAGATAACAGTGTCTGTTAAATGATGTTATATTGTGAATAATGACTTCAGTTAAGACTTCAAAGCCAGCTTGAATTATTTTGTGTTTTACAAATGGAGACATTTCTGACTCTGACTCTGAGATTTTCATAAAAAGACCCACAGATGTCGATCTAGCTGACACACTGGTGAGTGCAACATATTTTTGACAGATATTCAGAAGTGGTCAGGGTTGTCAATGATCGATGCTGATATTTAGAGAGCTGGGCAGCCGATAACTCATATGTAGAAAGTTACACCATTGGTCAGCCTACTGCTGCTTCTTCCTGTATACATATCAAACTAAAAAAAACATGTTTTGATCATATACTAGGTTTTGACCTGGTCTTGTTTTTTTGCCTTTATGAGTGGAGGCATCTGCAGTGTAGTGGCGGATTTGTCCTAAATAATAATGCCCGTTGTTCAAATAAAAAACATTATCAAAATCTAATCGAATGGCCACTGAGGCACTTAAAGAGTGAATCTTATGTAGGTATATGACAAAACAATTTTCCAGTCATGGTGGTACAGGTTTGCAGGTTTATTTTCCCTTTGGTGCCAAACAATTGATGATGGCATCTGTGTCTCTCTTGCCCTGTCACCCTGGTAAAAAACTAGAGATGGGATTTATGGCTCTTTCAGGGGAGCCGGATCTTGGTGAGCCAAAGAGCCGTTTAAAAAACTGGCTTATTTGACTGATTTTTATATTTATTAAGTTTTAAGAAGCCAGCCTGGTGGTAATTCATTTTATCTTGGAAATAATCACTGGGAGGTATGACGGGGTGAGATTTGGAACAAAATAATACAAAATTAGATATCCCACCAATATCTGAGTTTGAATTATTCTGAAATATTGATTGTAACCTCATTTGACATGTGTGGACTAGATTTTAAAGTCTGATCTGAATTCATTGTAAATATTCCTCAAGGTTGCGCCATATCACTCTGCTTTGACAGTGACATCACTATTTTGTATTTACCCTTTGTACAAATTGTTTGTATGTGTGTAAAGCTACAATGACTTGTTATTCATGCAACACCGTGACCTTAACACTTACAAATAAACATTAAAAAAACAAAGCAGGCTACAATGAATTTCCGTGCAAAACAGCTTTTAGTGCAGGGGGGCAGGGGCAGTCACGTGTTTCTGTTTTTTTTTTTTTACACAAAGGCAGTGTGCACAACTCAGGTGGTGTCATGCTACATCTGCATATCTAATAAGCACCGTGCAGCTGGGCTGCGCTCCTCTCCATGTAACTTCTCTGTCCCACTCGGGGGAGGAGCAAAGGAGGAGCACACAGTGATATATACAAAAAAAAAAAAAGAACGGTTCCCAGCTGCGACTCGGTTCCCATCGTTCGTGTCAACGAGCCGTTCAATAGAATCGGTTTGTTCAGGAACGTCACAACACTATAAAAAACCATAAACCCTTCCCAGTGCCTGCCTTCCACCACCTGCCTCATCATATATATATAGATTCACCCCTGCCAGTGCCTTCAAAAGAAAAGCCTTATCAAATATTCAAAATCACAAAAGCAATGTAATCAAACTAATTAACTAACTTGTACTCAATAAACAATAACACAATAAAAAAATGTTGAAATTATATCACAAAACAATGAATAGCTCCAACAGGCAGATTACCTCAAAATGTCAGATAAATCGGTTTCCCACTAGCATTAATGAACTATTTTTTGTATTTTCATATGTAATATGGGATATGTTGATGTTTTACTACAGCCATTTGAACCTCAGCATGAAAGCAGCCCTGTACCAAAAGTGCCAGAAATGGGGTAATTGCATTTTTTGCATTTACATGTTTTTCGTTTTTGAGAAGACCCTTGCAACCCTCTGTTGTGCTACTTTTCACATCAAAGTGGATCCACCTGCACATCTAGCCCTCTCCCAAACAAGCTAATCACTTTTCTAAAGTCATGTCATTGTGATATCAATGTAATTTATTGCAAACGTTCGTGCATTCACTTTGTCATTTGTTTGTTTTCAAGCAGCTCTTCAGGGGCATCAGCTCTTGTATTGGAAGAGGTATTTTATATTTTATTGTTCATAATCAATGTAAAATCCTTTTATAATTACATAGTTTAGCACTATTAATACATTAGACTTTTACTGTAGACATTGCTATTAGATTATTAGATTAAATCAAATCAAAAAATGTCAGACTGTTACATTTAGATATTACTGTAATGTAATGTACAATTACAGCACAGCTTTCACACAGTATGTCATATTTTTTCATATTTATGCTGACATGTTAATCTCAAAACAGGTGTTTATTTCGGACACTGATGACCCATTGGAGTGCAACTCTGGAGGACGAAAGAAGACTACTCCAAGGTAGTGAGTAGAGCTGTTGGGTATTTTGTGACATTATTACACTAGGCAGATACCTTAAATTAATGATCAATGGTTAGTGTTGCAGATGCAGCCCTTGCAACCGAGACTGCTGTGAAGATGATGGAAAACACATTGTACAGGTAGTGTTTCTTTTACGGTTTCAACACAATTTCAAACACTCAGTCATGTCTTGTTTCACCATTTGTTTATTTCATGGGGTGGTAATGGTTTCAAATGGATCACCGGAAGGTTGTCAGATTGATCCTATGGGCTGCAGCCATTGTGTCCCTGAGTAAGGCACTTAACTGGTGCCCCAGGGGGAGTGCCCCTGTAGTTGGTTCACTACTAGTCGCTCCGAATAATAGTATCTGCTGAAGCATAATGAATCACGTTTGCTATTTTCAGCAAGTACACACAGCCGTATGCTCCTATTGTAATTGAGGATGGTGAGGACGACAGTCAAGACTGTGATGTTATACCCATAAGCACTGACCCTGCAAAAACAGCCAAGTAAGTATTATGGCTGCAATCATGTGAATTTTGTGTCTTATTAGAGGTAATCACTGGACCTTTTTTATTACCATTATGAAGTCAAAAACAGAACATCTTTAAAAGGACCACATCAGTGCTTTTGGACATGGCAGCCTATTTGCTATAACGTTAACATAATGGATTGCTTTTTTCCACTCTTTTCTATTCATTGTAAAAAACGAATCTGATAAAACATATGAAAACATGAACAAGTATAACATGAACAAGTGAACAAGTATTTCATATACTTCTCTATACTTTTTCTGTATCTATTGTCATAGGGACACAGGTTTATCTGCAGCCGAGATCATTGTGGAATTAGCAGGTGCCATTGACCACAAAACTGTCAGCAGATTCAATATCACACGCTCAAATGTTTGGGATTGAGCATTCAGAGGGTTCAGACGCTCAAGCTTCTCTGAAAAATCGGATTTGCTTGTGAAGTTCAGTGACGAGGCAGGCTTTGAGGAAGGACTGGACAATGGAGGTCCTAAACGAGAGTTTGTTACACTTTTAAAGGGGCACTATGCAACAATATTAGCAAAAATTACCCTAACTATGCAGGCTGAAAGTCATTCTCAATGTTCTTTGACACTTTCTGGGTCGTTTGGTCGTTGCTACGACTCCCCCTAGCGCTTCTGGGCGGAGAAACGGAACATGCAACTTGCTGCCACCGGTCCGAAGTCAATCCGGAAGTGAGCCGGCGGGATACTTAGTATACTTAGTATATACTTAGATACTTAGTATCCCGCCGCCCCTCGAAAATGTAGTCAGATTGTAGTTTCGAAACTGCTTTAAGGCAAACACACCCCCAATCATGGAACCGGGTAGATATAAACTACCAGTTGCAAGGCAATTGTTGTTTTCATCATGTATCAGTCGACTAAAAAAAGACCCAGGAAGCCACAGTCGGAGGAACAGAAGAAGAAGAAAAAGGAGCTTAGCGAGTAAACATAGGACGAGCTTTTGAGGAGTCCAAAACAGGCGCCGACTTGGCCGTGTTGCTGTTGAAATTGTAAGTGGATGAACTTTGTCTTTGCAACGTGACTTGATACTCTTTTGAACAACGTTATTGCTTGACTGTTTTATTGGGAGCCCTGCATGTGTTTAGCTTGGTTTCTTGATGGCTAGCTCGATAGTTAGCGGGTGTTTAGCGTAGCAGTCACTTGCTACCAAACATGTTTGTTTGCGTTCTGAATCCAGGTTCTCGTTGGTATTTAGATATCTAGTTCGGTCTTTGAATGTCGCATGATTTGTCGCCTGTATCATGCGATATGTCCGGCTGAACATGAACAAGTGCACTAATGCAGTGCCAGACATGACTCGCTGTTTAGCCGGCCGGCTTCTTAGAAAACAGATGCACATGGTAATGTAGCTGCTAGGTGGGCGGGGGAGGCTCGTCAACAAGTCTTTTCGACAGTGTATCTGCGTTGAAGCTGTAGGGGGAGCCCTGTAGCGAAAAACGTATGCACAAATCTGGCGCAAAGCTTGAAAACGGCGAAGGAATCTGGTCTGGAAACTGCTGCTGCATAGTCCGGCTTTAATGAGCCAGTTGCAGTCTCGACCCATTTTTGAAGGACCCCCGGAGAGCTGGTACTTGGTGTACAATGCTACAGGTTTGTTGTCAGCCCTGGACCTTGAATAGTTTGATGTTAGCCAGTAAACAATATGGGATTCAAATTTTCAAGTGCTTTACATTCTTATTCCTCAAGATACCGAATTTATATTTGTTATGTGATGTACTATAGCTACGTGACACAATGAAGTTTGTTTTCCACCCTGTGCACCCCCCGCCAGCAATCGGAGAGGATGAGTATTTCTTGGCAGGGAAGATGATAGCTGTGTGCATAGTTCATGGAGGTTTTGGAAGTCTCTGAAAAGTGTGGAAGATAGAAGAAGTTACCAAGTAGAACAGGCAAGATAGTTGTAAGTTCTGCCTGGCTTTGTCTTTTGTGTCAACTTCCTTTCCAAAGTTTAGAGGTCCAAGTAAAATCAGTTTACTTTACCTAATTTTCTAGTCAACACTCCACTGTTTCAAACGAGTGGGGAAAAGGCAAGGAATTGCACTGATTGCATTGATCATGCTGTTAGATATGGTGCATAACCGTTGCAATAAACAAGTTGTTTAACAACAGATTGTCTTCTGGGTTGTGGTGAATTGCACTTGACTACAAGTCACTGTACACTTTTTAGGGCTGCTCTGTGCTGTGTCCTTACACTGAAGGTGCTGTCCAGTGCCCAGTGGGCTGCAGTAGTATATATATATTTATAGCCCAGCTATTTCCTTCAGAGTAAGGTATAGTTCTGAGGCTGACTCCCAGTCAGGTGGCTGCTGTAATCCATTTTGTTCCACAGCCTGGTGTAGATAATCCTGAATGTCAGGATCACTACATAGATGAATAGTTTGCTCCGACTCAGGAAACATATGAAGTTCCCTGTCTTCAACAGCCAATCCACAGTCCCTTGATCCAAACCTGCACAGTGAGACAACCATATAATTCAAAATGAAAGGAATACATGTCCCTAAAATTTTGGAAATGCAGTTTCAAATTATTATTCTTTGATTTTGTTCCTTCATAGACAAAAATGTGAAGGTAAACAAAGGCAGGGACAACTTGCCTATAAATTAAAGGTTATAATTTGCCTACATCTGTAATGATCCAAATGTATTTGCTATGACTATTGTGCTATAATACAACACACAATATTTAGTTGAAATGGATTACCTGTGAGGCAAGAGATAGAGTTCGTTTGGAATGCCCCCAGGACATGATGCAAGTCTGGAGGGTCGAATCCTGTGCTTGTTCCAGAGGTCGGTGTATTCATCCAGGTCTTTCTGCAGAACATCCCTGAAGCAGAATCTTAGAAAGTCCTGGTGTTCCTGGCTGCCATTAAACTGGCCAGAGTCTCTAAGGTCTCCAAATAGGTCCATCCAAAATTGAGCCCTGGAAAACATTAAATACAAAGTTGCTTATTATACACATGAGCAGAACATCATGATTGAATAACTTAAAACAACAAGTAATGCAGGAAAGCATTGAAACTGCTGCCATCATTAGTGAATAAATGACAGTGTGAATGCTTAGGCCTACGTAGAAGAGCAATGGACTTTATGCAAAAGTGACTTTTTCTTTTTATGACTTTTATTGATAGAATTGTGCGATATTCTAAGAGAAAAGATTGTAGTCTTATGAAGAAGACCACATCTTATAACAGTATAGATGCATTATTCATCAATGTATAGCCGACTATAAGGCCTAATGTACAAAACCGTATTTTTAATCCATCAAAAAGAAATTTACAAACCTTCCTTTCCTGAAAAAGGACCACCACAACTCGATACGCTGATTCCCTGCGGATGAGCCATAACTGTGACTTGACGAACCTGCATAGTAGTCGGTATGCTCGTGGCGGAGGGTGCATTGTATGGCAGCCATTGTCCCATTTTCTGTTCCGAAGTCAGTTCTTAGTCTCATTGGGATCACACCAACACTCTTGGCACGTTAAATATAATTGTAAGCGATGACCGATGGGTTGTTGTTGGTAGCCCCACAAACAAGCCACATGATTCTCCTTGAAAAGCCATCAATACATCCTGAGAGAGCCAAGCCAAAGGGTTTCATCTTATCGTAGCTGTCTACATGCCACATGTAGTTTGGTCCCATCGAGTGATATGTACGCCTCATAAACCTCCGGCATGTCCTCAGATCCGTCCCTTGTGGATTAAGTTGCTTCAACAATCTCATCACTACACCTCGTTTAACGCGTAGCTTGTATTTTTGTTTTAGTACTTGCCACATTGTCCGATAGCCAAACAGCTGCCCCGGCCCACGCAGCTCTGTCAGTATGGTTCGTCTCACCTGAGCGAGTGGAGAAGGATTCTTTCTATACAACCCTGCTTCTCTTAAACGTGTCTTCAAAGTGCGAACACTCATTGTTATGCTATGAAAGGTTGACAGCATGTCAACTATCACCTCATATGTATGTCCCACATCAAAATAATCTTTGATAAGTTCTTCGGTGGTACCCATGTTTACATACAAGCTGTAAACTACCTGGTGTGGCGTAAAGCAGCCCTTCCCACCTGTTGAAAAGATGGACGTGCTTTCATCCAATCAGCATTGATCCGTGTCGTAGAAGGTACCTACCTTTTCTGGTAGAAGTTAATGCCAGAATCCAACCAGTATCCCTCTCTACCAACCCCAGATGCAAGCAGTGGTATATCATTGCTTATTACAATGGCAGATACAAAATGTAATTGCATGTGAGCTTTAATTTACAAGCATTTAGTTCCTCTGTCAATACATGCAAACATATCAGTCATGAGATATGTGTTGAAAAGTTACAGCTCTATTCCTGTCTTGTGCTCCCTTTTTTTAGCCTCTGGAGGAAGCTACTCGGAGGATGCTCAGTCATTTTACCAGCCTAATAATGGTAAGTGAACCACTTCACATTACTACCTCAGGGTGGACAGTTTTTAAATGTGCTTTGTCTGAGTTATAGCATCATAGTTTATGTTTTGTGTTCTCTCATTTTAGGCTTTTGTGGAAACTTCTTGGCAGAGACTTACAGAGAGTCAACAGACCTCTGTAATGATAGTTAGTAGACAAATAGGCTACATATGGCTATGTGATGCCCTCAGCCACTCTTATTGTGTCTAAAGTCTGTTTATTCAGTGTCTCCCTATTTTGCAAGGAGCTGTTTGCATTGTCACGATATTATAAGTTATTTTACCTTGACTAATTAGTTTTATTTGAATCGCTTTCAGGAGGGCACCATACTGGACAAGTAAGGAATGGTATGTCCATTGTCCCTGTGTCAAGAGGCTTTTGATACATTTGAGATTATTTTATTAGCCATCACTCAATAGTGCCTTTGCTATTGCGCCATGACATACAGTACTGTGTAAAAGACTGAAATATTTGAACTTCTAGCTCCTGCCACTATATGTAAACTTTAAAACATACAGGGCTCTATCTTAACGATCTGAAACGCAAGTATCAAACGCAAAACGCAAGTAGCTTTGTTGGCGGATCTCAGGCGCTGTTGCTATTATGCCGGCGGGATAAATGACTCTTGCGCCCGACGCAAATCTAAAATGGGTTGGTCTGAAGTAGCTACATTAGTCATAGGTGTGGTTTGGGCGTAACGTGCAATAAACCAATCACAGCGTCATCTCACATTCCCTTTAAAAGTAGACACACTTGTTCCATGGCGGATTGCTATTATAATGGCGAATTTGCCAGGCGCACGCCAGGAGTGGTTCACAGCCGAGGAGACCGACGTTCTCGTCAGGGCTGTAAAAGACCGAGAAGAGGCCTTGTATGGGGATGGGAGAAATCCATCCAAATTAGCTTTGGTTGAACGGGCGTGGGGGGAAATTGACACAATTGTTTCTACGGCTGGCATCCCCATGACATCGCACCGGGCATCGGGAGCAGTGCGCAACGGCCAGCTGATGAGGGAGCAGCGCAAACACCAAGGTGCAGAGGATCCAGACCCACTACACGCCATGGCAGCATTGTCAGACAGGACCGCACTGCCCGTCTTGACCGGGTGGCGATGTTGCTGCTGCCTCTCAGGCGCATCGCCTCAAGTCTCCAAACGCACCACCTGCTCTTGTTGTGCCCCTTCCTCCTCCCCCAACTCCATCTCCGTCCACCTGCTCCACTAGGAGCACATCGCGCATTGCCACTCCCGGACCCTCACGGCTATGGCGGGCGCGTCGCATATCAGAGGGAAAAAGAATTAGTTCTTCTGTTTAAATCTTTTCAACTTTTTTTTGTATGGTTTGCAAAAACGGGAACTGCTTACTTGTAGATGAGAGAAGCAAAGTGTATGCATGTTGAGCACACGCTACATTATGGCCAAGCATGCGCCCTTAAAATAGCATCTGAATAAGTGCCACTGACTTTAGACTAGGTTTTTTTCTGGTCTGTTGTGGAATTGTTTTCTGAAACAGCAAAATAGCACCAGTGAACGTTTGCGCCGGAACACGCTTCCTCTTTTCGCTGAACCGCCCGCGGGAGCGCAAGTTCATTCCCTAATTTAAGGACGTGCGTCTGTGGAGGGAAAATTCCAATGTGCGCCGAATACAAAATAGGAATTATACAAGCGCCAGTGTACAAAGTCAATTGGCTTAGTGCAAGATAGAGCCCATAGTCTTAATAAATTGTAGCCAAGCTTTTTTCTTTTACTCCAAGTCAAATCCTCTCGAATAATTCGATTGTCCTCTTTTTAGACTGTGCTGGCAATCACCATCACTACCCTCAGGGCTATAAAGGTGAGTTAACTAACAAATTCTCATCACATTTTTTTATTTAATTGTTTTTAACACCAGACATGCCAACCAACCTTAAATGATACCATTCGATGGCCGATCAATCTGGGCATTCTTAGTATGAAGCTAAGGGCCTCCATACTGTATCATAAAACATTGTATATTGCATTTTATATGGATTTTAAACCCATTTAGACTGGGAACCCCTATATGTAACTATACCTTTCAATCCGGAACCCCCTTTTGGGGTTGTTGTTGCTATGTACAGTATATAGCAACATCATTTTTTGTAATTTTTGAATAAATATATTCTGAGACACAGAGTAGACATGAACTGTGCCACTGTTTTACTAGTATTAGTTTGGATCAACTATATGAAGCTACGGTTGAAAATAGTTGAAGTCCGCCTGAAAATCTAGTACACTATAAAGGACTCACTGGACATTTATGTCACTTTGGAATGGAATGCAGCTTTCGTATTTTTAATTTTACAACTTTATAACACTTTTTTCTCTTTGTTTTTGTTTCAGAGGCTGCTCGTTAATTTGACCGCAAGTTGACAGCATTGCAATACAGAGATGCACTGCAGAAGCGGCTGTGGTACACACCTGAGAGGAGTGGCGGGGTACCAAGAAAAGAAAAGGAAAAGAGTTAGAGGGACAAATGAGTTGAATCTTTAAAGCTACTATGCTCTTAGGACCCCAGTTCAACATGAACTGAACATATTTGTAATGTTTGTGTCCCCCGGATTTTCAGGACAAAGGTAGCCAGATAATTCATTATGACGTTTGTTCATGTTAAACTGTGGTCCTATTTCTGAGGGACATTTGCCATGTTTGTGTCCCCTGGAGTTTCAGGACAAATAGATAATTCTCCACCTAAGCCAGGCAGGAAACCTTACAAGATGAAAAGGTGTGTGCTTAAAAAAAAAAAAAAAAAGTACGAACGTGTAATTGCTTTTGAATATTTAATAAATAACTTACTGAATAATGGTCTGTTTTGTTGGGGTTTTTTCTTTTGTTCATAGAGCATGCAGTAAAGCAGCTGTTCTCAAACTTGGTTTCTTACAAAGAATTGAAATGGCCAATCTAATGGGGTTTTTAATGAAGGCATATTAAAAACATACAAAGGAAGGTTGAAAAGTGTTGAAATGACCCTTCAATAATAACCTTGTTTCAATGTATAATGCAATACATATATATAGTTGAATCAATGTTGATTCAATTCTACATTCTTTCAATGTTGATTATATCATAGTTGAATAAAGGTTGATTCATTGTCAGAATTGATTGGACATTCAACGTTATTTCAATGTGGATCATAGCGAGCACTTTCAATGTATATTTCAATATCTGACATCAATGTTGATTCAATTCAACGTTATTTCAATGTTGATCATATCATAGTTGAATAAAGGTTGATTCATTGTCAGAATTGATTGGAAATTCAACGTTATTTCAATGTGGATCATAGCGAGCACTTTCACTGAATATTTCAACATCTGTCATCAATGTTGATCACAGTCTTCAACCCGACAATATCTCAATGTTGATTCAATCAACTTCTGCTATCTGGGACCCCACTTTGTCTATATGAATCAAAGATGGAATCACTCTCTCCAGTCTAAGAGCAAGTATCTTTGCTACAATCTTATGATCTAATCTAATAATCTAAAATCTAATAATCTAATCTAATAATTTAAAATACTGAGAGGTCGATAGTTTTCCATCTTTTTATGGTCTTTTCCAGGTTTGGGCAAGACAGTAATGATGGCTCGTCGCATAGAGGGAGGCATCAGTTCAGTTTCAATTGCCTCATTGAAGAGCATTAAAAGAATAGGTGAAAGAACTTTGCTGTAGCGTTTATAAAATTCTATAGTGAAGCCATCTTCACCAGGGGTTTTACCTGATGCTAGTTTGCTAATTGCTTGCTCAATTTCTGACTGAGTGATAGGAGACTCCATCTCTGCATTCTCACTGACACTAAGAGCTGGGAGATCCAGCCCATTAAAGAATTTGTTAAGGTCTTGATCCTTTGCCTTATATTCCAATGTATAAAGATTAGAGTAAAATTGTTTAAATGCCAAGTTAATGGAGGTATTATCAGTATGAGGAGTGCCTTTGCTACCACTAATAGCTGGTATAAAGTGCATTTTCTCCACTTGCTTTAATTTGTGGGCGAGCATATTGCCTGCCTTATCACCTGATTCGAAATGTCTCTTACGTAGCTGGAAAAGAGCATTAGTTGTTTCTTTGTGCAACAGGCTTTGCAGGTCAGCTTTAACCGTGGTTGGACATGTGCTGTTCCTCTAGAGCTTTAAGTTCGTTGCCAAGTTTAATTTTTCTTTCCATACGTTTCTTTTTTTCTGCTGACGCATAAGTAATCACCCATCCCCTACATGTGGCTTTGAAGGATTCCCAGACAGTGGACACTTAAGAGACTGATTTTAAATTTATATCAAAGAATTCAATAGTTTTTTTTTCTATAAGATCAGCAAAATCAACATTCTTTAATAGAGAATTATTTAGCTTCCACTTTTTGGTTTTACACATACTGGGTGATGGGAAAAAAGAGACAGAGACAGGTGCATGGTCGGATAATATGATGCTGTGTATATGGGCATCAATCACATTCTGGATAAACTGCTTGGACATTAATATGTAATCAATTCTTGAATAAGAATTGTGTACTCTAGAGTAGTAATTATATTCTCGTACACCTTGGTTCATCAGGCGCCAGATGTCAGTTATTGCCAGTAGTGATTGTAGCTCTTCCATTGCTCCTTCAGATTCCGTCCGAGGGCAATGGGGAACTAGAGCGGTCTACCAGTGGGTCTCGTACCAAGTTAAAATCCCCACACATGATAATAGGGCCCTCTACAGCTTTAGTGATAATAGAACCAAGAGATATAATGAAAGTTGCCTGTGTAGTATTGGGGGCATAGACGTTAATGAGAATGCACTTGACATTGTATAGAAAGCCAGTTATAATAATATATCTGCCCTCCTTATCTATTATGCTCTGGCTTTGTTTAAATGAGATATTTTTTGCTATCAAGATACAGACTCCCCGAGATTTATCTGTTCCTGGAGAGGAAAAGATCTGTCCTACCTATTTCTGCTTCATATTCATAGACTGTACATCAGACAGGTGAGATTCCTGTAACATAGCTATGTCGCAGTTCAGAGATTTTAAATGTGCAAGGATTTTACATCTTTTTTCGGGGTTTTGGGCGCCATTGACATTCCAGCTCACCACTCTGATGTTACTTATAGTGTTGTTCATACAAAGAGGTGGGCAGAGTTGGCATATAAAATCCCCTACCATGCTTAAAATAACCCATTTGGGTGTGGTTGTTTATTGCAAAAAACAGTAAGCCATGAAGTTTGTACAACAAGGGGTAGGGAAGTTAAAAAAATAAAAAAATAAAAAAAAAACGGGGGGGGGCGACTTAAAATAGTGAGGCGAGTGCCTCTGTATCCGCAAGGGAGAGGTGAGTACAGACGAGGCTAGCACAATAAGCCCGTGCCCAGGCCCTACATTGTAAGGATTTGAGAAACCAAAAGAAAAAAGAATAAAATAAGGCATAACACTACTTTAGTGGGGGTGTCAGTTATATAATGAAAATACCTCAAACCCTTTTCTATGCATAACTTAACATGTTTCTTAATGCACATTAAGCTGTCACAAAAATAATAAAATAATAATAATCATGTTCATAATGTCAGAATGGAGAGACAAAAAAAACCAACAAAAAACAAATAACCCTATTCAAGAAAGCATAACTGTTTTTTTTTTATGCATTTACTTGCATTTTAGCAGATTATGCCATATTTTAGTGTTCTCATAATGAACATTCGGAATAGCATAGAGAGGGCTAATCAACAACATACCACTCAGAAGTAGTTAGGTATCTTGGTTTTTAGGTCTTTGACAGCTTCATGTGGAGAGGAGTAGATGCGCTGCTGTCCATCTCCCAGGGTGACGCGCAGCTTTGCCGGGTAGATCATGCCGTACTGTAGGCCGACTTTCCGTTACGTCTTTTTGATGTCCACGAAGCTGGAGCGCTGTCTTTGAATCTCGGCTGAGAAGTCCTGGAAGACCGAAAAGTGATGCCCTTCCCAAGTGAGACGCCCCTTCTTTCGTGCCGCGGTGAGGATTTCTTGTTTGTCGCTCCATCGTAGTAGTCTGATGAGAATGGGACGCGGTGGTTCACCTGTAGCAGGTCAGGGTCTGGATGTGCGGTGTGCACGCTCGACATCTGGAGGTGCGTCGGTCTTGTCAAGGATGTAGCAGAGCAACTTTCTCACAAAGGGCACCAACCTGTTGCCTTCCAGGCCCTCAGGAATAGAGGTGAATCTTAAATTATTGCATCGAGACCTATTTTCAAGGTCATCAATTTTTTGAAGTAGCTGTTGAATTGTCTTGTCATGCTGTTTCGCCTAGTTGGTGGTTGCGTCAAGCGTGTCTTCCAGTGTTGATATGCAGGGGCACCGCCAGGGATTTTGGGCCCCATGAAAAAAAATCTGTTTGGGCCCTTGTATAGGTTGCCCATGTCTCAAAGGGACCCCTGTCAGTGCCGGGCCCTTGGAATCGTCCTAACCTTTCACCCCCTGGCGGCGCCCCTGTTGATATGCATTCCTCTGTATTTGTAATTCTCTGATGGATTGCTGGCGTGTCCTCGTTCAGGGTCTTAATTGCCTCGGCAACTGTCAATCTTCTCATCAACTTTGTTACATCGCCGCAAACTTACTCAGTTCCAACAAAGTTTTGTGGCGGAGTTTTTGAGTTGTGGTTTCACTGTTGAGGATTTTAGACGAATTTAAGGTCTGAGCACCGGAGCTGTTTGTCCAACGTGGCGTCTTCACCTGAATATCTTTAACAAAAACTGTGACTTGACAAGCAAAATTCCCTTTTATTTCACAAACATCAAATGTGTAATTCATGGCACAGTTCAAAAGGATGAAAAATGTATTTTGCTCTCACCAATGACTTCTGTACAAAGTGTTCCGAGATAATGTCCCATGGGACACACGGAGGGGCTGGGACTTCGCCTCTCTATACCTGTGTTATTAGCCTTCACTCACCAGTGAGCCTCACCAGACAGGTTCGAACTCAGAAAGACAAAGGTTACAGTTTGTTAAATTGGAAATTGAAATTTTAAGTGCTCACAAGTTCTATGATAATTAAGATTTCTTGACAATATACCTCTTCAAACACTCTTAGTTACCAAAGGCTTTGTGAATGTGGACACTGATCAATCAAGCTCTTTATTGGCAATATGATGATTTACCTACAACAGTGACTTTTTATCTTTTACCTACTAGTACATTTTCCTTCTAATTTTATTACATACATTCAGTGGTGTAGTGGTCCCGGGAGAAGTGGGTATACTCTAAATGTTTGCCCTTTTTAACACAGCCAAGAAAAACACCCTGTTTTAGAAACAGTGACATGTAAGACTACTCTGTTTAGTTTACCCAAAAATCCATCAGGAGTATTTGCTCATTGTCACATAATCTCTGCTGCTTGATCTCAGCGAGGAAGAATTATGAAATTATTAAACCAATACTGGCCCATAGACTAGTGAGAAACAACTATGCATTTTGTGTGAAATATTCCTTAAGGAATGACACCTATTCTCTCACCTGGCAAGTCAGTAGTTCCTTTTGTAAACTGTCTCATTGAACATCTGATTTGCAACAGATAGCGTGGGCCAGAGTCTGCCACTATTATAAAATTAACATGACATGATCAGTAGCAGTTTGTAGGTAATACTGGTCACACAGTGTCACTCTCTACACTCTCTATAGCTTCCTCCTCCTCCTCCTCCTCTTCCCTCTCCTCCTTCTCCTTTCTCTTCCTCCCCTCTTTCTTTCAGGCTCCCTTCTGATGGACCACGGCCTCCTGGGACTCCCTCCTTGAAATACTGACTGATCTGGATTGTCACACCCCGGGCTCTGCTGGATCCCTGCTCTCCTCTGCTTCAACACCTCCTCATATCTATATTTCTGTAAATCTTGATGCCTCTCTGTCTATTACTAATGATCTTGTGTGGCCTGCCCTCTCTCAGGTCACCATGGTGGACAGGAGGTCGTCTGGCTTGGGCACCACTTGGTGATGCCTCGTCCTGCTTGGTCGTCTCCTGGATCCACTCAATTTACATATAACTTGTATCAGACTTCCTGTTGATGTAACTTGTAAACTGTGATTTGTTGCTATTTTCTGTACACACAACATCTATTGCATGTCTGTCCGTCTTGGAAGAGGGATCCCTTCTCTGTGGCTCTTCCTGAGGTTTCTTCCATTGTTTTTTTTTACCCTGTTAAAAGGTTTTTTTTTCCATCAACGTGAAGTTTTTCCTCACTCGAATCGAGGGTCTAAGGACAGAGGATGTTGTTCACTGTACAGATTGTAAAGCCTACTGAGGCAATGTGATTGTGATTTTGGGCTATATAAATAAAATTGATTTGATTTGATTTGACACAGGCAGCCTTGTATGAATGTAAAATATAGATGAGGCAAACATGGTGTTTCAGTTATATTTTGAACATTTATTTAAATAAAATACTTAAGATCTGAATTTGACAATGCATCCATGTTCATATTTCATCTTATATTAGAAAAACACAAAACATTCTCTTCCACACATCAAAACCAATCAGATAAACTCAAAAGTGCACTGTCGTAAAATTAAATTAACACTATTTTAGCATAACTCACTAGATATTTATAAATATCATATGATGATTGAACATCATCATTCAAATTATTCAACAAAACAATATGCAACAAAAAACAATATTTAGTTAACAATAAAAAAATATATGCATTTACAACACATCAACAGCGATGTGCTCTCTCACGCCGCTACTAGGTTTCTAACCTTTGCTCATGCTACAGGATATTCCAGACAGACTTGCTTTCTGCAGAAGTTTTGACACTGCACTGTCTAGACCGCACAGAAGAGGCAGCACAATGGCTCTTCAACCAGGTCCTTGTATAATTTCTAGGATCAAACTTGGAAGTAGGCGGGCCATTGATATTAATCATCAAGTTTGATATATTTGAGATCAGTAGGACAGCCCTCTTGTCTGAGAGTATATTGTTCATAAGGCTAAAGTTCCTCTCACACTGCTGTACTGACAGGGAATGTTTTCATACAGTTCATGAGTGGTTTTAGGTTCTTGGGCTCACTACTGGGCTCTTCCAGTAGGTCCCGCATCCCATTCGGTGCTTGGTCTGTGCACAAGTTACATCGCTTGCACAGTTGCTTAATTTGTTCTTTGCCATGGCGGATGCTGGGCTTTGATGGCCATTTACACTGATCAAGGATGCTGAGGTCCTTGATGGTTTCATCCTCAAAAGACAAGCGCTTCTCCAGATTGTTCACAAGGCTTTGTAAGAACTGGCCTGGATTGATAGACTTCAGCTTTGCAATTGTTTTCAGTGCTGTAGACCGATACTCCCCAGTCTTTTTTGCTTCTAAAGCCTCACTGTATTTCTCACCTGGATTCTCTTTGAATGACTGGATCACTCTGATTGAGCATTTCAGCAGATGCTCTGCTCTGAGCAGAGTTATTGAATGAGACTGAAGCTCCTGTGACAGGAGACTTAGTTCATGGAGAGTGTCATACATGAGCCCAAGGCCACAAATAAATTCTGGACTTTGAACATGGTCTAGTAAACCTCTGTACATTTGCCTCTCTTTGGTGGACCTCGTCTCATCACAGCAAGCATTTTTAAAGTGCTGCACAAGAGCTTCCAGGGATGTCCAAACAGCACGAACAGTGCGAAAGCTACTGGCCACCCAGCGTACATCCAAGATTCTGCCAATGCGAAGAAGTTGTGAGCCTACTTCAGCTGCTGCATTTATTAGTTTACGTTCATTTTTGTTTGACATACTATACAGAGAATATAGCTTCTGGATGAAAGTTATGAAGTGATTGACAGAGTTTACCTCATCAACTGCATCAGACACAGTGAGTTCAAGTCTATGGTTCATACAGTGCCATACAAAAAGCTTTGGGAATCTCGAGGTCAGTCTGGTTGCTACTCCTGACTTTTTTCCTAGCATGACACTGGCTCCATCAGATACAAATGCTACCCAGTTTTCATGAAACCACTCTTCTGTAAAGCCAGCATTAGTCAAACAGGTGAGTAACGCCTGTTCTATGCCATCTGCTCTCTGATTTTCCAGTGCAACAAGTTCAAGGAATATGAACTCGGGGCTTTCTTCCTGAATCGATGCTTTAATAGAAACTGTCATGACAGCTTTGTGACTTAAAGAAGATGCCTCGTCAATTAGGACAGCTAACTTACCGGATGATGCTATAATGCTGCTTACGATTTTGCTCTGCATCTCACTGGCAACATATTGTATTATTTGTGTTGCACTGTAAAGTGAATGAAGTATTGAGCCCATGTTTACACCATTCAGTTCCTGCAGCTCAATGAGGCTCTTATGGTCAGAAAAGGTTCGGTTCTTTTTGGCCAGATGGTAGGCTGTTCGAAACACAGCTTCAGTTTCCTGCATGTAGGACTCAGTCATAGCCTCCATTGCATTCTCAATGGCAGCTTTGTTCTGTTGCTCTGCCACCTTCACAGCCTGAGTGTGGGCCTTGGACAAAGCATGTTTCCTCACCTTATTTCTCAAGGCCGACAAATTATTTGTTCTACTTCCCTGGCCGGACACTTTCATTTCAAAGTTCATCCATTCTCCTGAGAGTGATACACCTTGCTCCTTGTTGATCCCAATGGAGTTCACACTGCTACAGACCAGACATCCTGTGAAGCATAAACAAACAATATGCAACTACTGTATTCACAGTTTGATGTGTGCATGGTCCATGTCTTCAACATACATCTAAGGACACACACACACACACACACACACACACACACACACACACACACACACACACACACAATATTTCTCTGTGTCTGCTGTTTTAGAAGTCAGTAAAGGCAACAAGTAGGCCTACTAGCCAATTAGATGCAGAGTAGCGGGGATCATAGCTTCACCGTCCTAGGAAAAAATTGGCAATTTGGCTCGCAGATACTACTGAATGATGCGCACCACGGGGGATTTTGAAGTGGGTATACGCAATGCTGACTGAAAAATAAGTGGGTATACGCCGTATACCTGTATATACCCTGGACTACACCAGTGCATACATTTAATATAAAGGTTCTCATTGAATTCAAAGTGTTTCTATCATGTTGAGTAAATGTGTATAAATAAAATAACGTAGTCAGATTCAATTACTTATTTTATGAACATTAAGGTTTACATAAAAACGTTTAGTGTTTATTCAGTTATTATACATAAAATTAAGGGAAACTTCTACATCAACACATTGTATTTATATAATGTTTTAAAGTAATGCATAAGCTGGTTATTCTCTCTCCTGTAAAGAAGAAAAAAATACAAGCAATTAGCCATTGACTCAACATGATAGCAAAATTGACCTTGTGGCCCTATGAATTGAATTTATGCAATGGAATTAGATGAATATTTTACAAGTAATTAAAATACTTAAAGTCAGTGTTTAAGACGATTTATTATTTTGAATGTAGAATTAAAGCAAATCAAGAGTTGATGCAATTGACCTGCTGTTATCATTAAGGGTGTCAGGATTTCGATTTTAAATCGAAATCGACCTAAATTATGTCACAATCTCAAACTTCGAATTAAAAAATGGGATCGTCGATGCTGTCACACCCCCATGTAGGGTGGCCATTTCCTTCACATCAAAAAGGAGGACACTTTGCATACACGGGGACACACAAGCAGATATTTGTTTGGTATGATCCAGTTTTAAATTTCAATATGTTTTTCCACCAGATTACATAAAGGTGCATACACATATAGCTAATAATAAATATACAAGACACAGCTCATGACAATGTGCCTTTCCAATTCAGATTACATAGGTCTAATAAACATCATAGAGAAACTGTTCTTAATGTTTTTATCTGGATAGATAAAGGGTAAAAAAATACAGCACCTTCTGTTTCATATGTATAGGCTATGCCTGTACATATGGGTATCTGAGTCCATCTGTGACTGTGAGTCCTCAAGGTTGCTTCACAGAGGTTGGTTAGAGGCAAGTCAGGGGATGGTAGGAGGCAGGACAGGGGTTGGTTAAGGCAGGCCACAGAAGGCCTCAGCATGGTGGACCTGTAGCATCAACAATGAAACACGAGAAATCACACTAATGAAACAAGTTGAGACATAGGCTTTCCTTATCCATATTGCTAATTAACATGAACAGGACAGAGTTGTATGACATTCTCACCTGGAGTTCAGGCAACAGGTAACAAGCTGGGTAGAGGCTGTTTGAGGCTAGTTGGAGGCTGGGTAGAGGCTGCTAGAGAATCTGATGGTAGAAGTGAGGTCTGGCCTCTTGGGACTGGCACACAGTCTATTTACGATACTTCAGCCCTTTCCTGGCTGCTTCCAAGAGTTTCTTGTTCGCAAGGAATTTCTTGTATATCACTGTGCACTGGTCTGTGAAATTGATGCAAAAATGAACTAAGAGAAGAGACACCTGCTGCACTCCGATTGTTAGCTCGATGCTTATCAGTGCTAGCATGTCTGTCGATAGCTGCTTTCCCTTCGCTGCTGACATCTAAGTCGCTTCGACACAATGTAAAAAAAAATTAATGAAACTCATCCTTTCTACTTTTTGTCTCAAACCCGTGTTCTTTTGCCCATTCTGGGTTAAAGGAGGTCTTTCGCTTCGGCATTTTTAGAACTTCAGTCCAACAACTGACGTTAGCTCACGTTACATTCTCCGTAGCTGAGAGCTTGATTGACAGCCTGATGGTAGCAACTAGGGATAGGCGTATCGATCCTGTGGTATCGACATATTGATACTCACACGCTACTCATTTGGCATCGATCTCCTTAAACAAATATCAATATCAAATAATAAATAAGAATTGGGGGTGCCTGCATCAATTTCAACTGTTTTGGATAGCTTACTTCAATTACTATGTACGGGGTCACCCCCGTACCTGGCGGTGTATTGAGCTGGCGGTGTGGTGTTATTTTTCGGCAGTTGACAAAGTTACGGCAAGGTACCTAGTGTGTGACAAAAAAGTTGCACACAGCAGCAATACTACTAACTTATTCAAACATTTGAAGACACACATCCTGAGAGCCACAGTGAGCTTGAGAAAAGACAAGCTGCAGAGAATGTCTAGTCTCCTGCACCACCCGCTCTCCGGCAAAAGACCCTGCGAGAGAGTTTGCAAAAAGGCAAAGTGTACCCAGCTACATACAGCACTGTTACCTTTGCCAGCGTAGTGATAAAGACAATGCTTGTGTTGTCTGTTCCCCGACTCCTTAATTTTATGATCACAATCTAATTTTTACAGAACACACTTCAGGTGAAGAGGATAATTATGTACAGTAAACAGTTGTTGATTAAGTAATTATGCAAAATGTATAGCCTGTGTGAACATGCATATATTTTCACAAGTCTGAAAACTTGATTAAGCCAGGTATAAAATCCTTATTTTATTATGGTTATATATTATTATTAATGATTATTTGACAGTTTATTGTAAAGCCCTAATATCTAATCAAATCCTTAATATTTTATATAGCAAATACATTAATCTTCCCTATTGTGATGTGAAAACTTTGTCCTTTTCAGATGAGTCTCAAAGAGCCAGAGAGATCACAAGGAGCATAGCCCAAATGATTGTGAAAGACTTGCAACCCATTTCAATGGTAGAGGATCAAGGTTTCCATCTTTTTATGAAGGTGGTGGATCCCCAATACCAAATCCCTAGTCGGAAATCCATGATCACAGGTGAAATTCCAAAACTGCACAAGGAAGCACAAAAAACAGTGAAAGACTCCATACAGTCAGCAAGCAGTCTGGTTTTAACAAGCGATATGTGGACTGCACAAACCACTGAAGCTTATTTGACTCTGTCAGGACATTTTATTGACAAGGACTGGCAGATGCAGTCTTGCAACAATCCATGTAGCTGTGCAGCAAGACAATATATCTGAACTCCTCACAAAAATAACTGATGAGTGGGGCATCAGTAAGGTTCATGCAGTTATTACTGACAATGGAGCCAATATGGTTTCTGCTGTGCGTAAAACTTGCTGGAAAAATATTCCTTGTTTTTCTCACACACTGAACCTCATTGTGAAGGACTCCATTAAGGCAGACACAAGTCTTGAGTCCATCCTGGAGAAATGCAGTGCTATTGTTCGGTTCTTCCACCACAGCACCAGAGCAACTGACAAACTAAAAGAAGTACAAAGCCAGTTGCACTTGCCACAGCACAGACTAAGCCAAGCAGTGGATACTCGATGGAACTCAGCGTTGTACATGCTTGACAGACTGTATGAGCAACAACAAGCTGTCACAACAGCACTTTGTCTTCTTGGGAGAAACAACATGTGCCTAAATGATGGAGAATGGTCCCACATTAGCCAGGCCACCGAAGTCCTCAGGCCTTTTGAAGAGGCCACTATGGAGGTTTCAGCAGAGCAGTACGTAACTATTTCCAAAGTCATACCTCTCGTCTCTCTTCTTCAACAAGCAACCTCATCTGCTGGGCAGAGGAACAACACTCTGGCTTCACAGCTTGCAGCACAATGCAATCACGGATCATCACTGTGATGCAAGGCCTGGCCTGCTCTGAAAGACAGGCAACCAGCCATGAAGCCTCTGCTACTCCATCAACAGACTCTATGAGAACAGCCTTGTCAGTGACACAAGGGCCACCTGCTGCAAACACTGAGAGAAGTGACACACAGTGTTCAATGTCCAAGGGAATATGGCAGGAGTTTGACAATTGGGTTGTGGCTTTTCAGAGCAATCGCACAGCAAACACAGATGCATATATTGAAATGCGAAGATACATGGAAGAAAAAGTGATCCCAAGGAGTGAGGACCCTTTGATTTGGTTGAAAACAAATGAAAGCACATTTCCACTGCTGAGCAAAGTAGCAAAAAGATACCTTGGAACTGTTGCAACCTATGTTCCAGCAGAGAGACTCTTTTCCAAGGCTGGAGAAACAATCAGCCAGAAGCGTAATCAGCTTAAAGCTGAAAATGTTAATATGATACTTTTCCTTAACACCTAATACATTTGGGTTAAATGGCCAGTATTTTGCCATGTGATTTGCTTTAAGTGTAAAAATATTTTGACTCAAAGTGAGGAAAGTGCAAATGTACATGTTTTTGTTTATGTTTAATTTATTTTCATATATATTTATTTTATTTTTTTAACTTTTTGTTTTATTATGTATTGCACATAATAAATTTGGGATAAATGGCCAGTATTTTGTCATGTGATTTGCTTTAAGTGTAATAATATTTTGACTGAAAGCAGCGCTGTAAGGATCGGTATCGATATCGACGATACTGACTGGTATTGGATCGGTATCGGATCGATAGCAAATTTTGGGGTATCGCCCACCACTAGTAGCAACTGCACGTGAGCGCCTGTTGTGGCGAATTAACACGTGGTGAATTAACACATGGCTCATTTGAATATTAAAACTAGAAAAATTGTATTTCCTGCGAAAATACAGTGTGAATGCTGAAGGATGAAGCGAAATCTGCTGAATGTACTGCCGAAAAGCTGAAAAAGTTGAAAAGTTCAAGGCCGAAAGAGTTTAAAAAGTTGAACATGATGATAGCTTAACAGTTTCTGTAGCTGAACATGAAGCTGAATTTATAAAGAAGCTCAAAAGGCAGAGAGATGAATATTTTTAAAAGATGAAACGACAGAAAAGCTGAAGCGGGCTGAAAGACTTGAAAAAGTTGAACATTTTAATTGCTGAACATCAAGTTGAATGTTTGAAGGAGTTGAAAAGGCAGAAAGATGAATATCCGAAAAGGCTAAAAAGCTGTAGACAAAGAGGGCTGAAAGAGGTTAAAAAGGTGAAAAAAGACTGAAAAGGCTTATTCCACCTTTTATTCCACCTGTTATTCCACAACGATTCCAGTTGTGGAATAACAGGGTTGAAAGAGCTTAAAAAGGTGAAAAAAGATGGAAAAGGCAGAAAAGTTGGAGAGTAAGAAGACAGAAAGAGCATAAAAATGTGAAAAAAGACTGAAGAGGTGGAAAGTTAAAGGCAGAAAGAGCTTAAAAGGGTGATAAAAGACTGAAAAGGCCGAAAAGTTGTGGAGTAACAGAGTTGAAGGAGCTTAAAAAGGTGAAAAAGACTGAAAAGGTGGAAAGTTAAAGGCAGAAAGAGCTTAAAATGGCTGCATTGTCTATGTAAAGTAAAAGATGTGGGATCCAAATCCAGCTGAAGAAAAGTCTTTCTCCAGATTTTCCAGCTGCTCCCCACTCGAAAGATGATGTCATCCACTGAGCTCAGGCACTACACACGCACTCTTGAGATACACACGCGGGGAGAAGTAGGACAGCCAGAAAATAAGAGATCCCTATTAGAATGAATGGGAAAACACCTCCCAAACTATTGCGATTTTTAAAAAAACTGTAATGGTTATGGCAAAAATATTTACATGATGAGTGAGAGGAGACATGGCTGAACTCGCTCATGTCGTTTTTATATCTGTCGAGTGAGAAATGAGGGCACAGGAGCGAGAGACAAATCAGGTACCGTCTGCTCTCGGACAGAAATTTAGGCTCAAAATTAACATTGCGGCTTATGGGACGATACTTGAACTTCATGTCGCTCTTGGACTTCTAAATCCAAAACCGTAAGTCGTACATCTGAAACGAGACCATCAGCTGAAAGCCGACAAGATTTCCTACATTTCTATGCATATATTGTCTATGTCAAGTAAAAGATTTGGGACCAAAATCAAGCTGAAGAGACTTTTCATTCCTATCTCCGAAAGCCGCTCCCCACTCTGGCGATGATGTCACCCACTCTAGCTGACGCAATACACATCCATTATAAAATCAGAAGAGGAGCTAAACATTCCTAAAACTAAAACTGCGATATTTTCAGAACCGTACTAAATTTTTAAAAACTGAATACAGTGTCAATAGTTCAAGTTTCGCTGACTCGTTTAAAGTTGGAATGGCGTCTCTCGCTCAACGTATGAGGAAAAAGATGAGGTTGAAAGGCGATGAGTTTTGAAGAGGATTTGAAGATTTTCCCATTTGAATCAATGTTAAATTTTTTTTGGAAAAAGCTGAATTATTGAAAAAGTTGAAAAGTTGAAAAGTTGGAAAGCTGAAGGTTGAAAGAGCTGAACGAGCTGAACATTTTAATATTTGAATGATTTGAATAGCTGAACGTATGCTGAAGTTATAGCAGAATGAAATTTGAAAAAATCCCCATAAGGATGAATGGGGAAAATTTTGCAGAAAAAGCTGAATATTTCCAAAAGTATGAAAGATTGAAATGAGAAAAATACAAGCAGTAATGTCATTAAAAAGCTGAACATTTTGATGTTTGAATGGTTTGAATCGGTCAAGATTTGTAGGAGAAGATAGCGGACAAAAAACGTACGGAAGAAGAATAATAATAATAACTAGAAAAATTGCATTTCCTGCGAAAATACAGTGTGAATGCTGAAGGATGAAGCGAAATCTGCTGAATGTACTGCCGAAAAGCTGAAAAAGTTGAAAAGTTCAAGGCCGAAAGAGTTTAAAAAGTTGAACATGTTGATAGCTAAACAGTTTCTGTAGCTGAACATGAATCTGAATGTATAAAGAAGCTCAAAAGGCAGAAAGATGAATATTTTTAAAAGATGAAACGTCAGAAAAGCTGAAGCGGGCTGAAAGACTTGAAAAAGTTGAACATTTTAAATGCTGAACATCAAGTTGAATGTTTAAAGGAGTTGAAAAGGCAGAAATATGAATATCTGAAAAGGCTAAAAAGCTGTAGACTAAGAGGGCTGAAAGAGGTTAAAAAGGTGAAAAAAGACTGAAAAGGCCAAACAGTTGTGGAATAACAGGGTTGAAAGAGCTTAAAAAAGTGAAAAAAGGCAGAAAAGTTGAAGAGTAAGAGGACAAAAAGAGCATAAAAATGTGAAAAAAGACTGAAGAGGTGGAAAGTTAAAGGCAGAAAGAGCTTAAAAAGGTGAAAAAAGACTGAAAAGGCAGAAAAGTTGGAGATTAAGAGGACAGAGAGAGCATAAAAATGTGAAAAAAGACTGAAGAGGTGGAAAGTTAAAGGCAGAAAGAGTTTAAAAAGGTGAAAAAAGACTGAAAAAGGCAGAAAAGTTGGAGATTAAGAGGACAGAGAGAGCATAAAAATGTGAAAAAAGACTGAAGAGGTGGAAAGTTAAAGGCAGAAAGAGCTTAAAAAGGCGGAAAAAGACTGAAAAGGTGGAAAGTTAAAGGCAGACAGAGCTTAAAAAGGTGAAAAAAGACTGAAAAGATGGAAAATGAAATGCAGAAAGAGCTTAAAAAGGTGAACAAAGACTGAAAAGGCAGAAAAGTTGTAGAGGAAGAAGACAGAAAGAGCTTAAAAATGTGAAAAAAGACTGAAGAGGTGGAAAGTTAAAGGCAGAAAGAGCTTAAAAAGGTGAAAAAAGACTGAAAAGGTGGAAAGTTAAAGGCAGAAAGAGCTTAAAAAAGCAAAAAAGACTGACAAGGTGGAAAGTGTAAGGCAGAAGGAGCTTAAAAAGGTGAAAAAAGACTGAAAAGGCCGAAAAGTTGTGGAGTAATAGAGTTGAAAGAGCTTAAAAAGGTGAAAAAAGACTGAAAAGGTGGAAAGTTAAAGGCAGAAAGAGCTTAAAATGGCTGCATCGTCAATGTAAAGTAAAAGATGTGGGATCCAAATCCAGCTGAAGAAAAGTCTTTCTCCAGATTTTCCAGCTGCTCCCCACTCGAAAGATGATGTCATCCACTGGAGCTCAGGCACTACACACGCACTCTTGAGATACACACGCGAGGAGAAGTAGGACAGCCAGAAATTAAGAGGTCCCTATTAGAATGAATGAGAAAACACCTCCCAAACTCTTGCGATTTTTAAAAAAACTGTAATGGTTATGGCCAAAATATTTATATGCTGAGTGAGAGGAGACATGGCTGAACGCGCTCATGTCGTTTTTAATTCTGTCGAGTGAGAAATGAGGGCACAGGAGCGAGGGACAAATCAGGTACCGTCTGCTCTCGGACAGAAATTTAGGCTCAAAATTAACATTGCGGCTTATGGGACGATACTTGAACTTCATGTCGCTCTTGGACTTCTAAATCCAAAACCGTAAGTCCTACATCTGAAACGAGACCATCAGCTGAAAGCCGACAAGATTTCCTACATTTCTATGTATTTTTTGTCTATGTCAAGTAAAAGATGTAGATTCAGTATCAAGCTGAAGACAATTTTCATTCCTATCTCCGAAAGCCGCTCCCCACTCTGGCGATGATGTCACCCACTCTAGCCGACGCAACACACACCCATTATAAAATCAGAAGAGGAGCTAAAAGTTCCTAAAACTAAAACTGCGATATTTTCAAAACCGTACTACATTTTTAAAAACTGAATACAGTGTCAATAGTTCAAGTTTCGCTGACTCGTTTAAAGTTGGAATGGTGTCTCTCGCTCAACGTATGAGGTACAAGATGAGGTTGAAAGGCGATGAGTTTCGAAGAGGATTTGAAGATTTTCCCATTTGAATCAATGTTAAATTTTTTTGGGAAAAAGCTGAATTATTGAAAAAGTTGAAAAGTTGAAAAGTTGGAAAGCTGAAGGTTGAAAGAGCTGGACGAGCTGAACATTTTAATATTTGAATGATTTGAATAGCTGAACGTATGCTGAAGTTATAGCAGAATGAAATTTGAAAAAATCCCCATAAGGATGAATGGGGAAAATTTGGCAGAAAAAGCTGAATATTTCCAAAAGTATGAAAGATTGAAATGAGAAAAATACAAGCAGTAATGTCCTTAAAAAGCTGAACATTTTGATGTTTGAATGGTTTGAATCGGTCAAGATTTGAAGGAGAAGATAGCGGACAAAAAACGTACGGAAGAATAATAACTAGAAAAAATGCATTTCCTGCGAAAATACAGTGTGAATGCTGAAGGATGAAGCGAAATCTGCTGAATGTACTGCCGAAAAGCTGAAAAAGTTGAAAAGTTCAAGGCCGAAAGAGTTTAAAAAGTTGAACATGTTGATAGCTAAACAGTTTCTATAGCTGAACATGAAGCTGAATGTATAAAGAAGCTCAAAAGGCAGAAAGATGAATATTTTTAAAACATGAAACGTCAGAAAAGCTGAAGTGGGCTGAAAGACTTGAAAAAGTTGAACATTTTAATTGCTGAACATCAAGTTGAATGTTTGAAGGAGTTCAAAAGACAGAAAGATGAAAATCTGAAAAGGCTAAAAAGCTGGAGACTAAGAGGGCTGAAAGAGGTTAAAAAGGTGAAAAAAGACTGAAAAGGCCCAACAGTTGTGGAATAACAGGGTTGAAAGAGCTTAAAAAGGTGAAAAAAGATGGAAAAGGCAGAAAAGTTGGAGAGTAAGAGGACAGAAAGAGCATAAAAATGTGAAAAAAGACTGAAGAGGTGGAAAGTTAAAGGCAGAAAGAGTTTAAAAAGGTGAAAAAAGACTGAAAAGGCAGAAAAGTTGGAGAGTAAGAGGACAGAGAGAGCATAAAAATGTGAAAAAAGACTGAAGAGGTGGAAAGTTAAAGGCAGAAAGAGCTTAAAAAGGTGAAAAAAGACTGAAGAGGTGGAAAGTTAAAGGCAGAAAGAGCTTAAAAAGGTGAAAAAAGACTGAAAAGGCCGAAAAGTTGTGGAGTAACAGAGTTGAAAGAGCTTAAAAAGGTGAAAAAAGACTGAAAATGTGGAAAGTTAAAGGCAGAAAGAGCTTAAAATGGCTGCATCGTCTATGTAAAGTAAAAGATGGATCCAAATCCAGCGGAAGAAAAGTCTTTCTCCAGATTTTCCAGCTGCTCCCCACTCGAAAGATGATGTCATCCACTCCAGCTCAGGCACTACACACGCACTCTTGAGATACACACGCGGGAGAAGTAGGACAGCCAGAGATGAAGAGATCCCTATTAGAATAAATGGGAAAACACCTCCCAAACCCCTGCGATTTTTGAAAAAACTGTAATGGTTATGGCAAAAATATTTACATGATGAGTGAGAGGAGACATGGCTGAACGCGCTCATGTCGTTTTTATTTCTGTCGAGTGAGACATGAGGGCACAGGAGCGAGAGACAAATCAGGTACCGTCTGCTCTCGGACAGAAATTTAGGCTCAAAATTAACATTGCGGCTTATGGGACGATATTTGAACTTCATGTCGCTCTTGGACTTCTAAATCCAAAACCGTAAGTCGTACATCTGAAACGAGACCATCAGCTGAAAGCCGACAAGATTTCCTACATTTCTATGTATTTTTTGTCTATGTCAAGTAAAAGATGTGGATTCAGTATCAAGCTGAAGACAATTTTCATTCCTATCTCCGAAAGCCGCTCCCCACTCTGGCGATGATGTCACCCACTCTAGCCGACGCAATACACAACCATTATAAAATCAGAAGAGGAGCTAAAAGTTCCTAAAACTAAAACTGCGATATTTTCAGAACCGTACTAAATTTTTAAAAACTGAATACAGTGTCAATAGTTCAACTTTCGCTGACTCGTTTAAAGTTGGAATGGCGTCTCTCGCTCAACGTATGAGGTACAAGATGAGATTGAAAGGCGATGAGTTTTGAAGAGGATTTGAAGCTTTTCCCATTTGAATCAATGTTAATTTTTTTTGGGAAAAAGCTGAATTATTAAAAAAGTTGAAAAGTTGAAAATTTGAAAAGCGGAAGGTTGAAAGAGCTGAACGAGCTGAACATTTGAATGTTTGAATGGTTTGAATAGCTGAAGGTATGCTGAAGTTATAGCAGAATGAAATTTGAAAAAATCCCCATAAGGATGAATGGGGAAAATTTTGCAGAAAAAGATGAATATTTCCAAAAGTATAATGGTTAGAAACGAGAAAAATACAAGCAGTAATGTCCTTAAAAAGCTGAACATTTTGATATTTGAATGGTTTGAATCGGTCAAGATTTGTAGGAGAAGATAGTGGACAAAAAACGTACGGAATAATAATAATAATAATAATAATAATAATAATAATAATAATAATAATAATAAACTCCAGAAGAACAATAGTGTGAATGCTGTGTCAGCATTCACACTAATAACTAGAAAAATTGCATTTCCTGCGAAAATACAGTGTGAATGCTGAAGGATGAAGCGAAATCTGCTGAATGTACTGCCGAAAAGCTGAAAAAGTTGAAAACTTCAAGGCCGAAAGAATTTAAAAAGTTGAACATGTTGATAGCTAAACAGTTTCTGTAGCTGAACATGAAGCTGAATGTATAAAGAAGCTCAAAAGGTAGAAAGATTAATATTTTTAAAAGATGAAATGACAGAAAAGCTGGAGCGGTCTGAAAGTCTTGAAAAAGTTGAACATTTTAAATGCTGAACATCAAGTTGAATGTTTGAAGGAGTTGAAAAGGCAGAAAGATGAATATCTGAAAAGGCTAAAAAGCTGTAGACTAAGAGGGCTGAAAGAGGTTAAAAAGGTGAAAAAAGACTGAAAAGGCCAAACAGTTGTGGAATAACAGGGTTGAAAGAGCTTAAAAAGGTGAAAAAAGACTGAAAAGGCAGAAAAGTTGGAGAGTAAGGGGACAGAAAGAGCATAACAATGTGAAAAAAGACTGAAGAGGTGGAAGTTAAAGGCAGAAAGAGCTTAAAAAAGCGAAAAAAGACTGAAGAGGTGGAAAGTGAAAGGCAGAAAGCTTAATAAGGTGAAAAAAGACTGAAAAGGCTGAAAAGTTGTACAGTTACAGAGTTGAAAAGGCTTAAAAAGGTGAAAAAAGACTGAAAAGGTGGAAAGTTAAAGGCAGAAAGAGCATAAAAATTTGAAAAAAGACTGAAGAGGTGGAAAGTTAAAGGCAGAAAGAGTTTAAAAAGGTGAAAAAAGACTGAAAAGGCAGAAATGTTGGAGATTAAGAGGACAAAGAGAGCATAAAAATGTGAAAAAAGACCGAAGAGGTGGAAAGTTAAAGGCAGAAAGAGCTTAAAAAGGTGAAAAAAGACTGAAAAGGTGGAAATTTAAAAGGTGACAGAGCTTAAAAAGGTGAAAAAAGACTGAAAAGATGGAAAGTGAAAGGCAGAAAGAGTTTAAAAAGGTGAACAAAGACTGAAAAGGCAGAAAAGTTATAGAGTAAGAAGACAGAAAGAGCTTAAAAATGTGAAAAAAGACTGAAGAGGTGGAAAGTTAAAGGCAGAAAGAGCTTAAAAAGGTGAAAAAAGACTGAAGAGGTGGAAAGTTAAAGGCAGAAAGAGCTTAAAAAGGTGAAAAAAGACTGAAAAGGCCGAAAAGTTGTGGAGTTACAGAGTTGAAAGAGCTTAAAAAGGTGAAAAAAGACTGAAAATGTGGAAAGTTAAAGGCAGAAAGAGCTTAAAATGGCTGCATCGTCTATGTAAAGTAAAAAATGTGGGATCCAAATCCAGCGGAAGAAAAGTCTTTCTCTAGATTTTCCAGCTGCTCCCCACTCGAAAGATGATGTCATCCACTGGAGCTCAGGCACTACACACGCACTCTTGAGATACACACGCGGGGAGAAGTAGGACAGCCAGAAATTAAGAGATCCCTATTAGAATGAATGAGAAAACACCTCCCAAACTCTTGCGATTTTTAAAAAAACTGTAATGGTTATGGCCAAAATATTTATATGCTGAGTGAGAGGAGACATGGCTGAACGCGCTCATGTCGTTTTTATTTCTGTCGAGTGAGAAATGAGGGCACAGGAGCGAGAGACAAATCAGGTACCGTCTGCTCTCGGACAGAAATTTAGGCTCAAAATTAACATTGCGGCTTATGGGGCTTGATTTCAACTTCTTGTCGCTCTCGGGCTTCTAAATCCAAAACCGTAAATCCTACATCTGAAATAAGACCACCAGCTGACACCCAACAAGATTTCCTACATTTCTATGCTTTTTTTGTCTATGTCAAGTAAAAGATGTGGATTCAGTATCAAGTTGAAGACAATTTTCATTCCTATCTCCGAAAGCCGCTCCCCACTCTGGCGATGATGTCACCCACTCTAGCTGACGCAATACACACCCATTATAAAATCAGAAGAGGAGCTAAAAGTTCTTAAAACTAAAACTGCGACCATTTGAAATCTGTACAACATTTTTAAAAACTGAATACATCGGCACTAGTTCAAGGTCTTGAGACTGGTTTAAAGTTTGAATGGTGTCTCTCGCTCAGCGTATGAGGAACAAGATGAGGTTGAAAGGCGATGAGTTTTGAAGAGGATTTGAAGAGCGGAAGGTTGAAAGAGCTGAACGAGCTGAACATTTGAATGTTTGAATGGTTTGAATAGCTGAATGTATGCTGAAGTTATAGCAGAATGAAATTTGAAAAAATCCCCATAAGGATGAATGGGGAAAACCTGGCAGAAAAAGCTGAAATTTCCAAAAGTATAATGGTTAGAAAGAGAAAAATACAAGCAGTAATGTCCTTAAAAAGCTGAACATTTTGATATTTGAATGGTTTGAATCAGTCAAGATTCTTAGGAGAAGATAGCGGACAAAAAACGTACGGAAGAAGAATAATAACTAGAAAATTTGTATTTCCTGCGAAAATACAGTGTGAATGCTGAAGGATGACGCGAAATCTGCTGAATGTACTGCCGAAAAGCTGAAAAAGTTGAAAAGTTCAAGGCCGAAAGAGTTTAAAAAGTTGAACATGTTGATAGATGAACAGTTTCTGTAGCTGAACATGAAGCTAAATGTATAAAGAAGCTCAAAAGGCAGAAAGATGAATATTTTTAAAAGATGAAACGACAGAAAAGCTGAAGCGAGCTGAAAGACTTGAAAAAGTTGAACATTTTAATTGCTGAACGTCAAGTTGAATGTTTGAAGGAGTTGAAAAGGCAGAAAGATGAATATCTGAAAAGGCTAAAAAGCTGTAGACTAATGGGGCTGAAAGAGGTTAAAAAGGTGAAAAAAGACTGAAACGGCCAAACAGTTGTGGAATAACAGGGTTGAAAGAGCTTAAAAAGGTGAAAAAAGATGGAAAAGGCAGAAAAGTAAGAGGACTGAAAGAGCATAAAAATGTGAAAAAAGACTGAAGAGGTGGAAAGTTAAAGGCAGAAAGAGCTTAAAAAGGTGAAAAAAGACTGAAAAGGTGGAAAGTTAAATGCAGAAAGAGCTTAAAAAGGTAAAAAAAGACTGAAAAGGCCGAAAAGTTGTAGAGTTACAGAGTTGAAAAGGCTTAAAAAGGTGAAAGAAGACTGAAAAGGTGGAAAGTTAAAGGCAGAAAGAGCTTAAAATGGCTGCATCGTCTATGTAAAGTAAAAGATGTGGGATCCAAATCCAGCTGAAGAAAAGTCTTTCTCCAGATTTTCCAGCTGCTCCCCACTCGAAAGATGATGTCATCCACTCCAGCTCAGGCACTACACATGCACTCTTGAAATACACACGCCGGAGAAGTAGGAGAGCCAGAGATGAAGAGATCCCTATTAGAATGAATGGGAAAACACCTCCCAAACCCCTGCGATTTTTGAAAAAACTGTAATGGTTATGGCAAAAATATTTACATGATGAGTGAGAGAAGACATGGCTGAACTCGCTCATGTCGTTTTTATTTCTGTCGAGTGAGAAATGAGGGCACAGGAGCGAGAGACAAATCAGGTACCGTCTGCTCTCGGGCAGAAATTTAGGCTCAAAATTAACATTACGGCTTGTGGGGCTATATTTCGACCTCTTCTCGCTCTTGGGCTGCTAAATCCAAAACCGTACGTCCTACATCTGAGATGAGACCATCAGCTGAAAGCAAACAAGATTTCCTACATTTGGAGTGTCAAGCCTGTATCCTGTATCCTGTATCTCAAGCCTGTATCCTGTATCTCAAACCTGTATCTCAAGCCAAAATCCAAAAGCCAAAATCTCAAATCGGATGGATAGAAAGGGAGAGAGAGCATGAGAGGAGAGACAACAGATAGAAAATCAGCAGGGCACCTGTAAGACAAAAAGGGAAGATCAATTAGACTGCTGTTGGAACATATGAGGAAAAAAACTCAAGTAGCTTCCACCCTGAGCTAAGCATGAACATGATATAAAATCATGCTGATAAATTATCGGCCAGCAGGGATTCCCATACATTCATTTGAAATGTGAAAACCAGTTGTCATGAAAGGCATCAATTCAGAAGGGCTTGTCTGAAAGCCGTTTCACACCAAATTCGAATTACCGTGCGGATAATTCGCACGGAAATGTATAAAAAATGATTTCATGGGTTATAATGGGAGCTTGCACACCAGGGCGGAACTTTCGTGCTGCAAAAAAAAACTGCGGAACCACTTTGTCGTCTGCGGAATTCCGTCTGCGAAACTACACGCTTGACCAATGAAATCATTTGCTTTGTAGACGGGAAGTGACATCATACAAAGCAAATGATTTATCTGATAAAATGAGCTAAAGTTTAATAATTCTGGTGTCCCAGCTAGAGCTTATCGGGCCCAAAAAAACAAGCCCGACCCGACTCGAGCCCGTTGTGTCCAAGTCCGGCCCGGCAGACACATTAACTGTAATTATCAGCCCGAGCCCGATTTAAACCCGACATTTTTTTTTAATACTTGGGCTGTTATAACTGACGTTCTCAACTACAAACGTCTACAATTCGCGTTACTCTAATCTGACCACTTTTTGCAGTGACAAGTGATCTAATGCGTTAATATTTCACACCAGTAATCAGATTAAAGTTGCGCTGTGCGTTACTATTTTTTGTCATTTTCCTCAGTAAAAATATACACATTTGCTTTCTTCTTGCGTCTCGGGGAGTGACGTCACGTGTGCGACAATGTTTTCAGCATGAGGAAAACTCACGTGTTACACCACGCAGCAACACAAACATAAACAACTATGGAGGGAGGAGAGAGATGTGTGTTTTCTAGCTGGAAATACAGTCATTACATGCTGCATTTTTTTATCGCACCGGTGTGAAACGGCTTTTAAGGTCTCTATTTTATTTCCACTGCAATTTCAGCACAGTGTGTTGAAGCAGCTGCTGTAGCCAATAGGTTAAGAAAGGGTGTGCTTACTGCCACATTACTACAGAGTGCCAATCCTGATACAGTGAAAGTCAAAATCTGTGCCATGAATGACATTACAGCAGTAGTAGCCCAGCCATACAGTGCTGAGCTGTGTGTGCGTGTGAGAGACACACAACTGTTTGAAATCACAAAATATATAAATCATGTGTTAATCCAAACAAGATTAACCAGTTTGAGATACTAAACTGTAGGGTGTAATGATTAATCCACTACATTGATCGATTTATATTCCTACGACCCAACTACGTCGATCTGTGCCAGGCAAGTTGGCCTTCCAGGCAACATATATCAATTAAACATTGTTTGAAATGGTAAATAATCAATTGTATCGATCCTAGGAAATTGCACACTGGATTTAAGCACCGTAAACTTCATGGATGTGTATTTTTTGAAGCACTTTTAACGATAAAGACACGTTAAATGCTACTCAATTCAGTCTGCCTGTCTGTGACGTTATTGGCACGCACCGACAGCAGCGCGGATCTCAGAACGACAACATTACGCAGCATGGCGGATGGCAGAGGAGACAGCAAGCAAAACATTTTTAAGTCATCATTTTGGTCCAGTGTATGGAAACACTTTGACTTTTGCGAAGGCAGAGATGTTCTAAATAAGTTGCTTATTGTTTGTAGAATATGCAAAAGTCAAATAAAAAAAACGCAACATGACCAATCCCTCTGAAGAAACCTCAGGTCTCGCCACCATGTTTAATCAGAAACTAGGCCAAAATGCACAGAGAAGTGTGGATCAGTTGATATTTTTGAAAAAACAACCTGTAGAGTCATTGAAGAGCAGATGGTTACACTTGATCTTTTCTTAAATATAGTGCACTGCTGTTAGTTCATTAAAATGAGAGTAGTAGAAGGTTTAACCACTGTTCAGTTAAGCTGAATAGAAGTTGGGTGCACTTTATTATTGTACTCTTATGTTGTAAACAGCAGCAGAAGTAGCAGGCAAACCTACTGTTAATTCAACCTGAAGAAGTGTTGGTTGAACTTACTGTACTCCTTTTATATTGAAAATGAGAGCAGAAAAGGTTAACCTCCTGGTTGCACTTAATTCAAATAAAAGGTTAATACATGTGCCATTTATAACGGTTTATATCATAATTAATTTAAACCTGATAATCTAACCCTTCCAAGAAACAACAGGGATCTAGGAAACTTCACCTGCACTGTCCAGTATCCAGGTATTTGTTTCACAGTCACACTGGTTGATTTTTTGGCTAGAAAGTTACTGAATCGATTTCAAGTCACTGAATGGTATTACATCATATCGTTCTAAATTTACCAAGATCATCCTTGAATCATATCGGCAACAACAAACTGTGATACGAATCGAATCATTGTTAAAATGAATCATTGCAACAGTACTTAACTGTGTTAATGTCAATTTCTGTAGGCTGTTGCAGCTTCCACACTTACCAGGCAAAAGCACAGGAGCTGGTCAAGGTCCTCTATATCTAAGAAAGGAAACGTATATTAGTTTGACTACAAATCATGACTAAATACTTCAAAATGACATAAACTCCCTCAACACAGAATGTTATGGATCTAACTATCATGGACTTACTTCATACGATTACACAATTATTAGGCTATTATTTAGTGCCTTGTGCTGCAAAACTCTAATCAAATTAGTACGTAGCACCAGTGGGAAAAAAAGTTAACTTAAAGGCCTGCTAGTTCTTAATTAATTCATAGATTTGAATTTACATGTCGTGTAGATGTGTCACAGTCTGTTTAAATGAAAGTTCTTGCGACATTTCAAATGTAGTTTTGGCTACAACTGATAATTCAGCCCACTGTGTACAAAATGCTGAGATATATCTAGCTTGTGTTGACAGTCAGCCTGAAAATACCATGATATGAATTTTGGTCAATAACACTGAGCCCTAGTCAGCAGCTAGAGACAGCCAGAAGAAGTATGGAGACAGAAAGACATTATTTTACTTTCTTCTCAGGAAATCATGGGTCACATCTCATATGTATCTGGATCAAATTGTTTTTCAGAAGGTTTAATTTATAAACTGTGTACGTGATTCCCACCAACAAAGTTTAATTGAATGTAAACCCATGAAATATCAGTTTAAAACAATCATAATGTCTCTGTGTGCTCTTACACGGAGTTTGCAGGCCACACAGGCTGGCAGGAATGCAACAAAGTTCAGTCGAGTGAGGGAGAGAAGGAAGAGAGAGTTACAATTCACTAAAGAAAAAAAAGAATGTTGCCTGTGCTTCACCAAAATCAGTCTGTGCACCATGAATGACATTACCACAAAATCAGCTGTGTGTGAGAGACAGAACTGTTTATTTTATGAGTAACTAATTATTCTTATATGCAGCACTTGCTAAAGTTATTCAATAACTTTTGACAGAAGCAACTGTTACTCTAAATTCATGGTGCCCATTTTCTAAAATTTTGAGAAATAAATAACAATAAACAGGGTTCGTACACTTTTTTAACAATAGTTTTCCATGACTTTTCAATGACTTCTCCATAACCTTTCACTGAATTTCCAAGACCGAAAATCAGTGCCTCTTAATCAAACCACAGACACATCTTGATCCTAGGAGTGATCGGCAAAGGACAAAAAAGCAGGAAAATATACGACTCCACTATGTCTCTCTTTACATTTATTTTGTCCCATTGTTGGCTTCAGCTAAGAAAGATAAGGTTTGCCCCACACATCTAAAATTCTTAGAACACAGCGTCTCCCTGAGATTATTTGTAGCAGTGGTGCTCTGAGTTTGTAACCTAGCAACACTAGGGGGGTCCAGGGGCATGGCCCCTCCCGAAGAAAATTTTGAAAAATAACCCTGTAAATGGTGGCTACTGGTGAGTGAGATTTAAAAAAAAAAAAAAAAAAAAAAATCATTTTTAGAATTTCAGAATCAGAATCTAAGACATGAGACAAAATAGTGTAGAGGTTGACACTGCTGCTTGAAAATATGTTAACCTCTTGAGCGGAAGAGTCAGTGGGCCACATGACATGGAGGCTATTGAGAAAGAAAATCATAATTTCTGCATATTAATATTCATATAAAATAGAGGAAGGACTAAAATACAAGAGGATACAAGAGCTGTGTCTCATTCGTCCAGTTCACTAATACAATCTGCTGCTGGAGTCAGTCACTGGGTCACATGACATGGAAGATATTGAAAAAAACTGAAATTATTTTGTATTAATATATTTATGATAAGTAATTTAATGACAGTCCCTAAATCAGTCTCCGGTGATTCAGCGCGAGGCTCTGTGAGGTGAGCTGACCGTCCTCCTGCTGCTAACACTGGGCGATCCTCAGTAAAGTCTCAGCTGGACCCGAGTGAATATCCGCCGAATATCCAACCTGAATCTAACGTCACCCCGGTTCCAGTGGTGTAGTCTAGTTTATTGTAGTGGGTATACTGTGATGATTCTCTCCCAGCCTCGGACACACACGTCCCAGACTGACACCCCATATGCACCACCACACTTACTAACGCATACAGTAGGCTACATGCATCCACACATGTATTATCAACAATTTATTATAAGCAACACAATTTATCAAAAGTAACAATATATTATAAGCAACACAATTTATTATAAGTAACAATATATTATAAGCAACACAATTTATTATAAGCAACAATCTATTATAAGCAACATTCAATCATCAGTATCAGCATACCTAGAAATAACGCACGATAATATACTGCAGTATACGCCTCCAACAAGAGACCGCCATCAAAAAGCCACAAATAATGCTCAGAACAGCACCAAACATCAGCAACAGTACAAATAGGGTCTCAGCACAATCAGTTTTCTGGGGTTGCTAAAACTACGTGAGCTAGCCGTCTGCTAACTTGATCTCACCCGGTGTCACATGTGTTAGACCATTAAACTTACACTGGAATATCCCTTAAAGTTTTGCAATTTTGTGTCTTGTTGTATGGAAAAACACATTATGATATCGGCATCGGCCATTAAAATACCCATATCGGGTACTCTTTAAGATGACCATGAATTAACTATACTGTCATTTGCATATAGCAATTGACTTTATGAATTTCAATTGTTTATATCAGGGCTTTGCATGTTGGCTGATATTTACCTAACTTTCTGTCCCTCCAGTCTAACCAAGGATGCCTGATTTTAAATTCCCTAGCTTGACTCTCAGTCCACAAGGCTGGCCAGTTCTCACGTAAAAGAAACAAGGACATATACAGTGGGATGAGACCATTGTATTCTGTTGACTAACGTTAGTGGACACACACACACACCAGCGATGGAAATTAACTTTTTTGTCCACCTGCCACTGTGGCTGGTAAATTCTAAAATCTACAAGCCACTCAACATTTTTACCAGCCACTTTTATATTTCAGCGTTGATGTGTACAGTACAATGCCTAGAAACATATTTTTCTTGTACAAGACATGCACATAGTACTTCCCAATCAGTAGCCTACTTGTTAGAGTTGATTATTCAGTAATTATGTGATATCAATGAAAGGTCACAGTGTTGAAACTATTCAAGGGTCATGTACTAAGCCGTGAAATAACAGGAAATGAAGTCTGAATAGACAAAGTGGTTCAAAATGAAGGTTAGATGGTGAAAAATCTATATCAATATCTCCCTGCAACTTACAGGAATTTCCAAATTTCAAATTATTTCATGTGTTCAACTGCACTTGACCCACACAAAGGAAGTGGAAAGTGCATCATTAGGTGATTAGAAGGTTGGTAATATATAGCAATATCTACTTGCAACTATATAATTTACTGTACTTCATTATTCCCCATGTTCAACCGTTACGATGTAACGCCACATTTTAATTTACTTCCGTTCTTGTAAACTCTGACAAAAGAGCAGCCAGCTCAGCTGACCGGAGCGCAGAGTAATAATTAGTAGCAGTGAAGAGTTCAAGTGAAGGCTTGCTAGTAGTAGAACAGCCAAGACGGTCATTTTGGCTGTTTTCAAATATGTGCAATAACTTTGTCTGTATTTTAATTTAGAATAGTTTTTAAATAAGGTACACAAAAGACAAAGACAATATGATATGTTTTACCTATTTCGGCCATAAGCGGTCATATTGACCGCATATAATTTTGCGGGGTTTCATTGTTAGTGCTTCTTTGCGAAATTACTTGTAAGTGAATTATTATATAGTTGTATTATCTCGCCTGGTTGGCACCATGGACAAACAAAAACGGGAGTTCCCCCTCCGTGAAACAGCGAGTGGAGCTGTTCGGTGCTGAAATGATGCGACTCTGACTGTGTACCAGGGAAATCCGAGGAACAATGTCTGCATCCTGAGCACCTGCACACAGGTGTGGGCAGCTTTAGTGGGGAGAAGGCAAAACCAGAGTCTGTGATGTACTACAACACCGAGTACAGCGAGGACGTCCTGGACCAGATGGCGAGGGCGCACTCCGTCAGAGGCTGTACAGAAGATGGCCGGTTGGATCAATGCCCGCATCTTATTCAAGGAGCACCAGCAGCAGGAGAGCACGGAGGAAAGTCCTGCAGCAGCTGCAGAGGAGCTGAGGGCAGAATACATGGAGGGGAAAGCGGCCGCGGCAGTCGGCACAAGGTGGGCAGCAGCGGAACCAACCACCGCAGCAGCAGCAGACACGGAGACGGAGGTAGTGCCGGTCCGAAAGAGCTGCAAACGGAACCAAACGTCGGACACTTGAAATTCCACAAGCCCGTGTGTGGTAACTGTGCGAGGAGAGCGGAGGTAATCTGTAGACTGTGATCAGTGATCGGAATGAACCCGCCTCAGAAGCGGCATCGGCGCCGGGGCCGCCGGCAGCTTCAGGTACAGGTTTCCGAAAACACTCAAACAGTGTAGTTTGCTTTCTCTTCATCTCTTTTGGCGGTATATAGGCTACAATACTATTGAAAATGTATAATCTTGCAACACTGAGAGCTACCGTCCAGCCGGGGAAATGATCATCAAGCAACTGTGTTCGTTGCCAGGTGACGTCAGGTATAGGTCACGGCCTAAACCACGGACAAAGAGCGCTGGGAGGGAGAGCGGTAGAGCGCACACAGTGGATTTTATGAATGGAGGGGAAAAGAGGAGACGCATTGCCCTGCAAAATGTATTTTATTGTAGTTATTTACCCGGTATTTGCGAAACAAAATCACTGAAGTTCAAGTTCTGTCACAAAACTATATTGTTAAGGATCATTGCACATTTTTAAGTGGGTATACGGAAATCCTGGAGCTTTCTTAGTGGGTATACGGCGTATACCTGCGTATCACGTAGACTACACCACTGCCCGGTTCGATGAGTCGCCTGTTGCAGCCTTTGAATAGGATGACGAGGATTTCAGTCACTCAACTTAAACGGTGACTTGTAGAAAGTATACAAATAGCAATAATGACAATAATAATCGATTTCAAGACAACATAGGGTGAAGTGCTTTCACTGTGCGCACCTTACGTTCGCCATTCGCCCGTGATGTTAAACCTACAAAAATCACGTCTTTTTTTTTTTTTTTTTTTTTTTGCGGCTGAAAATCCCTCAGCAGAATGCTGACACATCAGATAACCTTCCGCAATGAGTGCAGGCTCCTTTGTGGAGCTCTGCTTTCAATGAAGTTCCGTCGTGACAAATGAATGGACTACTTGCGGAGTGACATGAAGACATGAATCAGAGCCACAAACAACGTTGACAGCGGTGGCCGGTCTTTATGTTTACCAATACCTGACCCGTGCTCGTTTTAATCGCACATTACATCATTTTATTTATGTTTTACGCATCCTAAATATTATCCATGCAATATTTCCATGACTTTTCCAAAACTTTACAGGCAATGTTATTTTTCATTAACTTTTCAAGGACCTAGAAAATGCATTTTCAATTTCCAAAACTTTTCCAGGTTTTTCATGACCGTACGAACCCTGAATAAAGATACCACAAAATAAATCATGTGTGAATCCAAACTAAATTAAACAGTTTGAGATACTAAACTGTGTTTCTGTCAATTTATTTAGGCTGTTGCAGCTCCCATACTTACCAGGCAAAAACGCAGCAGTCGATGAATGTCCTCTATATCTAAGAAAGGAAGCATATATTAGTTTAACTACAAATCACGACTAATAACTTCTCCATCTCGGCTCTGTGTATACTTGAATATATCGTTTTGATGGTATTAATGTCACTCTGCTTCTCCCTTCTGTTTGTTTGGGTTGGAGTTACACACACGCCACTTGTCACAAAATTGATCATAAGGCAGCCTGCAAGTCAAATATCAATAATTCACAGTGTGACTGAAGGAATATTATATAAACAATTTCTATCCTGATGAGAGAGACAGGGCTACTTTTCCGCCCTCAGTCCCAGGCAACAGTTAGAAAATCAGCAAGGCATTGTCTTTCTCAGTGGTTCTCAACCTTTTTTGTACAAACGCCCCCCTGACCATACCATGATCCTCTTACCGCCCCCCCCCCCATGCTCTTGTAGTAAACAGTGTTAAGACCGGAGGACTTCAATTGACATCGGGTTTTGTATGATGAGAGAAGCCATTCGTTTGCTTTAAAGTCCCTGTTTTTATTGGATTGGAGTTGTATTTATGCCCCCAACAACATGATGTGCTGCTGAGCAAATCTGACCATTTTATAGGAAATGAAAGCATGGATTTTAATTTATTTTAATTATTTTTTTGTTATTATTATTTATTTTTTTATGTTTTTGACACATATAGTAGGTCATGTTTGTATATAACTCAACACTATGCCTGGAGAAACTGGCAAACAACATGGAAATGTTATTTTAGTTGTAATTGGACCTTGAGCTCTTGAGTTTCTAGGATCTTTCTGCAAAGAGCTGTGAGATAGAATTTAAGTCAAACTGGTGTTTCTACTGAGAGAAAGGCCACACAGCCTTTGAGGATGATGAATGAATTGCATATTAAGTCTGAATAGAAGTGGTTAACGTTTATATCACTTCACAATATCACAACATTTGAAAATAACCACAGGTGTATTAAGCAACGTGGAACTTGGTAAGAAAAATACCACCACAGCAGAATTTGTTGAAAATTAGTTTTAGTAGGCTCATGTCGTCAGAGATGCCAACAACACGCACACTTCACGTGAACAACAGTGAATGAACCAATAAAAAAACGCTCGTGCAGAAATCGCTCATGCGTTAATTAATGCACTCTAGGCTTATTAAACATTTGAAAAAGCAACGGTCATTGCCTGAGGACTGAGATGCTGACATGAACCAAGGAAAAAAAGAAGAAAAAAAAGCCTATTTTAAAGAAGGGAACTATACAGGACTGCACACGCTTTATTTTTTGAAAGCAACCTAGTGAGAGCCCTGTGCTTGGTGGGCCGCTGCGAGCTTTTTCACATCTGGACACTGGGATGTTAGTCTCAGTCTGAGAGCGCCAGAGCTAACCAGGTTCAGACGGTTGCGGTATTTCGTCTGCATGTGGAGCGCTTGGCTGAATCCCTGTTCGACAAGGTACGACGTGGGGAAAGCGAGGAGCAGGAGATGGACCCTCTCCCACAACGGGGGAAAACACTGACCTTGCGTTACCCACATCGCACGCCAACCTGAGGTCCGGAACGTTGCTTTTGCCTCTTCATCGTTCTGGAGATCAATGAGGCTCTCCTGGATTTCGGGCACACAGCTGACAGCATCTGCTTTCCATGGCTCCATGACCCAGTCAGGCACATCTAACTGCTGGAGGTCCCTGAACCGAATCGCCATAATAGCCTTGACTGCCTTGAAGTGGTCGGTGTAGAGCAGCAGGTGACTATCCGTCAGCTCATCCAACACCTGAACAAGCACAGTAAAATATAATATTTATATAGGCCTATAATAAATAAATAAATATATTATATTATATTTATTATATATATAGCCTATATATCTTGCTTAGTATGAACAGGCCTTAATTCAAAAACCTACCTTGGCTAACTGCGGAAAGTTAATGAATTGTCGCCTCCCCAGGTTCTGTTGGTAGAGCTCCAGTTTTGCAAGGAAGCTGCAGATGGTGGCCTTGGAGTGGACCAGCGTCATCCCATCCCCCTGGAGCTTCAATGTGACCTCATTCATCTTCCCGAAGAAGTCGGAGAGGTAAAAAATGTCATGGCGACAGGACCACAGCTTGGCCTTCAAGGTTGCGTCTGCCTGGTCGAGAAATTCAGTTACTGAAGGGAAAAGCTCGCACAGCCTGGCCAAGCAGTTGCCCTTTGACAGCCAGCGCACCTCTGTGTGGAGCAGCAGACGCTTAAAGGCCTCATCATTTTCCCCACACAGCTGTCTGAAGAGCCGATCATTAAGCGCATGGGCTTTTATTTTGTTGATCGCCTTGACCGCAACATCCAGGGACTGATGGAGTGACGGGGACATTTTTTTGGCCACCAAGTTGTGACGGTGCAGTATGCAGTGCACTGTCAACACCTGGGGGACTTGCTGCTTGAGGAGGGTGGCAAATCCCCGGTATCTGCCGACCATAGCTGGCGCTCCATCCGATGCGCAGGCGATGATGTTTGTCACCGGGATGTCCCTCTCCCGCAGGAACTCCGTCAGGGCGGCGAAGATGGTTTCCCCGTGTCTGTGGCCAGGTATTCCCCGAACAGGAAATCCTCGGGCAGATCCCTCCCGGACACATAACGGACATAGGCCATCAGGAGAACATTGTTGTCGGCCGTGGTGGTCTCATCCAGCTGGATACTAAAGCGACAGCCGCGCAACGTAGCACACAGCTGTTGCTCAGTGTCCATGGACATCTCCCGTATGCGCCGAGCCACACTGTCGTTGCTGAGCGGGATGGCCTTGGTGACTGGCGCAGGGTCGCGCTGCATGACAGTGGAGATCGCCTCCTTTATTGCAGGAATAACGAGAGACTCCCCTACAGTGAACGGTAAGCCGGCCTTTGCAATTAGCAGAGCTATATTGTATGATGCCACCAACCCGCTCTCTGTTTGGTTGACGCTCCGAGCGAACATGGTGTTGATCGTAGGGCGCCTTGAACGCTGATCCCTCAGTGACTGGAAGTAGGCCGAGTCTTTTGATGCCTTGTCAGGATGTTTTTTTGACAGATGCTCCTGTAATCGCGAGGGCTTTATTGCCTCATTTGAGAAAACCTGCTCACATAGCAGGCACATCGGCAGATGTACATTTGTTGGCGATGGAATAAATCCATAATTTATGTAATTTACATTGTACTGCCGGCACTTCTTCTTGTTTTCCGCCATGTTTGATTGTAATGTAAATGGATTGTGATTAAATGCTTGTGTACGTTTTAATTGGCTATTGAAGTGTTAGCCCGCGAACTATTAGATGGGCTGGAGGTGACAGCTGTCAAAAGTAGCCAAGTGTTGGAAAGAGGTTTCCCTGCTGCTGTGGTTTGTTTACGGGCGTTACTATGGAGACCGTTCCTGCACGGTTCGTCCAATCATGGTCAGGGAGCAGAGAGGATATCTCTCCCCTCAGCTCTCTCGACCACACGCACACGCGCGCGCACACACACACACCGCTCTCGCTCTTAAAAGGACACACACCGATCTCATAACATGTAGCTCAGTAGAATTTATTGAAACACCCATAAAGTAGACTATTTAGGTCGGTTATTTGCACTAAAAAAGTTGGGAAACCATGAAAGTTTAAAATTTAGAGTTCAAATGAACTTTGTACAAGCCAAATTGTGGCGCCCCCCATTTATGCCTGAGCGCCCCCCTCTCAGCCCTCACGCTCCCAGCGCCCCCCACAATGTCTAGAACGCCCCCTGGGGGGCGGTACCGCCCCCGTTGAGAAACCCTGGTCTATCTGAACTGAAAACTGCTATTAACTGCAGCGAACTGACGTTGGCTGTCTTTTCAGAACTCCTTCACGCGCTCGTCAGTAATCAGTTAAATTAGCGTTAGCGGTTAAGCTAGCAACGTTACCATCGTGTAGCCAACAATAAAGGCTTTGCCTAACAAGAAAAACTCTGCACCCATTGATTCATGTTTACTCTCGTATGAATTAACACAACTTTGAATGTACTGCTAAAACAACAAACCTGTATTTCGACCGTTCATACTTGCTGGCCATGACGGCCGTGCTTACCTGACAGACAGCATACAGCGACTGAAGTAACGTCCGGTCCGCCCGGCTGCTCCAACAAAGTTTGAGTGTGGCGTTCAGGGGCCACTCGGAAATTCTGGTGTTGAACCTCTGAAATCGATCCCCAAACCCTGCAATATCTCATAGAGCACGTGGTAAAACGTTTGCCGAATGAACAACCGTATCCAAATAATAAAGGTTGTGCTGTACACTGCATTTCACAATGTTTATACAGTTTCTATTAAAGAAACAAATTTCAAAATTGAGTGTTTTGTAAGGGAGTCCGGCGAAGAAGTAGCAGGGTTTTACAGCCTTGTTGCAAACTAACTGACACATTCACAATGAAACAAAAATCGTAATGCATGCTACTTTATTAAGTTTCTCCTCGTGATGCAACAAACCTTAAAATTACTCGATTTATAAGGTGGTCTGAGCTTTGCCGTAGTGACAGTCATCACACACACACACACACACACACACACACACACACACACACACACACACACACACACACACACACCAGAGATGGAAATTAGCACCCGCAACCCGCAGGTGAATTTGTGCGCTGGCGGGTGAATTTAATCAGTTTACCAGCCACTATGGCGGCCTTATTCCAGTCAGATCTGATCCAATTAATCTTAATGATGGATATCTTGGTTAAGGCATAACAGTGCGCTTTCCACAACGCAAAACTCGGATCTGGTCAAGTGCGGTTACTAGCCGGTTCACTAATAATGCGGCCCTGATACTACATCCAAAGGCGGATCAGCGAAATGTCCCCCCTCTCCACATCTGAAAAACTGTAAGGGTTATCACCAACATATTTAGATATTATAAAGTTGAAATGGTGTCTGTAGCTCAAAAGAAAGATGAATATTTTAAAAAGCTGAAAAGTCAGAAAAGCGCAAGGGGCTGAAACAGCTTTTCAGGCAAGTTTCAACACCAATATGCATGATTTAACGAGAGAAATTGCGATTTCCGGGTGATGAGGAAAGTTAAAGGCAGAAAGAGCTTAAAAAGGTGAAAAACGACTGAAAAAGGCCGAAAAGTTGCAGAGTATGGGGGCAGAAAGAGATTAAAAAGGTGAAAAAGGCTGAAAGGTGAAAAGTTAAAGGCAGGAACAGCTTGAAATGGCTGCAGACATGATGTATCAGGACCAGGGACAGAGACGAAAATGTCCCCCATAAGAAATGAATGGGAGAACGCCTCCCAAACTCCTGCAATTTCTGAAAAAACTGTGAGGGTTATCGTCAAAATAATTGTATGGTGAGTGACAGGAGGAGTTGCTGAACGCGGTCATGTTGTTTTTATTTCTGAAGAGTGTAAAATGAGGGCAGGAGACCGATAGACAAATCAGGTACTGCTATTTTCCGGAAAATTCGGCGCCAAAATTAACATTGCGGCTTATGGGACAGCAGCGAGAGTTGCTGTCGCTCTCGGGCTTCTAGATCCAAAACTGTAAGTCCCACATCTGAAATGAGACCATCAGCTGAAAGCCCACAAGATTTCCTACATTTCTATGTATATATTGTCTATGTCAAGTAAAAGGTGAGGGATCAAAATCAAGCTGAAGACAAGTTTGTCCACTTTTTCGACGCAGCTCTGCCCTCTGGGGTGCGGCAGTTGGTGATGTCACTCGCTCTAGCCGACGCAATACACACCCACTATAAACTCAGAAGACGGGCTAAAAGGTGCTCAAACTAAAACTGCGATTATTACAAGACCGTACAAGATATTTAAAAACTGAATACAGGTCCAATAGTTCAAGATCTGCTGACTGCTTTAAAGTTTGAATGGTGTCTCTCGCTCAATGTATGAGGAGCAAAAAGAGGTTGAAAGGCGATGAGTTTTGAAGAGGATTTGAAGCTTTTCCCATTTGCGGCAATGTTAAATTTTTTGGGGAAAAAGCTGGATTGCTGAAAAAGTTGAAAAGTTGAAAAGCTGAAAAGCAGAGGGTTGAAAGAGCTGAAAAAGCCGAACATTTTAATATTTGAATGGTTTGAATAGCTGAAGGTATGCTGAAGTTACAGCAGAATGAAATTTGAAAAAATCCCCATAAGGATGAATGGGAAAAATTTTGCATAAAAAGCTTAATATTTCCAAAAGTATAAAAGGTAGAAAAGAGAAAAATACAAGCAGTAATGTCCTTAAAAAGCTGAACATTTTCATATTTGAATGGTTTCAATCGCTCAAGATTTGAAGGAGAAGAAAGCGGACAAAAAATGTACGGAAGCAGGAATAATAAGAAAAAAAAAAGAAAAAAGAAAGAAAAATAAATTCCAGAAGAACAATAGTGTGAATGCTTGCAGCATTCACACTAAAAAGAAAGAAAAATAAATTCCAGAAGAACAATAGTGTGAATGCTTGCAGCATTCACACTAACTAGAAAAATTGTATTTCCTGCGAAAATACAGTGTGAATGCTGAAGGATGAAGCGAAATCTGCTGAATGTACTGCCGAAAAGCTGAAAAAGTTGAGAAGTTCAAGGCCAAAAGAGTTTAAAAAGTTGAACATGTTGATAGCTAAACAGTTTCTATAGCTGAACATGAAGCTGAATGTATAAAGAAGCTCAAAAGGCAGAAAGATGAATATTTTTAAAACATGAAACGTCAGAAAAGCTGAAGTGGGCTGAAAGACTTGAAAAAGTTGAACATTTTAATTGCTGAACATCAAGTTGAATGTTTGAAGGAGTTGAAAAGACAGAAAGATGAATATCTGAAAAGGCTAAAAAGCTGGAGACTAAGAGGGCTGAAAGAGGTTAAAAAGGTGAAAAAAGACTGAAAAGGCCCAACAGTTGTGGAATAACAGGGTTGAAAGAGCTTAAAAAGGTGAAAAAAGATTGAAAAGGCAGCAAAGTTGGAGAGCAAGAAGACAGAAAGAGCATAAAAATGTGAAAAAAGACTGAAGAGGTGGAAAGTTAAAGGCAGAAAGAGTTTAAAAAGGTGAAAAAAGACTGAAAAGGCAGAAAAGTTGTAGAGTAAGAAGACAGAAAGAGCTTAAAAATGTGAAAAAAGACTGAAGAGGTGGAAAGTTAAAGGCAGAAAGAGCTTAAAAAGGTGAAAAAAGACTGAAGAGTTGGAAAGTTAAAGGCAGAAAGAGCTTAAAAAGGTGAAAAAAGACTGAAAAGGCAGAAAAGTTGTGGAGTAACAGAGTTGAAAGAGCTTAAAAAGGTGAAAAAAGACTGAAAATGTGGAAAGTTAAAGGCAGAAAGAGCTTAAAATGGCTGTATCGTCTATGTAAAGTAAAAGATGTGGGATCCAAATCCAGCTGAAGAAAAGTCTTTCTCCAGATTTTCCAGCTGCTCCCCACTCGAAAGATGATGTCATCCACTGAGCTCAGGCACTACACACGCACTCTTGAGATACACACGCGGGAGAAGTAGGAGAGCCAGAGATGAAGAGATCCCTATTAGAATGAATGGGAAAACACCTCCCAAACCCCTGCAATTTTTGAAAAAAACTGTAATGGTTACGGCAAAAATATTTACATGATGAGTGAGAGAAGACATGGCTGAACTCGCTCATGTCGTTTTTATTTCTGTCGAGTGAGAAATGAGGGCACAGGAGCGAGAGACAAATCAGGTACCGTCTGCGATCCTCCAGAAATTTAGCCTCAAAACTAACATTGCGGCTTATGGGGCTTTATTTCAACTTCTTGTCGCTCTCGGGCTTCTAAATCCAAAACCGTAAATCCTACATCTGAAATAACACCACAAGCTGACACCCAACACGATTTCCTACATTTCTATACATTTTTTGTCTATGTCAAGTAAAAGATGTGGATTCAGTATCAAGCTGAAGAGAATTTTCATTCCTATCTCCGAAAGCCGCTCCCCACTCTGGCGATGATGTCACCCACTCTAGCTGACTCAATACACACCCATTATAAAATCAGAAGAGGAGCTAAAAGTTCTTAAAACTAAAACTGCGACCATTTCAAAACCGTACAAGATTTTTAAAAACTGAATATATCGGCACTAGTTCAAGGTCTTGACACTGGTTTAAAGTTTGAATGGTGTCTCTCGCTCAACGTATGAGGAACAAGATGAGGTTGAAAGGCGATGAGTTTTGAAGAGGATTTGAAGCTTTTCCCTTTTGATTCAATGTTAAATTTTTTTTGGAAAAAGCTGAATTATTGAAAAAGTTGAAAAGTTGAAAATTTGAAAAGCGGAAGGTTGAAAGAGCTGAACGAGCTGAACATTTGAATGTTTAAATGGTTTGAATAGCTGAACATATGCTGAAGTTATAGCAGAATGAAATTTGAAAAAATCCCCATAAGGATGAATGGGGAAAATTTTGCAGAAAAAGCTGAATATTTCCAAAAGTATTAAAGATTGAAATGAGAAAAATACAAGCAGTAATGTCCTTAAAAAGCTGAACATTTTGATGTTTGAATGGTTTCAATCGGTCAAGATTTGAAGGAGAAGATAACGGACAAAAAACGTACGGAAGAGGAATAATAACTAGAAAAATTTGCATTTCCTACGAAAATACAGTGTGAATGCAGGATGAAGCGAAATCTGCTGAATGTACTGCCGAAAAGCTGAAAAAGTTCAAAAGTTCAAGGCCGAAAGACTTGAAAAAGTTGAGCATTTTAATTGCTGAACATCAAGTTAAATGTTTGAAGGAGTTGAAAAGGCAGAAAGATGAATATCTGAAAAGGCTAAAAAGCTGTAGATGAAGAGGGCTGAAAGAGGTTAAAAAGGTGAAAAAAGACTGAAAAGGCCAAACACTTGTGGAATAACAGGGTTGAAAGAGCTTAAAAAGGTGAAATAAGATTGAAGAGGCAGAAAAGTTGGAGAGTAAGAGGACAGAAAGAGCATAAAAATGTGAAAAAAGACTGAAGAGGTGGAAAGATAAAGGCAGAAAGAGCTTAAAAAGGTGAAAAAAGACTGAAAAGGCCGAAAAGTTGTGGAGTAACAGAGTTGAAAGAGCTCAAAAAGGTGAAAAAAGACTGAAAAGATGGAAAGTTAAAGGCAGAAAGAGCTTAAAAGGGTGAAAAAGACTGAAGAGGTGGAAAGATAAAGGCAGACAGACACCAGGGACACCAGGGACAGAGACGAAAATGTCCCCCATAAGAAATGAATGGGAGAACGGCTGCCAAACTCCTGCGATTTCTGAAAAAACTGTGAGGGTTATCGTCAAAATAATTGTATGGTGAGTGACAGGAGGAGTTGCTGAACACGGTCATGTCGTTTTTATTTCTGAAGAGTGTAAAATGAAGGCGGGAGAGCGATAGACAAATCAGGTACCGTCTGCTATTTTCCGAAAAATTCGGCTCAAAATTAACATTGCGGCTTATGGGACAGCAGCGAGAGTTGCTGTCGGTCTCTGGCTTCTAGATCCAAAACCGTAAGTCCCACATCTGAAACGAGACCATCAGCTGAAAGCACACAAGATTTCCTACATTTCTATGTATATATTGTCAATGTCAAGTAAAAGATGAGGGATCAAACTCAAGCTGAAAACAAGTTTGAACATTTTTTTCGTGGCAGCTCTACACTCTGGCGTGCGGCAGTTGGTGATGTCACTCACTCTAGCCGACGCAATACACACCCATTATAAACGCAGAAGACGGGCTGAATGTAGCTCAAACTAAAACTGCGATTATTTCAAGACCGTACAAGATTTTTAAAAACTCAATACAGGTTCAAAAGTTCAAGATCTGCTGAGTTTGAATGGTGTCTCTCGCTCAATGTATGAGGAGCAAAAAGAGGTTGAAAGGCGATGAGTTTTGAAGAGGATTTGAAGCTTTTCCCATCTGCGGCAATGTTAAATGTTTTTTGGAAAAAGCTGGATTGCTGAAAAAGTTGAAAAGTTGAAAAGCTGAAAAGCAGAGAGTTGAAAGAGCTGAAAAAGTTGAACATTTTAATATTTGAATGGTTTAAATAGCTGAATGTATGCTGAAGTTATAGCAGAATGAAATTTGAAAAAATCCCGATAAGGATGAATGGGAAAAATTTTGGATAAAAAGCTTAAAATTTCCAAAAGTATAAAAGGTAGAAAAGAGTAAATGAAAAATACAAGCAGTAATGTCCTTAAAAAGCTGCACATTTTGATATTTGAATGGTTTCAATCGCACAAGATTTGAAGGAGAAGACAGCGGACGAAAAACGTACGGAAGCAGGAATAATAAAAAGAAAGAAAAATAAATTCCAGAAGAACAATAGTGTGAATGCTTGCAGCATTAACTAGACTAACTAGACAATTCCCCGCCGGGGAATCGCGAGAGTGGGCTGTGCGCTTTGCCCCGTGACGAACAAAAACTACGAAAGCTAAAGAAAAAGTTGAATCTCACGTTGATAATTTGGACTTTTATCTGCATTTTAAAGTTTGAATGGTGTGTCTCGGTCAAAGTATGCCAGAGATGTCGATGTTTGAACTCTTCCTTTCGATCTTTTCACGTGGTCTTATTCACTTTGTGTGTGTGTGTTTGTGTGCATGTGTGTGTGTGTATGTGTGTGTGTGTGTGTGTGTGTGTGTGTGTGTGTCACTCTCTGTCTCTCTGTGTCTGTGTGTCTGCGAATTTTTGACCTCGTCCCATTCATTCCTTATGGGAAAGTTTATGCAGGCTTTTCGCGACTTATGTCGCGAAAACAGGAACGTTCTGGAAAACTGATTAATAATCTGTGTGTGTGTGTGTGTATTTGTGTGTCTGCGACTTTTTTGACCTCGTCCCATTCATTCCTCATGGGAATGTTTATGAAGGTTTTCTCAACTTACGTCGCGAAAACATGAATATTCTCTGTCTGTCTGTCTGTCTGTGTGTGTCTGCATGTGAGTGTGTGTGTGTGTGCATGTGTGTCTGTCTGTGTGTCACTCTCTCTGTTGGCCCAGCTGATCTCGGTTGCTAGGTGACGGTTGGTGAGGGCCCGTAGCAACGGCCGTCCCAGGCTGATTTGAGAGCGATTTCTGCCTCAAATCCAGGACGTCAAACTAGTGCTATTTAGTCAAAATCATACATGATGTCGGCAATTTTTTTTCACGATCGCGCTAAAAAGGCCTTAAAGAAGACACTCATGAAGTTTCGTGGTCCTAGTTTCAGAAATGTGGAAATAAGAGCGAGTTTAAAAAAGGTGCAGTTTTGAAAATCCTCCTCCCGATTTACATTGGAGTGAATGGGACTGTTGAGAGCTACTCTTGTCGGTTGGAGGTCAATATTTCAAAAACGGCACATCCTACCGATAAAGTAGACACATTGGGAGAAAGAAGACAGGTGTGGCTACAACTTTGGAAAATATCACTGTTTTTGAGTGACATTTGTGGCCGGGATCATCACGGAAAGAGAAAATTTCTGAGATAATTTTTTAGTTTCTGCCATTGTGTCAGTTGGCCCCTGCCACTCTGCTGCATGAACATTCCGCCATACACACTCATTGAAAACCCTGAATTTTTCCAAAATCACTCACCGTCATTAAGGGGTCAGAGTTCAAAATCTATACATCGTAGGAAAAAAGTTCAAATACAGCTAAAATAGACAAGACTTGTGCCTACATTTTAAAGTTTGAATGGTGTTTCTAGGTGAACGTATGCCAGAGCAGGAGATGTTTGAAAAACGTCGCAGATTTGCGACTTTTTTGACCTCGTCCCATTCATTCCTTATGGGAAATTTATTGCAGTTTTTCGCGACTTACGTCGCGAAAAATTCATATTTTGAAGAGAAAAGTAATAGCATACCAAGTCAGATCGAGCCGCACGTTTTGATATATAATTTGTTTGGGTGCGACCAACGGTGTGGGACAAGTAAGCGACAGAAAAAAGGAAGGAGGATGAAAAATAACTAGACAATTCCCCGCCGGGGAATCGCGAGAGTGGGCTGTGCACTTTGCCCCGTGACGGACAAAAGCTACAAAAGCTAAAGCAAAAGTTGAATCCCACGTTGATAATTTGGACTTTTATCTACATTTTAAAGTTTGAATGGTGTGTCTCGGTCAAAGTATGCCAGAGATGTCGATGTTTGAAATCTTCCTTTCGATCTTTTCACCTGGTCTCATTCACTTTGTGTGTGTGTTTGTATGCATGTGAGTGTGTGTGTGTGTGTGTGTCTCTTTCTGTCTGTGTCTGTGTGTCTGCGATTTTTTGACCTAGTCCCATTCATTCCTTATGGGAAAGTGCGAAAACATGAACATTCTAGAAGACTGATTAATAATCTGTGTGTGTGTGTGCGTGTGTGTGTGTGTGTGTGTGTGTGTGTGTATTTGTGTGTGTGTGTTTTGGAGACCAAATCCCACCTTTTTGACCTCGTCCCATTCATTCCTCATGGGAAAGTTTATGAAGGTTGTCGTGACTGACGTCGCGAAAACATGAATATTCTCTGTCTGTCTGTGTGTGTGTGTGTCTGCATGTGAGTGTGTGTGTGTGTGTGTGCATGTGTGTCTGTCTGTGTGTCACTCTCTCTGCTGGCCCAGCTGATCTCGGTTGCTAGGTGACGGTTGGTGAGGGCCCGTAGCAACGGCCGTCCCAGGCTGATTTGAGAGCGATTTCTGCCTCAAATCTAGGACGTCAAACTAGTGCTATGCAGACACACACACAGACAGACAGAGAATATTCATGTTTTCGCGACGTAAGTCGCGAAAACCTTCATAAACTTTTCCATGAGGAATGAATGGGACAAGGTCAAAAAGTCGCAGACACACAAATACACACACACACACAGACGGACACACACAGATTATTAATCAGTTTTCCAGAACGTTCATGTTTTCACGACGTAAGTCGCGAAAACCTTCATAAACTTTCCCATGAGGAATGAATGGGACGAGGTCAAAAAAGTCGCAGACACACAAATACACACACACACACAGACGGACACACACAGTTTATTAATCACTTTTCCAGAACGTTCATGTTTTCACGACGCAAGTCGCGAAAACCTTCATAAACTTTCCCATGAGGAATGAATGGGACGAGGTCAGAAAAGTCGAAGACACACAAATACACACACACACACACGCACACACACGACACGCACACACACACACAGATTATTAATCAGTCTTCCAGAATGTTCATGTTTTCGCACTTTCCCATAAGGAATGAATGGGACTAGGTCAAAAAATCACAGACACACAGACACAGAGAGAAAGAGACACACACACACACACACACACACACACTCACATGCAGACACACACACAGACAGACAGACAATATTCATGTTTTCGCGACATAAGTCGCGAAAACCTTCATAAACTTTCCCATGAGGAATGAATGGGACGAGGTCAAAAAAGTCACAGACACACAAATACACACAAATACACACACATACACACACACACACACACACACACACACACACACACACACACACACACACACACAGACGGACACAGACAGATTATTAATCAGTTTTCCAGAACGTTCCTGCATAAACTTGAATAAGACCAGGTGAAAAGATCGAAAGGAAGAGTTCAAACATCGACATCTCTGGCATACTTTGACCGAGACACACCATTCGAACTTTAAAATGTAGATAAAAGTCCAAATTACCAACGTGGGATTCAACTTTTTCTTTAGCTTTCGTAGTTTTTGTTCGTCACGGGGCAAAGCGCAAAGCCCACTCTCGCGATTCCCCAGCGGGGAATTGTCTAGTTATTATTCTCCCTCCTTCCGTTTTTGGCATCTAACTTGCCCCGCACCGTTGAGCGCACATAAACAAATTATATATCAAAACGTGCGGCTTGATCTGACTCGGTATGCTATTATTCAGTTTTCCGAAATATTAATTTTTCGCGTCGTAAGACGCGAAAAACTGCGCAAAATTTCCCATAAGGAATGAATGGGACGAGGTAAAAAAAGTTGCAAATCTGCGATGTTTTTCAAGCATCTCCTGCTCTGGCATACGTTCACCTAGAAACACCATTCAAACTTTAAAATGTGGGCACAAGTCTTGTCTACTTGAGTTGTATTTGAACTTTTTTCCTACGATGTATAGTTTTTGAACTCTGACCCCTTAATGATGGTGAGTGATTTTGGAAAAATTCAGGGTTTTCAATGAGTGTGTATGGTGGAATGTTCGTGCAGCAGAGTGGCAGGGGCCAACTGACACAGTGGCAGAAACTAAAAAATTATCTCAGAAATTTTCTCTTTCCGTGATGATCCTGGCCACAAATGTCACGCAAAAACAGTGATATTTTCCAAAGTTGTAGCCACACCTGTCTTCTTTCTCCCAATGTGTCTACTTTATCGGTAGGATTTACGGTTTTTGAAATATTGGCCTCCAAAATGAAAAAATGAAAATCCTCCTCCCGATTTACATTGGAGTGAATAGGACTGTTGAGAGCTACTCTTGTCGGTTGGAGGCCAATATTTCAAAAACCGTAAATCCTACCGATAAAGTAGACACATTGGGAGAAAGAAGACAGGTGTGTCTACAACTCTGGAAAATATCACTGTTTTTGAGTGACATTTGTGGCTGGGAGCATGATGTAAACAGAAAATAGCAGAGCAAATTTGTGAGTTTCTGCCCCTCTGTCAGTTGGCTCTCTCACTCTGCTGCACGAACATTCCGCCATACACACCCATTGAAAACCCTGAATTTTTCCCAAATCACTCACCGTGGTTAAGTGGTCAGAGTTCAAAAACTATACATCGTAGAAAAAAAGTTCAAATACAACTCAAATAGACAGGACTTGTGCCTACATTTTAAAGTTTGAATGGTGTTTCTAGGTGAACATATGCCAGAGCAGGAGATGTTTGAAAAACGTTGCAGATATGCGACTTTTTTGACCTTGTCCCATTCATTCCTTATGGGAAATTTATCGCAGTTTTTCGCGACTTACGTCGCGAAAAATTAAAATTATGGAAAGCTGAATAATAGCACACCCTGTCAGATCGAGCCGCACGTTTTGATATATTTTTTGTTTGTGTGCGCTCAACGGTGCGGGACAAGTTAGCGACAGAAAATCTAGGAAGGGGAATAAGAAGAGGCGCGGTGAATATCAATAGGTGTCCATAGTGGGCTGGCGAGCACAGCCCACTAATAAGAAGACGCGCAGTGAATATCAATAGGTGTCCATAGTGGGCTGGCGAGCACAGCCCACTAATAAGAAGACGCGCAGTGAATATCAATAGTGGGCTGGCGAGCACAGCCCACAATGGACACCTATAGCTTTGCTATAGAGGTGTCCATAGTGGGCTGGCGAGCACAGCCCACTAAAAAAAAGAAAGAAAAATAAATTCCAGAAGAACAATAGTGTGAATGCTTGCAGCATTCACACTAATAATAAACTCCAGAAGAACAATAGTGTGAATGCTGTGTCAGCATTCACACTAATAAAAAAAGAAAAGAAAGAAAAATAAATTCCAGAAGAACAATAGTTCTTGCAGCATTCACACACAGCATTCACACTAATAATGCTTGCTGCATTCACACTAATAAACTCCAGAAGAACAATAGTGTGAATGCTGAGTCAACATTCACACTAATAATAAAGTCCAGAAGAACAATAGTGTGAATGCTGTGTCAGCATTCACACTAATTAGCCATGTGTTGATAGGTCACAACAAGAAAACCAACCAATGAAATTACTTACTTTGACACAGCTTTCTTGGCACATATTTTAGCTAATATGTATTAAACTAAAAGGGTAATGTGTCAAAAGGCGGACCTTTTCTTTGTCATTTTCTCAAAAGGAGGACATATCAGCGTCCGGCTCAAGGCTGCTGCCGGACAGTGCATTGAAAAGCCGGACTGTCCGGCCTAAAGCCGGACGAATGGCCACCCTACCCCCATGTTACATCCGGGCTGAAACACACACACACACACACACACACACACACGTGTTGAGGTGTTGCTAGTCAACCTCCTCTAACTTAGCTACTAAGGCCAGTAGCTATTAGTTACAGCCAGTCAAACGATAGCATGGTGTTACACCATACCTATTCGGCTCCCGGACCATGGTCGGGAAGCACAGGGGAGATGATTTTCCTCCAGGGCCGAAGTTTGTGTTTATCTTCGGGATGAACCCCTTTTACGTGTTTAGATGGTCGGGAAATAATAACAGGGAGCTTTGCTGTATCTTGATGTACAGTCGCCTTTATTCACAGCCAAGAAGCAGCCTGTATTGTACACTTTATTGCTGTCGCTACTACTGTTACTCCTTTAGCTTCTCCTTCCTCTCCCATTCATTCACTGTCCGCACGTACGCACGCTCCCTCACTCTCGCTCGACCACTCACACCTGACGCACCTTACGCACACACACATCACGCACCACCCTATTCCTGAAAGGAACTACGCCACTCGTACAACAATGGCAACTGCAGATGCAGGAGACCCATCGACAGAACTTGAACCCCCTCCTCTTTCACTGAAGTCGCAGGTGTGGAAGTATTTTGGATTTCCAGTGAGTTATGTTGTTCGCATTGTCGACAAAAAAAGCCACAGTTTGCAAGCTCTGCAGAAACTAGATGGCAGGTTATTTCCAAGTTTCCAATTGACTGAAGATGTAAGTTATTGTTACATTATGTTGTTAATAAATGTTTTAAATTTGACAATGTAGTGTGGTACATTGTGAACAAAGGTTAGGTATTATATTGCATGAAAGTCTAGTCTAAAAATGGCATAGCAACCTGTGCTTTAAAAAAATAAATGTAAAAATCGAGAATCGAACCGTGACCTTAGATCAAAAATGTAACAGAATCGAGGATTTGGAGAATCGTGACACCCCTAGTTATCATAGCAGACAAAAATCAATTTGTCTGTCCTACAATGTTCACTGCATTTGTAACCATTTCTTGTTGTAATGTTGTCCAGCATCAATGCAAACTCAAAACATGGAAATAAGACACATCACTGACATGCAGGGTTTATCTTTGCTGTGAAGACACACATTTTAGTGGTCCTAGGAATGAGTCCACATTGCGATTTGAGCATTCAGAAAATGTAATGATCCCCCCAGGGGTAATTAAAACAAACTGCCCCTGGGGGGATCAATAAAATTGTCTGAAACTAAATCTGATCTCAAAGTGTCACCTTGGCTTTGCCTTCTCATATTCTGAACATCCCAGACTTTTCTACTTATTCTAACACTTGTTTATACCCACTTAATCATTATATCCACATTACTAATGATTATTTATATAAAAAAAATCTCATTGTGTTAATATTCAGTGAAAGTACAAATAGTAATCCATGCGATAATGTCTCTCTCTCTCTCTCTCTCTCTTTCTCTCTGTGCTATTAAACATGCAAAACAATACAACGTATTAGATTGAGCATGTATGAAGTCTTTAAAAGTAGATTTGAGATACTATATGTAGTCCATATCATCCAGCGCCGCTCTTTGAGTTATTTCTCTGAAAATATTGAATGCTGAAGATGGCAAACCATCTAAGAAGATTTTAGGGCCAAACTGATAATTATCGAAACTGAAACTATTTTACAGAATTTTTGAGATGACGCCTACCTGCCCATCAACACTCAGTGAAATGTAATGCAATGTAAGGAAGAGATTACATTAAATCACAACACAATTGCAATTCTGTATGGTGGCAATTGTTGCAGTTTCATAAAGAACAGTAAAAGTTAAAATGATGAATGAAAAAATGATTACTTTAATTAATGCCACAGGATGTTTTTGCTTACTGCTTTTCTTAATTCCGTTGTCCCTTTTTTGGGAACAATGGGAGCTTGTGACATCGACAACAATGACCAAAGCCGCAGAAGAAGAAACAGTACCTTCTGTAATATAATTTTTTTGGGCCTGGCTGGTTCGGTCTGTTAAAACATTACCAAGCAAGGAAGATAATTCTCTTATGCTAGCTGACTCTGCAGTCGCAGAGCTCATGTTCACTGTCGTCAGCTGAGCAGAGGGTGTCAGCCTGCTGAAAGTCACCCATGAACATGAACGTATTATTATCTACGTTGACTCAGTGCAGGTGATGGGAGAGAGCAGGATGATGGACAAGCTGTCATCGCTGCTGGTGCAGGAGTCCCACCCCCTGCAGGTCACTCTCACAGCACTGGGCAGCTCCTTCAGCAACAGACTGATACACCCTAAGTGTATAAAGGAGAGGTATCACAGGTCCTTCCTTCTTGCTGCTGTCAGACTGTACAACCAGCACTGCTCCCAATAGTCTACTGACCTCACCCTGTACTCTGCACTGTGCAGTATGTCTGCACAAAGGTCACTTCTGTTTTTGCACTATCTGGTCAATTTCCTTAACACCCATTTTTATTCCATATTTATTATCTGTATTTAAAATCTACGTTTAAAAAAAACAAAACAAAACCAAAAAAAAAACGCTGTCAATTTTGCACTATATCATGTAAATATGTATATATGTCTATTTCTTCCCTTTTTTAAGTTTATTGCTTATTTTTGCTATTGTTTCTGGTCTTGTAATATGTTTCTGTTTTTGTAATATTCTGTCGCTGCTGTGACAAACAAATTTCCCTGTCTGCGGGACATTACAGGTTTTCTGATTCTTATTCTGATTTTCTGATTAGCAAACATAAATTATATATATATAAAAAAAGAAATATTTACACACAGTTGATGAGAGGCAACCCGCAATTCATCAGCAGTCATATGAGCAAGCTAATCATACATTTAGCTAAATCACTGTGTGGCACCACAATAATGACGTGATAGCTATGTGTAAGCACAAACGAGAAATATTCAGAGAATTAGCTCGAGCTCCAGGGTGGTGAATTGACAGTGTGTGCCATCTGCTCTGTGGTGCTGTCAAACTAACCTATGAAGCATTATAGATGCCCTTTTAGACAACGGACCTTCCCCATGTATGTTAAACATGAAAATATGAATCAGTCAGTAATTATTTTGATGGCTGTGTATACATGATATGGTATGTTTAGTCATGGCACTATAGGCCATTTCACATGTTTTGCAACATCATTTTTTACAATAGGAAGTCCTTGGTCTGTCTCTCTGTCACCTGAAGGGCCACTTAAAGTATCCCAAAAATGACAAATCAGAAGTTGTCATCATTAACATGTGTTTCAGGAATCTGAGTTCAGAAAACAAGAACACTGAATTGATTGCAATTAACCTGCAGTCAGTTTGTGTTACAAATTAAGTGAGGGATTATATCAATAGACATTGTCGACATGAGCATAACAAATTGGAATGTCTGCAAATATAACACACAATTAAATGAACACAAACCAGTCACTCACCTTAAATATAAACACAGAGACAAGTGATTCAGCAAAAAAGACACATTGCCAGAGTATCCATTGTTTTTTTTCTGAACAATAAGTTTTATTGAAGATGTTTGTGAAGTTGCTTTATCAGTACTTTATGTACAATGAATCAAAAATAAGTGAATTATTATCATTGTCATCACACCGGCTTGCATGGATACACCTTATCATTATATATAAGGTCATCAATATATACTGTATGTTTGAACAACAGTGATGGTCTAAACTTAGATGCAATCTCCAAACAGGTAATGGCAATGTGAACAACAGCTTACCTTGGTGTGCACGTTGTTGTGCACGTTGCTTTTGCTTCATAGAAAGAGTAAAACATGGGTGGGCACTAAATGTGTTTAAATGCTAATGATGCTGATAAACAAAATAGAAATCAGATGTATTTGTATTTAATTCTGCGAGTTACATAAGATTGTTGAATCAGCATTGTCATTTTAAAACAAAAATTAGATTTTAAAGGGATAGTTCGGGTTTTTTGAAGTGGGGTCATATAAAGTACATATATAGACAGTCTGTTCCCTACCATGATCACCGATCAGCGCAGCCTCAGTTTGGAGGAGCAGAGAGCCGCTCCAGCCCAGACGCTCAGCTTTGTACTGGAGTGAACGGGGTCCAGACAAAAAGCGAAATTAACCACCTAAAACAAGGCTCACCTTAAAAAATCTGCAAGTGTACGTTGTAAAGGGAAAATTCACACCGTTTTACATCGCCGTTAGACTGGCTTTTCTTTTGGCACTACATTTTCTCAACCGTAGAACCTCCGTACCTACGCATTAGCGCAACTGGGCAACAGGTGATCTGCGAGCGGCGAAATACAGTGCGAGGCCCAGTTGCTGGACGAGAGGTTTACTTTCGATAAAAAAGAAACTTAATTTCGCTTTTTGTCTGGACCCTGTTCACTGCAGTACAAAGCTGAGCGTCTGGTTGGTGCGGCTCTCTACTTCTCCAAACTGAGGTAGCGCTGATCGGTGATTACGGTAGGGAACAGACCGACTATAGATATGTACTTTATATGACCCCATTTCAAAAAACCTGAAGTATCCCTTTAAGTAATCCCTATGGGAACTGGTAGTATGTATGTGTATTATTACGTGTATAGGTTTAATGAGTATATCTAAAGTCTTTATTTATATGCTAGCACTACTTTCAACATCCTGGAAGCTATGCTTATTTGCTGTCTTTCTGAAAGTGAAATGGGAATATTGATTACTGTGTGTACAGGGCTGAAGTCAGGGCGTGGTTTGCCTAACCTAGCATAAACACTGGAAGCAGGGGAAACTATTAGCCTGCCTCTGTTTAGTGAAAACAAAAATGTACCAGTTAAGGTTCACTGGAAGCCAACAAATTATGCACTTTTTTTCCTTCCCACTTATTGCTGTGAGCCTTTCACTGCCAGCAAACTAATAAGTAGCTTGTTCATTAGCTACCAGAACCAAACAGTGCTTTATTTCATCTATAATCTTTTCTACCAGGTAAAGGCTACATGTGTTGTTGCAGCACTGCATTACTTTTTATTTGAACATTTTTCAATCACTACGGGGCATCCTAGCAAATGTCACCCTCCTTTGCATGACATTTTCTTGTTTTTGAAGAATAAGTTACATCCTTAAAACCACAAAAACTTCCTTCTGTATTTTTCTGCTTAAATACAAATTATCAAGACACAATATGTTTTTCAGCAAGCATTAGAGGCATGGAATGGTGGGGTTTTGAGTGTTGGACAGAGCCAGGATAGCTGTTCAGCCCCCCTTTATTCAGTATTTATGCTAAGCTAGGCTAATTTCATCATGCTCTGTGCTTAACATACAGAAATAAGATTGATATCAATGTTGTCATCTCACTCTCAGAAAGAGAAATATTTCTTCAAGGGCCTTTTTTTAAGGCACAGTATGATTTCTTTTCTCAGCAGGTTGCATCAGTTCAAAAAGCTTTTCTGGGCATACTGATAAAAGCAAATGTTTTTCTGTAAATTGTAAAATCTCACTCTTAATAAACTTCCAATAAATCCATAAGCATTGATTTTAAATGGTGGCAGGACACATATACTGTATATTATACATAAGACAACGTAACATCTGTGGTTATATGCGCTTAATGGCATGAGTTTCTCATTGATTCCCTCTGCTCTCTGGTGGTACTTTGCAGGGAAAATCCTCAGGATGCAAGCACAGGATTAAAAACTGTACAAACTGCTGCTGGACCGTTACTGTTGAAGAGCTAGAAAAATAATCCAGTGGCTCAGCCATTCAAGGGCTGGTATGGTGTCCTCTGCTGGGTAAATAAAGGGAGGCTCATATTCAATGTACAGACAACAGGGTGGAAGCGCCAAGGGAGTCACCAAAAGTGTGAGTGTGACAGACCTCAAGAAGGCCAGCAGGCTTTTTATCTGTCCATACTGAAACACGTAAACTGGCGTCTTCAGATTGAAACCTCGTATTCTCTGGTTTCCTGAGAAGAGAATGAACACATGAGATTGCGGTCCTGCTTCTGAAGCAGGGGTTGAAGGTTGTAAAACATTTTCTCTCAACCCAAAATATGGTGCCATCAGACAACCAAATCCAATTTACGTTCTAGGGAAGTTATGTTATTTGAAACTGAGCTATTACTCATTTTGTAAGGAGGTGTTACTGTCTTTTGTATTGGGACAACTATCAGTATTGCAAGCTCTACTGGCATGCACCAGCAACACAGGAATGTCACAGCATAGGTCAAAAAAGAGAGATCCTGATGTGCAGGAAAAGGAGACTGAACATAGTCACTGATCATTGATTTAACAATTTATAAAAAACTAACTACGAACTGCTGCAGTACAACACAGATAATATATAGTATTTGGGAAATGTGTTTTATTTGTCCTTGCAACAAACAGCAACACAAACCAAAGCCACTGAGTTTTAATTTGTTTTTAGATTCAAACACAGTATGTCATTTCTGCCATTAAGCATCTCCAAATCCAAACAAAACAAGACATAAGTAGCATGGGATTGTAGGAGTTGGTCTCTCATTGTCAAACAAGCACTGCTGCTGATATGTTCAAGGATGAGGTGATGTTTTAAAGTTTCATTCATGTTAGATTTTGGCTTATTTGCTGACTCACTTCCCTCACTCTCTGACTCTCCTGGAAGTGATAGCGACAGGCAAGCAAATGAAACACACCATTACATTGAATACAATTATACCCATTTCACACTGGCCAAAAAACCCACTAACACCCGCTGATATCTGGCTATCTGGTATGCAATGTGAATGTGTACAATCTGAATTTGCTCCTGCCTTAGGTATTTATTGCCTACGGCTCCATATGGCTCTGATGTAAAAACAACACCTGGGGGAACTAGCTAATTTGCTCCACTTTTCAGACACAAGGCTATGACTTGTGTTGAAGTTATGGCTGCTGGCTTGTTAATATCTTCCATCTGCCTCTGTCAAGGTGCATCTTTGGCACAGCACATGTGCACTTCTAAACAGAGATGAGGAAGGAGCAAGATGTCTCACTCCTTAGCAAATTCCGTTATCAGCTCTGAAGAAAACAATATGTCTAAATCAGATTGTTAATTGGGACTATTTTAAACAAGTTTAACTTCTTCTGTGTAGAAGTTCTGTTCTCTGGCAATGTGAAAACAGCCGCTCACATGATTTAGCTGGTTTACCTGCATCTAAACATTTTGGTGCAAAAGTGGTATCACACAATTCCCTGGGTAGACTGAAAGAAAATAGAGGGAGAGAGAGTAGGATAGGACTAGTCTTTTTTTTTGTTCTCCATATGATTACTTTCTGATTTTCCTGCCCCATCTGTGTCTTAAAGCTCAATCTCATGAGCTCAGCTCATCTTTAAAAAAGACTTGTGAATATATAGTTTGATCGGAAAATCCCCTAAAACAGTTCACTGTAATTTTAGTAAACAACAGGAGGAAATACTACATTTATTGGGTTCTAGTAATATCAATGTCACCCACTGCAGCAGTGTGACTTGTGTTTTTGGAAATCATAGAGCTCTATGGTAAAGGGGGGCATATACACACAGAAAACTTGTTTTTTGGATACATTCAATGTTAATTTGGGTCCGCATATACAATTTGTTCACATTATTGTTCATTATTGTTCACATGCAAATTCTGCATTGCATTTAATGTGCATGTTTTTTTCATGTCTCAGCAATCAGCATAGGACTAACTCACCTCATAGTTCTTCAGCATTGTCAGCATGGAAGAAGAAGAAAAAGATTAATTCAACACAAATAAGAATGTCATCAATTGGAATGATGCCATATCTTATTAATGATTATATACAGTATATAGTCCAAGGGGAATTAACTCATTATTATAATTAATATTGTCATTTTTAATGAAATTTACTAATTCTAGCAGCCTGAGGTAAAGGTTAATTCCTAAATATGTGATATTACCAGTGCACAGAGAGGGAGGTGGTTTTAAAGTGAAACTCTCGCCAAAATGCAACCTACGGTCTTTTTGTGAATGTACCCGAGTCAAACGTTCATTTAAAAGCATAATTACGATGAAAGCATCACTTTTAAGATTGACTGTATTTTCATTTTCGGGTCAAAATCATTTTCAATTGAGTGCTAGGGGCATTTCTATGATAGCCTCAAAAAAATGCTATTTTTTTAAACACTAAGAAGGCACGACACAATATGAAACTTTGCTCGTAGTATCACCAGGGTTTCTACACATGAACACAAGCATTGAGAACATTGTTTGTGTACACAGAGTTTACTAAAAAGAATGTTTTCGAACTACTCACGTTACCAGTTGTTTTTTCGCTGGCCGCCGTCCTGCCAGTGAGAAGTGTCGATCTCCGAATGCGACTTAACATGGAAGAGAGTTAAGGTGGAGCGTTCCTAAAGCTTAGTTCCATAAAAATGCACGGATAATTCATTGTTTTGTCATTAGCGAAAAATGTTCTCAATGCTCGTATCACGACCAGGAAACCACAACAATAGTTCGGACTAGAGCTGCGCAATATATCGTTTGCGCATCGCCATCGCGATGTATGTGTGTGCAACAGTCACATCACAGAGCCTGCGATGTAGGACGCAAATGAATTAATCTAATTTCAAAGGAACCTGACGCACTCTGTGCATTCAGACTCTGCATGCGCAGCGATCCACCAATCACATTAGTTCTTAATCAGTGTCCCGAAGCAGACCAGCCCCTGCACATGGAGTGAGTCGCTACAGTCGTACACGGGCGATCATTCAGCGAGGGCAGATGAGTCAGGCAGGGATCAGGTAGGCAGAGAGGTCGGTACACAGGTGATCAGTCAGCGAAGGTAGACAAATCCGACAAGGAGAAGGCAACGGCGAAGTCGTACGGACACGGATGAAGTCGATAACCAGGAAGCACTTAGGGAACGATATGGATTAGAGCTGGGACGTTTCTGCACGGAGACAAGAAGACGAACTGGCAACTAACACGAGAAATACAGGAACTATAAATACACAAACCCACTACCACCAGGTGAAACAGATCAGGGAGGAGACTGGCAATCAGGGAAGTGGGTGAAACCAAACAAGCAGGAATGGGGGACAAGGAAAGAGGGGATGAGAGATAAACAGACAGAAAACAACTAGTGTCCAAATCGAGGCATAACAGTACCCCCCCCCCCCCAGGGACGGCACCTGACGTCCCAGAGTGGTCAGGATGGCGGCGATGGAAATCCTGGATCAAAGTAGCGTCCATAATGTTGCTGGACGGGATCCAACTCCTCTCTTCCGGCTCGTATCCCTCCTAGTCAACCAGGTACTGATGGCCGCGGCCCCGCCGTCGGACTGCCAGGAACCGTTTCACAGTAAACACCGGCCCGCCGTCAATGAACCGGGGGGATGGTGGGGGTCTGGAGGCTGGGACCAGCACACTCTCCTTCACTAGATTGATCCGAGCCACATGGAATGTTGGGTGATCCCTCAGGGATCTGGGGAGCTTGAGTCTTACAACTGTCAGGTTCACCACCTTTGAGACAGGAAAAGGGCCAACAAAGTGAGGAGCCAACTTACGAGATTTGACCCTCAGAGGAAGATCCTTAGCTGACAACCACACCTTTTGCCCGGGTCTGTATGGAGGAGCTGCAACTCTCCTGCGATCCGCTGCCCTCTTCGATCTAGCCGAGCTTCTAAGCAGAATTTGACGGGCTGCCGACCAGATCCTGCGGCAGCGACGAATGAGGGCCTGGGCTGATGGCACGCTGAACTCCTCCTCCAAGGCTGGAAACGACAGTGGTTGGTAACCATAGGCACACTGGAAGGGAGAGAGACCAGAAGAACAACAAGAACAACAGGGCAGGGTGTTGTGTGCATACTCCACCCAGATAAGGTGTCTGCTCCACTTAGTTGGATTTTGGGAAACCAGGCAGCGTAGACCTCCAGCTCCTGGCTCAAACGCTCGGTCTGGCCATTGGATTGGGGATGATACCCCGATGTGAGGCTGACCGTAGCGCCCAAGAGGGAGCAAAAGGCTTTCCAGAATCGGGATGCGAACTGCGACCCCCGGTCTGACACCATGTCCTTCGGAAACCCATGAAGCCTGAAAACATGTCTTAACATAACTTCAGCTGTTTCTTTGGCTGAAGGCAACTTGGGCAGAGGAATAAAGTGAACCATCTTCGAAAATCTGTCCACCACAGTGAAGACAGTTGTGTTACCTTCTGAGGGAGGCAAACCTGTGACGAAGTCCAGAGAGATGTCAGACCAGGGGCGATGAGGCACTGGAAGGGGGAACAGGAGCCCTGCAGGAGGGTGTTGAGACACTTTGTTTCTGGCGCACACCAGGCAGCCGGCCACATATTCGCCGACCTCCTTCTCCATAGCAGGCCACCAGAATCTTTGTTTAATGACGAAACAGGTTCGCTTGATTCCTGGTTTGGCAGGACAGTAGGGAGGTGTGGACCCAGTGGATCAACTGTGAGCGCAGAGGGACAGGCGCAAACAACCGATTCTGGGGACAACTGTCAGGAATAACAATGTCAGTATTAGCTTGTCTGACCTTCTCCTTGATTGCCCACGTGACCGCCCCGACCGTGCAGGATGAAGGCAGGATTTCACCGGGAGATTTCGGACTGGAGTCCGGCTCAAACAGGCGGGACAGGGAGTCTGGCTTCACATTCTTAAAGCCCGGTCGGTAGGGGAGAGAAAAGTCAAATCAGTTAAAAAACAGTGCCCACCTGGCTTGTCTGGGGTCGAGACGTTTGGCAGACCGGATGTATTCCAAGTTCTTGTGGTCTGTCCAGACGAGGAATGGGTGTTTAGGTCCCTCCAGCCAGTGATGCCATTCTTCAATGCCCCCTTGACTGCTAGGAGCTCCCGATTACCCACATCATAGTTTCTCTCTGCAGAAGAGAGTCTCCTGGACAGGAAAGCGCAGGGGTGTAACTTGTTGACAGTCTGGGCTCGTTGAGAAAGGACCGCTCCAACGCCCAGGTCAGAAGCATCCACCTCCACGACGAACTGCCGATTGATGTCTGGTAGCGTGAAGAAGGGTGCCGAGGTGAAGCTCTCTCGGAGCTTTTGAAAAGACAGATCTGCCTGGGGGTTCCACTGGAACTGGACCTGAGGAGAGGTTAGTGCATGCAGGGGAGCAGCAATCGTACTGAAGGTACTAATAAAACGTCTATAACAGTTGGCAAACCCCAGGAAGCATTGCACCTGCTTACAACTAGTGGGAGTGGGCCACTCCACCACCGCAATGACTTTAGCCGGATCCATCCGGATGCTGTTACCCGACACAACGAAAACCAAAAAAGACACTGTGGAAACATGAAATTCACATTTCTGAGCCTAAACATAAAGCTCATTATCAAGACGACGCTGCAGGACCTGGTGCACATGTCTCATGTGCGTCTGTTCGTCTGCAGAGAAGATCAGAATGTCATCCAAATACACAAACACAAACTTGTCCAACATGTCACGGAGAACGTCACTGACTAATGCCAGGAAAACTGCTGGAGCATTCTTTAGTCCAAACAGCATCGCTAAATACTCATAGTGTCCACTCGGAGTGTTGAAAGCGATTTTCCACTCATCCCCCTCCCATATTCTCACGAGATGATAAGCATTGCGGAGGTCTAACTTAGTAGAACATTTAGCATCTTGGAGCAGTTCAAAAGCAGAGGAAATGAGGGGGAGTGGGTACCTGTTCCGAATGGTGATACTGTTCAGACCTCTGTAGTCAATGCATGGGCGGAGAGTCTTATCCTTCTTATCCACAAAGAAAAATCCTGCTCCAGCAGGGGAGGACGACGGCCGGATGATCCCTGCCTCCAGAGAGGATTGTATGTAAGTCTGCATAGCTTCCCTCTCCGGCGCAGACAACGAGTAGAGTCGGCCTTGAGGAGGAGACGAACCAGGGAGCAAGTCAATGCAGCAGTCATATGGTCGATGAGGAGGCAGAGAGGTAGCTCGGGTCTTATTAAACACCTCCTTTAAATCCAGGTAACAGGCAGGAACATTGGAGATATCCGGGAAATCAGCATCTGGAGAAACCAGATGAGACGAGAGTGGAGGCGCAGGGACAGGCTCAGAGGGAAAGCAGACAGGAGAGCAGCTCTTACCCCACCCCAAAATCTCCCCCGAAGACCAGTTAATGTGAGGGTTGTGTTTAGAGAGCCAAGGAAGGCCCAGCAGCAGGGGATGAGAGGGAGAGCTGTATAAGAGAGAGCTCAGAAACTCGCTATGCCCTTTAGCCATTACGAGCTGAATAGGTTGAGTGTGGTGGGTTACCTTGCAAAACAGGCGTCCATCAAGAGAGCTGGCCTCCAGGGGTTTGGCCAGAGGAAACAGTCTTACTCCAAGCTGCTTAGCCAATCTCCCGTCCATGAAACTCTCATCTGCGCCAGAGTCCACCAACACCAGATGAAGAAGTTCTAGAGATGGAGAGATCAGCTTGGCCTGAACCAGACGACAAGTTGACCCTGAAGAGGAAAGGGTGCGGCTCACCAGTGTCGTCTTCATCACTGGTGAGCCAGGTCTTTTACCGGGCACGAAGCAATGAAATGCCCCATCTTAGAGCAGTAGATGCAATGACCCTCCTGCATCCGACAACGCCTCTCCTCTGGGTCGAGTCTGGCTCTTCCTAACTGCATAGGCTCCTCCTGGGCTGCAGGGGGCGCTGCTGGCCTGGCTACCTGAAAGGAAAAGAGAAGAAGAACGCCACGAAGGACAGGCTGTGGTAGACTGCCCCCTCTGGCTGAAGGTGGCTACTGTCTTCAGCTTGTCCCTCTTTCTCTCGGAGAGCCTTTTATCAATTTTAATGGCTAGAGAGATGATAGAGTCCAAATTCCCAGGAAGTTCTAGTGGGGCCATCTGATCCTTCAGGTGTTCAGCCAACCCATGGAGAAACGCATCACACAGAGATGAGGAGTTCCAGCCGCTGTCTACCGCCAGGGTGCGGAATTCAACGGCGTACTCTGCCACCCTGCGTTTACCTTGACAAAGCCCCATCAGCGCTCTGGCCGCCTCCCGACCCGGGGTGGTTTGGTCAAAAAATTTGGTCAAAAAAAAGCGTCTTGAAAATTGTCCACAGAGTTACATACCAGGGAGTTTCTCGCCCACTCCGCTGTGGCCCATGCTTCGGCTCGGCCGGAGAGATGAGAGATCATGTATGCTACTTTGACACCGTCCGTAGGAAATGCAGCCTGCATCTTGAAGTGTAATCCGCACTGGACTAGGAAAGAGCAGCAGTTGTCTGAGTCCCTAGAAAACTGCGTCAGGGTTGAGAGATGAAGTTTCTGAGCCGGAGCTGGAGTGGGAGCAGGAGCGGAAACCGGAACCATCGGGTCAGCTGGAGGAGCGAGGATGGGAGTAGGTGCGACTGCTGGAGCCGACATGGCGGTGTACAGTTCTCCCACACGTCCGGTCAGCTGCTGATGTGTCTCACCCAGGGCATTGAGCTGTTCGCTGGTGAGAGCTTGGAAGTGCTGTTGCTGGGTGGCCATCTCCTGGATCTGCTTGGCGATCGAGGTGAGTCGCTCCTCAGTGCCATGAATCCGACTGCCTTGCACCCGGAGCGCAGTGCGCACCCCGTCAGCATCGGCTGAGTCCATGTTATGGCCAGTTCGCACTATCATGACCAGGAAACCACAACAATAGTTCGGACTCAATAGCACGACAAGACTCGGGATAGGGCAAGGCAATGTTCTTTACTCAGGGAATTTGGTTCGTTGCACAGAAGTTCAGTCAGCGAGGCAAATACACCAGACAGGGAGCAGGCAGGCAAAGGAGTCGGTACACGGGCGATCATTCAGCGAGGGCAGACGAGTCAGGCAGGGATCAGGCAGGCAGAGAGGTCGCTACACAGGTGATCAGTCAGCGAAGGTAGACAAATCCGACAAGGAGAGGGCAACTGCGAAGTCGTACGGACACGGATGAAGTCGATAACCAGGAAGCACGCTGGGTCGTTTCTGCGCGGAGACAAGAAGACAAACTGGCAACAAACACGAGAAATACAGAAACTCTAAATACACAAACCCACTACCACCAGGTGGCAATCAGGGAAGTGGGTGAAACCAAACGAGCAGGAATGGGGGACAAGGAAAGAGGGGACGAGAGATAAACAGGCAGAAAACAACTAGTGTCCAAATCGAGGCATAACAGCTCGTGTTCATGTGTAGAGACCCTGGTGATTAGTGATGGGATACTCGTCTCCTTTTACTGACTCGAGTTTGTATGAGTCGCTCACTAAAGTGAATCGGGTTTTCGAGTCATTGAGTCACTTGAGTCAGTCACCAGAGTGTGCAGCACACTCTATGATTTTCTAAATGTCACTTAGTAACTCGATGGGGCGGAACTGCAGGAGAGTGACAGCAACACGGTTGTAGTTTATTTTCAGTTTTTATTTACATACATTTGCAAGACAAACATGATTTTATATTGAGAATAATTTCTGCGCCATCACTCAGAGACTTCCCGTGAATGGAGCGTAACAGTACATTGCTCAGGTGAGGTAGTGGCTCTCTGAGAGCACGGGAGCAGGGAGGGAGGAAGGGACAGCGAGAGAGCTGAGCTGCCGGTGAACGGCGAGTCTGAGGTGCTGAGTCCTGAACGGCGCGGAGCAGCGAGTTTCTCAGGTAAGGGAGGGGCTCTGTGAGCTGGGAGAGAGAGCGAGTGAGCTGTGAGCTGGAACTACTGGGTCAGTCAATCATTGTTTTTCTGTATCAGCCTGTGATACAGCTCAGCTCAGGGGAGTTCAGTTGAAATAATGACCAGAGCTGTTGCTTCAGCCACGGAGCTAATACAGCAATTAGCTTGATACATTTACGCAAGTGCAGTTAGAATAACAGTTGTGTGGCATGTCGCCTCTTTGCTGTTAGCTGGTGGTAGCAGCGGTGAGTCAGTGAACGAGTTAATGGAGACAATGACTCGTAACTCCGAGTTTTGAACGATTCGTTCATGACTCGCACATCACTACTGGCGATACTACGAGCAAAGTTTCATGTTGTGTCGAGCCTTCTTAGTGCTTTAAAAATAGCAAGCTGCAACATTTTTATTTTCTGCAGCCAGTGAGACTATGGCTGTCGGTGAGTTTGTGAGGGATGTGTTATGGATTAGGTTAAATAGTCAGAGTAGGTTGTTAAATGAGTGTCTTTCTTTATAAATGCAGTTTGGTCTAAGTGGATTTTTTTTGTCTGTGTTGATGAGAGGTGATGGGGAGGTGTCGTCTTTGTCAGGTACAGGTCTTATTCATTTCATCAGGTATATGCCTGGTCGTCACAGCAAATTTCATAATCATTGGAATTGTTTATTTTTATGTGTTTGGCTTAATTTGGTTAGCCAGGTATTTATCAGTTATCTTACTATGCTTCTTGTCTAGTCGTGCAGAAGGAATTGAGTTTTTCTTTTGTGTGTGTGTGTTTGTTCAGTTGTAATTTGTATTTCTGGATCATTTTGAATTTGTGTTGTGGGATTACTTGCACTGATGTCTACATTTTCGGTTCCAAGTACAATTGCTGTTCATAATCTTCATTTTTCTTGTGTGTGGAGCATGATATGATTTTTCCCCTTAATATGGCTTTCCCTGTTTCCTAAAGTAGTGATGTTGCTTTTTCCTGTAAATGATTTATATCAAGGGAGGAAGCCCACTCTCCTTTAATGTACTCATCAAAGTTATGGTCCTCAAGTAATGATGTATTGAATAGCCCATCTGATGGACGGTTTGAGAGGATGGTTGATTTTCCAGGTGAGGGATCGCCACCAATCACCAAGACCTTAATCACTTATTATCTCATTCTGCGGACTGGGAGTTACACGTAATTGAGTGGTTAGACTTTTCTAACGATAACTTTGTGACTATACCGACATACACTATATTGCCAAAAGTATCCACTCACCTATCCATATCATTGAAATCAGGTGTTCCAATCACTTCCATGGCCACAGGTGTAAGCAGGCACCTAGGCATGCAGACTGTTTCTACAAACATTTGTGGAAAAATGGGTCGCTCTCTGGAGCTCAGTGAATTCCAGCATGGTAGTGTAATAGGATGCCACCTGTGCAACAAGTCCAGTTGTGACATTTCCTTGCTCCTAAATATTCCACAGTCAACTGTCAGTGGTATTATAACAAAGTGGAAGCGATTGTTACCGATTGTCACCACTGGACTCTAGAGCAGTGGAGACGCGTTCTCTGGTGTGACGAATCGCGCTTCTCCATCTGGCAATCTGATGAACGAGTCTGGGTTTGGCAGTTGTCAGGAGAACAGTACTTGTCTGACTGCATTGTGCCAAGTGTAAAGTTTGGTGGAGGGGTATTATGATGTGGGGTTGTTTTTCAGGAGCTGGGCTTGGCCCCTTAGCTCCAGTGAAAGGAACTCTGAATGCTTCAGCATACCATGAGATGTTGGACAATTCCATGCTTCCAACTTTGTGTGAACAGTTTGGGGATGCCCTATTCCTGTTCCAACATGACTCTGCACCAGTGCACAAAGCAAGGTCCATAACGACATGGATGAGAGAGTTTGGTGTGGATGAACTTGACTGGCCTGTACAGAGTCTTGACCTCAACCCGACAGAATGCCTTTGGGATGAATTAGAGCGGAGACTGAGAGCCAGGCCTTCCCATCCAACATTGGTGTGTGACCTCACAAATGCGCTTCTGAATGGTCAAATATTCCCATAAACACACTCCTAAACCTTGTGGAAAGCCTTCCCAGAAGAGTTGAAGCTGTAATAGCTGCAAAGGGTGGACCGACGTCATATTAAACCCTATGGATTAAGAATGGGATGTCACTTAAATTCATATGCGGGTCAAGGCAGGTGAGCGAATATTTTTAGCAATATAATGTATCTACCATTATTATTGGGGAGTCAGACAGACTAGGGAGAAAGTGAAAGAAAAAGGTGAGGAGAATGCAAGATACATGCATTGGTGATTGGATTATTGTGAATTGTGAATTGTTATGGACAAATGAGATGTCGTTATGTGTAAGACTGCTACCTCTCTTTGTATTGAGTTACAGCAGGAGGAGAAAATTTGATCAAATTGAGGGGTTCATGATCATTTATGATGTCAGATTTAGATGTATGAATTTCTCAATAAACTTAGTTCATTTTTTTAACGGTTTGAAATAAAATTCTGGCCAAATTTAAAAAACTGCACCTTCAAAAAAAGAAAAGAAAAAACAGCTTCAACATCAGTTGGATGGTACACTGACTTGTAGTAAGGAGAATGGTGCCTCTGTCTTTTCCACTCTGAAGCTTGAACATCTGTTCTTGCATTATGGAACTTCAGTGAGCAGATATGATCTCGGTATAATGCTCTGCCTCAACTCTCTATAAGTAACAGAGTTTCCTGATGGACAGGTAGATTTACTTGTTCTTAAAGTAATAATGTAGCTTAGATAGCCATAGAGCTATCCAACTCTGCCTGGATCAAAGTGGGAGCTTGGAGCCCCCCACGATTGTTAGTTTTTGCATTGCTAGCACATGAACTTTTGACTATCAGCAGACCATAGTTTTCTGGCCAGATGGGTGGAGTGGTGCTGGAAGGGGCACCAGAACTGGAGCCAGGCAAGAAGGAACTGGGCTCAGAATCCTTGATTGACATAATGACAGCGGCAAGAGACAGAAAAGGTTGTTGATGGTGGAAACTAAGAAGAGAAAAAGACAGTGACTGAGAAAAGAGTACATCTTAGACTGGCTTTTAGCCATTGGCAAAAGCTTACTTAGTAATTTAAGGCTAGGCTGGTATTATAAATAGTATATCTTACTGCACTTGCTTGATATTTAGCTGTGTTAAAAAAGTAATTGACTAGTTAGTTTTCTAACCTTAAATAATGTAAAACTGTAGGGGCACTAAATTACAAAACATACCAATGCTGCTTTCAACAACCAATATTGCCAATGAATAGTAATAACCACGAGTAAGCAACAAAAACAAATTTAAACAACAGAGTGACTAGTTAATTGAACTTCCTTCCTCACTCTGACATATCATCTGGTATCCCAAAAGTTAATAGCAACTGGACAGGTGACAACTGAAACACACCATTACCCCGAATTTACAGATGTCTCAGGACTTGAACACTGTTGGCAACATTTTAGGACAAACAGTAGTATACAGCTTTTAAATATTTATCATGGGTTTAGTTGTTATCAGAAATTTTAATGTGTAAATTATACCTTGCATTGCAGTATTTCAGTATTGTCCTTACATGTTGCATATATTCCCAAATTGATTTTGGTCAGATTATCACAGAAAGTCTGGAGTCAGGAAGTTGTCTAGAAAATCTGTCCACACTAAGCCAACTAAACACTGTACAGCTTTGTCAGACGTTGTTTGCTGTGCCGCTGGCTGAGCAAGGACTGATCATCTGCTCCCAAAAGGCCGTCAGACGGGTGGATGAATTTCTGACAGGTCTGAAATTTTGGTTGGCTGATACAGGCTCTCGCAAAGTTGAAGCAGAGCCACGAATCGATTCCCCAATGTCACTGCTTTTTTGTTCTCACTGTGCCAGTATGAAGTTGCAAACACAACGATGGAGAGAAAATAATGAGGCCAGGTGGCTGGGGCTGGAATTCACAACACCATTTCTAAGATCACATGGTGTATGCCCACTGTATAACCCTTAAAATGGAGAGTCAGAGGAATGGACGGCTTATAGGGGCCAAAAAAGTAATTTTGCCCCAGGATCCAGCAGAGGTGAGACACCTTCCTTGAACACAAGGGAAAACAGAAGATGGACAAAGAGCCATCTTCTCCAAGAGCTTGCAGCAGACAGAAGAACCTGCACCAGACCCAGTCAAAAACATATATATGCAAATGACTACCAACCATTTCACAGCCTTAAGCCTGGTTTATGCTTCTGCGTTGCGGCGACGGCGTTGCGGCGACGGCGTTGCGGCGACGGCGTTGCGGCGACGGCGTAGCGACGTCGTCGACCCTACGCCGTCATTGAGCATTCGAAGTTCTGCGTCGAGGAACGCGTTGTTCTGCAATTCACCGGTGTGGCTGTGTCTGTTTGGTTTCGTGGGGGGGTTCATATCGGATTCCTTGGTTTTTTTCCGGTCAGACAGTAAACCATGGCAACTGAGATGGAGCGGGTGTTTTTGGAGATGGAGCTCGTGGATATTGAACAACAAATGCTGTTATTACAAATGTTGAAGCACAGGCGACACAGAAGACATTTGCGGAGGTGGTCTGTCCGACCAATTACAGTCCTTGCCGTTCGCGTCTCGACGCGTCGACATGACGCGTAGTCAGGATTTTTTGGAGGCGCACGTCAGGCTACGGCGTAGGGTCCGCGTAGGGGTCTGCGTCAACGACGTAGCTACGCCGTCGCCGCGACACAGAAGCATAAATCAGGCTTTACGCTTGCTGACTCACCGTTGTCTCACAAACAGAGTTGTCACACGTAGACTCTCCAGTGATGTTTTCATATGGTAAGTTGGAGGACAGGGAGAGCCGTAATGGCTTTCTCTGAACCCTGAGCACAGATAGAGAAGGGATTCATGTAAAAAAAGATAAACTGGGAAACCTGCATTTTCTGAAGAAATTGTGTTGCCCTCAAACTTTGATAACCAATTGCAGACAAATGGTAAAAATAAATGCAAAAGTTTTGTTCAGGCTCATCTTAGTATGGTATGTACTAATTTGGTGAAGATTTGATGAAATATGAATCAAAAGAGGCAAGAAAGTTGTGTCACAAAAAATCCAAATTTGCCAAAAATCTTTCATATGATCAAATGGGCAGTACCTATATCGATCGATTCATCTTCATCCAGGGAACTCAATGGCATTCGCATTAAAAAAGATGTAGGATAACATAACAGGATAATCCCACAAATATGTACTTAAAACACTATGGAGGAAGTTAAAACCCTAGAACAGGGGTACTCAAATACAAATCTTAAAGGGCCGCAAAGATTTTTTTCAATGACTCAAAGGTCCATGTATTGAGGTCGGTCAGGCCACATGCAATAATACTGTAATGTTCAAAACAAAATGTCTTTTTCATTCAAAACAACAACAAAAATACGAACTAAAATAAAATGTAATTTCCATTTTGAATAAATAAAAATACATAGTTGAATATTTCCTCTTTTTCTTTGCCTTTAAACATTGTGTTCATCACTTCAGTCATGCATTCTTTTATTATTTCTGCATCTGAGGATGGCTTCTTGTGCTTATCCAAAATCCACATCACTATAAGTGAGCACTCTGTTGCTATTTGTTGTTGTGTCGTAGATGTGACAAGAATCCTGCTTGCAGCTTTATTTGACGATTTCAGTGCATTTATTTTTGTTGTTCTTACCTCTGAATTTTGAGGAAATGTCTCTTCAAAATTCCTATGCTTCGTCTCATAATGCCGTTTCAAATTGGAAGTCTTCATGACAGCTATAGTCTCCTGGGGTCCGTTTCATAAAGCAGGTTTAGTGAAAACTCTGAGTCTGTTAACCCTGAAATGAGGGAAACTCTGAGTTTTCCGTTTCACAAAGGGAGGTAACTCAAACCAGAGAAAGAGGGGTAACTCTAGCCTGTTTCACAGAGAGAGGTAACTTAATCTCTCGGTCAGTTACCATGGTAACATACTCTATGAACCTAACCTGGTCGGGGCCAGGTTTTTCTCAACAAACCTTGAGTTTCTCTCTGTCTCCGCCCTCTTTCAGCCACACACGGTATTTGATTTCCTCATTCATTCAGTCAGCAGGCGAGTTTTGGCATAGTATAGTTCTGCCGTCTGTTTTTTGAGAAAAATCATTGCGAAAATCAGTCAGTAGGCCTACATTAGAAGTTATAATAGGTGGCGACTATTTTCACTATTAGGCATGTCCTTTTGATAATGATCCTGTGGATGAAGGTGCAGAATTACTGCGCATTGGGAGATGATTATCAGACCGCGCATAGATGTTCTTGCATTTCCAGACAATTATCTTTTTGAGCGGTACCGTTTCACGTCACAGTCCATCATTTACATACACAACCTAATCCGTCCTTACATTTCCAACATTACCAACCGAAGTCATGCTCTCACATCCCAGCAGATATTGTGTGTTGCGCTGCGTTTTTCTTTGCAAATGGGAGTTTTTTATACATCGTCGGAGATGCAGAGCACTTGAGCAAGGCAACTGTATGCAAGAGCGGTCAGAAAAGTGTGCCTCGCCCTGAAACGGCTACTACCCATCTTTATTATCTTCCCTGGACATAAACCTGTCAGAGCAACTGTAAAACAACTGTACAGTCAAACAGCCACTTAATATTTACTTTACAATGTATAACATGATCAAAATGAGGTACCCCCATGAGATTATGCCGAGGTCTTTCCTGTTTGAACAATGTTTTTTATGTTTCATCTTAAGCTGCTGCCAAGTGCGCTTCTCCCCCGTGGGATTGCACCTAAATGAAATAAATGAATAGGCTACCACTCAAGCAGTTTCCCCCCGTAATATTATTGTGATTGCAAAGGACTACATTTAAACGCATTGACCCGAGCACCAATGTTCTTCCACGCCATCTCCCTCTCTTCTGCTGCTGCAGCGGTATTACACTTCCTTCTAAAAACGTGCTCAAACTCACCGTATGAGTGCCTTAGACTCAGAGTTTGTTGAACCTGCTTTGTGAAACGGACCCCTGGCATATTAAGCACATGGGTCTTGTGCTGGTTGGAGGGAGAATGAATGCACATTTTTCAGTCCATTCTTCTTTGGATTAACGATTTTCACTGTCCACTTTTCTTTTCGCAGTGAACTTGGAACACGCCATTTTCATGCAATCTAGGCTCCCACAGCCGGCAACATTTCAATATGCGAACTGCTCCAAAAACTAAAGTGAAAGTTAAAAATTGCGCTCGCAGCAGTGAGTGACCCAGCTGTCTGTGTATCCTTGGCATGGAGACAAGTCCCGGGATACACGTGCTGACCCAACCAAAACACATGGTGAAGGAATAACAGTTCAGGGGGCCACAAATAGGAGGCCAGCGGGCCAGATGCGGCCCGGGGGCTGCCTATTGAGGACCACTGCCCTAAAAGAATGACACAAGCATTAATGTGGTGAATACACTTGACTAAGTCATTAGTGGACTGTATGTTTCAAATTCTTTTGGATGTCTCTGAGTCATACAGTCGTACTTTCAACTGGGGTCATGCTTTGCCTTCTATTTTTCTGGAATCTCTGATACTAATTCTGTTAAAACTATTTTTAAAGTGTAGTAGGTTCTCTCGGCCAATTATAGTTGCATTTGACTCTCATTTAGACAGAAACTGTCTAACTCCCTTTAGCCCAAGAGACTAAAAATAATGTTACTAAAAGGAACCGTGCATGCAGGACTCTGACATAAATGTGGTGTCTATTTATTGAATATTTTTAGGAGGCTTTTTCTCTCAAATGGCTGTGGCATAACATTGCTAAGGTGGTGTACTTCTTACATCTGCTTTAATGAGTCAGTTCAAGTTGTCTCAAGTTTAATGTGAGACTGTAGACTAACATGTCTGAAATCCAACATTGTCTTTTAAACTGAAAAAATGGCTGGATCCGAAATGGTCAAATCACTCAGTCGTATCTGGCTTATATCAGTCTTGATAGAAAAGTCATAACACCCAAATGTCAGATCAATGCAACCGTATCATAATTGTGTGCTGACAACATTAGCAGTGCTAATAAGGAGAGGTGTAGGCCATCTGTGAGGTGCTGTGGAGGTGGATGGTATACTGAGTGTCAGATATCATTTTGGGATTGCTAATATCTATGGGAGTCACATATATGGGGTGGCTGTGGCTCAGGGGTAGAGCCAGCATCTTGTTTTCGGAAGGTCACTGGTTGGATTCCCCTGGTCTGCATGTCGAAGTGTCCTTGGGCAAGATACTGAACCGCAAACGGCTCCTGATGTGCTGGTGGGCACCTTGCATGGCAGCCACCATCAGTGTATGAATGTATGTAAGAATTACTGCAAGTCGCTTTGAACAAAAGTGTCTGAAAAATGTCCTAAAAAATAATAATAATAAAAAATATATATGCATCAGTATCTCATAAAGTATACATGCTAAAGTAATCATACTGAGCACACAGGTGCCCTATGTAGATAGGGGACCAGAGGGTGGCCGGTTCAAGTCCAGCTACGGACCACAAAAATGGAAGTGGACTGGTAGCTGAAGAGGTGCCCCTTGAAGGGTGTGTGTTATATGCAGCTAGTGATGGGTCAAATGCAGAAAATAATTTCCCCCTGGCAATTAATAAAGTATAAAAGAAGGAAAAAAATACCACATTTTGGCACAGACCATATTAAGATGAGCCCACCCAAAATTTCAGCAATAGTTGTTTTTTGTTTTGTTTGTTTTTTCACTGTCACCACTTGTCTTTTAAAGTAAACTTTGAATTAAATGTGCATACTTTTATTCTACTGTTTTAATTACTTTTTGTGTTTGATATTCTTTTTGCACTTGATATTGTAATTAAATGATTCATTTGTGTACTGTTGCTGTGGCATTTCCCTCAGGGAATAAATAAAATTATCTATCTACTGCATGAAGGCATCTGTAGACATCATAACACAATTGATAAAATCATGATTTATTGTGTTATATCAGTGACAGAGGAGCTGAGGTTAAATTCCATTTATATGAAAATGTCAATTTTTCCCGCTCGGCACTAGCCATTTAACCTACTTTGAGAAGTAGAGGTAGATCCCAATGATTATGATGAGGAGGAGGGTGATGGGGATGAAGACAGCAAATGCTACTTGGGCCCCCTCCATTCTTAGGTCTGCAGTAGATACTATTGGAGAAAGAGAGGGGACAATATTAATATTTCTGTCATTTAGAATATACTAGTCTTCCCTATGTGTGTACCATGGCTTATTAACCAATCAGCTGCCTTGAAATGGGCGCAATAATTTATTGATTTTTGTAATTGCTCATACCCTGATGTGTTTAGGACTTTTAATTGAGGTTTGCTTTCAGCTACAATAGAAGAAACATTGTTCGCACCATGTTCTATATAAAGCAGACTCCTGGTGTGCAGGTAAAATTAAGTTATTTGCACAACTTACCATCTAATCTGTGCTCATCATAGTCCGCTGTTTGCGCTGAGGAGAACACAGGAGCAATGTCACATAAACATGAAGGAAAGAGTTTAATGAAGTTAAAAAAAAACAAAAAACAACAACAACAACAACAAAAAAACATAAATAGAAAGTAAGTAAATAGTGCTTAGTTACAAATATTTATTTTAGAGCTTATTCTATCTAAACTGTTTGTACTGATGAACATTCACCAAACTTAATGTCCTAGACTGATTTAATGCCTGGATGAAGCAAAAGTATTGTGCAACTCTGCAAATGTTTTTTCAGTAAACCAGTTGAATATAGAATTTTATTAATGTATTAATCCTGACTGCACAATGGGCATTTTGAGCACAGGAAAAGAATGTACATATAATATAATATATAAGTGTCAGTTCATCACTTTGCAAGTTGACAGCAGTTGGACTGTAGGAATTACAAAGACATATTTCACCAGCACCCTGAGGAGTATTTCCTCCAGTCTGGCTGTTTAATGTGTCCTTACAGCACCCCGTCTCCCTTAATGAACTGTAATTCTTCTTTTTAATAAATGAATAAAATAAGCCGTAAATTTTAAAGCGTTGTTTTTGTGGCATATTTATACTTTATACTATTTGTACTTGTATTTTTATGTAGTTATTTTATGTATTTTAATGTGTTTCATCTTTTAAATCATGTTAATATGTATATATATATATATATATATATATATATATATATATATATATATATATATATATATATATATATATGTTAAGGCTACAGTTTCTTACCCTTGCAGACAGGTGGCAGCCCACTCCACTGGGATGGGTGTCCAGGGACACAGTGGAGAACAGGCTCACCCAGCAGCTGGTGGCCATTCAGACAGGAGTAGTGCAGGGTCTCTCCAGCCTGGAAGTGGAGCTTGGCAGAGCTGGGGATCCCATAGGTGGGGGTTCCTGGATGACTGCAGGGCTCGAATGTCTCAGCTGGAGTTAGGAGAAGAAACAGTTCAGACAGACTTTAAGAAATGTAATCCTTTGCAAATTATGTTGATGTTTTGGCATCAATTATGATAGTGATTGGATTTGCTCACAGCTTGGTGGAGCAGCTCTCTACTCTTCTGTGCCCTGGTAATGGAATAACCTTCGCGGCACACTACGGCTTAATGATTTTGTCTTTCTGGGAGAGTTCAAAACTCTGACGGAAAACTGTATCTGGTGAATGCAAAAGCTGTATCTATATTGGATTTGTATAGTGTTTCCATTGTCCATTATTAATGTGTTCAATTATATTTTGTTTTGGCTGTCTGTCATCTGTTTTGACATGCTGTATTTTTTTTTGTTTTCAGTATGTTTATTCTCAAAAACACAGAGACTGCAGTCATACACTGTACATGTAATTTTCCATTTTCTCCCCCACAATCATTCCCCCCTTCCAGTCCCCCCCCAAAAAAAACAAAAAAAACAAAACCTAATTTTCTCCAACTTTAGAAAGAACACTAGATCTCTCAAGGACAGTAGAATTTGGGGGGTGAGGTGACTTACAATCCATTAGAATTCTCCTTGGTGCCAAAAGGGTTGAGACAGCAATTACATTTTTGTGTTTTTTTTAAAGTTTAATCTCCATGGAGAGTCACGTGGTACGCCGCCCAAGATGGCTGCTCAGGGAGAAAAAGAGCTCGCCTTTCCTCTAAATCCACCTAAAAAACTTAGATTTAAGTCGTTGTTTTGATTGCACTTGGTTTTCGGACACTCTTGGGAGGTGGCATGACTCAGAAAAGTCACCACTTTACTCGCAATCAGCCTCTTAATGGGCTCTTTGCACGTAGCGCCGCAACATTATTTCCGTTAACCTGTAATACGGCCGTTATACTTCCGGTTTACTTTATGTAGCCTACCTGATCAGCTGACAGCTTGAAAGACTTTAGTAAACATGAGTCTTACTAAGGACAAAGTTGTATTCCAAAGGCAACAAAAACAATATCACGAACATTGTTGTGTACCGGAGTGTATAGCTTCTGCTAAATTTAACGGTACTCTCAGTTTCCATGGTTTCCCAAGTAATGAAGAGCTGCGGAAGTGGTGGATGGTAAATATTTGCCAGGAGCATTACACTCTTACAAGCCACTCAAAAGTATGTAGCCGGCACTTTGCGGGCAACCAACTCATACCTGCAAAATCTTTGAATGGGAAAAGAAGGCTACACAAGGGAGCTTTGCCCCAGCTTTTCAAGTGGAACGACTATACACTCCCTCCACCATGAAGCAGTATAGGACCAAGTGAGTCGCCCGGAAACAGAAGATATCGATGATGTCAAATCTATGAATAGTGATGGAGAGCGCTCATACTCAGAACCAGCTGCTGCCCTGGACATGGCACTGAACAAAAATAAAATTTTGGAGGAAGAAGTTGAATTGCTAAAGAGGGAGATGGAGGTACTGAAGCTTCAGTCAACTTTTGGAGTCAAACGACTTGCAGCGTCTGACGAGGATATTCGGTACTACACAAGGAATAGTTTGTTTCTTTATGTTTATGAAAGGCCTGACCCATGTTATACAATGAGACACATAGGCTACTCGTGATGTCATTATACCTGTATGCCTTTCCTCTTTTTAAATAAATGAATGAATAAATAAATGATGGATGCTAATTCAAGGTGGGGTGGGGGACAGACTAATATGAGAGGAAGAGTGTTAGAAAGACAGAGAAAGAAAGTTACAATTAACAGGGATTAGTGATCAGTGTTGGGCAAGTTACTTCCAATTATAGCAAATAGCTATACATTGCTGTTAATATATTACTTTTGTAACACATTACCCCCAACACGGTTAGTGATAGAGAATGGGGACAGGATGAGAAAGAGAGCGTATACAGAAAAAAAGGGGGAAAAGAAAGCAATAATAAGAATGTATAAGAATAATTTGTAACTCTTTGTCTGCTTTCTGTCTTTATAGATTCACCAGTTACCATCACTTTATGAATTTTTGGAAACTGATTGAGCCATCAGTGCATAAAATGATTCGCACATCAAGGGCCAAAGCTGCTGAGAGAAGGAATGAAACAGTCTCTGATGTCTGTCATACACAAATGGTTTGTTTTATCAGCTACACACACTACATCCGCTGTACATCAGTATAGATGAATATTTATTTTGTATATTTTTATTTACAAAACCTCTTGTATGACTTTTTTTTACCCTAACCAGAGGCAGGCGTTGCAACCCATTGATGAGCTTTTCCTGTTTCTGATGTACCTGTCTGTTGGTCTTAAGGAAAGGGACTTGGCAAACAGATTTAACATCTCTCCCTCCACTGTAAGCCGCATCATTTCTTCGTGGACAAACTTTTTGTACACGCTGTTAGGCTCAGTGTGCATCTGGATGGATACCGAGGACATCAAAGCTAACCTTCCTGATGACTTCAAGGACTTCCCTAACAGTCAGGTCATCACTGACTGCACTGAGCTTAAAGGGGTAATTTGTTTTTTTTTTAAGTGGGGTCATATAAAGTACATATCTATAGTCGGTCTGTTCCCTACCGTAATCACCGATCAGCGCAGCCTCAGTTTGGAGAAGTAGAGAGCCGCTCCAGCCAGACGCTCAGCTTTGTACTGCAGTGACGTGGTCCAGAGAAAAAGCGAAATAAACCACCTAAAACAAGGCTCACCTTAAAAAATCTATAACAGCTCAGGTGTACGTTTTAAAGGGAAAATTCACACCGCTTTACATCGCCGTCAGACCGGCCTTTCTTTTGGCACCGTAAAACCTCCGTATCCCTACACATTAGAGAACTAGGCAACAGGTGATCTGCGAGCGGCAAAATACAGTGCTAGGGCCAATTGCTGGACGAGAGGTTTACTTTCGCTAAAAACGAAACTTAACTCTCCGTATCCCTCCACATTAGCGCAACTGCGTATGGCAGTGGTCACCAACCTTTTTGAGCCCAAGATCACTGACCTCGGTCCTGAACAAAGGAAAGATCTACCTATTGAAGCATCACAAGAAAAAAGCCCAAATACTTTCAAATCAAAGCCTTTTATTTAGGCAAACTCTGGCATATTAATCAGGTCTTGGCCTTTACTTTAAGAAGTGAACATCACACCATCACTTTTAAGCTGCATTAAATCCAACACAAAGAATAGAGGCAAGTAGCCTATATTTACATTACAGAGTTATGTTCACAGGAAAAAAATCAACACATTTTCTTAATCAGCAAATCAAGTGCCATTGATAAGAGTTAACTGAAGCTTATGGACATGCTTCATATAAGTTAATACATTTACTTTTGTTCACATTAGGGAGAAATCTACACATTTTGTAATGAACAGGTTCATACCAACACTAAGTATAAATCTACATATTTGCATAACAGAATAATGCACATTAGGTTATTTTGTTCATAGTGGGGAAAAATCAACACATTTTTTTAAGAGTTAACTATGAAGCTTATGAACTTGCATCATATAAGTTACTACTCTTACTTTTTTAACATTTAAACAGCAGAATGAGTGGACACAACTTCCCCAGTTAATGAAATGAAATGCAGTTAAGACCCATCTTATGCAGTGCTACACTTTTACAGTGCCAACAGGCAATGCTTTTACAGTTTTGTTGACTCAAGTCAGTGTGAGGGTTGTGATTGTATACTGACTGTGAGTTCTTTGTAGTTTGGCTCATAGCTGCAGACAGCTCCTATATTTGGATTTGATTATTTTCATCTGTGAAAATGCCATTTCACAGAGGTATGTGGATCCAAAGTAAGCACTCACTCTCAGTGCACATGTAGTGAGGAGGGGAAACTTCTCTCTGCTTACAAGTCCCCAAAAGTCACTATCCCTTGATCTGCCTTTCAGTTCAATGTCATTTTGCAAATCAATGATCTCCATGTCAACACTACTTTGCAAAGCAAACACTTGGTGAAATTTGGCTGCTACCTGCTCTATATCAGTGGGCTGGAATGGGTTTGAGACAAATGCAGCAATGTCCTCCATGACATCTAACTCACCAAAACGCCGACTGAAATCCGCTGCCACTTTGTCCAGGTGAGTGCAGTACTGCTCCAGGTGGAAATCCTTGTCTTTGATCACTTGTGCCATTTTGTCCAGGTTAGGAAAATGTGTTAGCTTCCTGGTGTTCAGATGTGCAGTCCAAACAAATAGTTTGGCCCTGAACGCGTTCAAAGCGCTTATCATGAGGGACAGGTGTCTGTTTTTTCCCTGGATATCAGTGTTGAGTGCATTGAGTTTTGCTGTTAAATCCGTCAAAAATCCCAGGTCAAGTAGCCATGCATCATAGGAGAATTCTTGGTGCTCCTCATTCCTCGTTGACAGGAAAGTCTTTATCTCAGGCAGCAAGTCAACAAATCGCTGCAGCACTCTGCCGGGACTCAGCCAGTGCACATCAGCATGAAGAATCTAAAGAAAGATTTAGTCTCAGCATCCTTCTGCTGGATCTGATATCTGTTCACAGGAGCAGCTTGTAGCTTGTTTTTCAGCATAGGAAGTGTGGTCCTAATGTCTCTTCCAGCCATAAGTAAAGCTGGGCTCACCCCCGTAGCAGCACTAGGGGTGGCCCTGTAGCACATCAGAGCAAGATATGGATCAAGCTGCTTTAAGATGCGCTTGGCAGTCTGCACAGCTCGCTCCACAGCACTATTTGCTTGGGGGTAATGAGGGCTGGTGGTTGTGTGTACAAACCCATAGCTTTGGCAGAAACCTTGAAACTCATCTGAAGTGAATTGTGTGGCATTGTCGCTCACCAGTTCCAGCTGGATCCCCCATCTCGCAAACATGCCTTTGAGCCCGGTAACGACCTGGTGGCCGGACGTTGAAGACAGGTGGGCAATTTCAATGTCTCTTGAGTAACAATCAGTCACAATGAGATAATTTTGTCTCTCCAGCTCACACAAATCAGCAGCAATACGCTGCCAGGGGCCCCCAGGTAAAGGTGTGGTGAAGAGCGGTTCATGTCTTTGAGTGGGTTTGTTTTCAATGCAGAACTTAGATGTTGACACTTTCTTTGTGATCTCTGCACTGATGCGAGGCCACCATACTGGCGTCCTGGCCTGAACACGGCACCTTGTTAGACCTTGGTGTCCCTCATGTAGCTGTTTGAGCACTTCTGATCTAAGTGCAGCAGGGATGACTAGCCTATCTTGATACAACACTAGTCCCTCAGTCTCAGAGAGGTGAGCTCTGGTAGAAAAATATCCATGCAGAGATGGAAGCAGCGATGCCCTTAGTGGCCATCCGTTCCTAATGAACTGCACAATCTTTTGCAGCTCTTCATCCTGTAGTGTGGCAGTGCGGATTTTGTCACGTTTTTGTGTTGAGACAGGTGCATTTGCTACCACTGACTCCAAATATGCTTGTGCTTGTTTCTCAAACGCCTTTTCTTGTGCATCACTCCACACCCACTCACTTTCCTTCCTGAGCAGGGCAGTGATGGGATGCAGCTCTGAGGAGAGGCCAGGCAGGAACTTTCCCACATAGTTGACAAGACCCAGGACCTGTTTAAGCTCTGTAACATTGCATGGACTTGGCATATGTGTGATGGCTTTAACTTTGTTGCTGTCAGGTCTCATGCCTTCTGCACTGATAATGTAGCCAAAGTACTGTATTTCTGTTTTGCCAAAATGACACTTAGCCTTGTTCAACTTTAAACCACTGTCCTTTATGGTCTTCAGCACCGCATCAAGGCGGCTGTCGTGCTCTTCCTTTGTTGCTCCGTAAACAAGTATGTCATCCATGACCACGACAACTCCATCATGATCCTTTAACAGTGTTGACATCTGTCTTTGGAAGATTTCTGGAGCCGACGTGATACCAAATGGCAGCCGTCGGAAGCAGAATCTCCCCATCGGTGTTATAAAGGTCGCCAGCTTTTGGCTGGAAGCATCCAAGGGGATCTGCCAAAATCCACAGGAAGCGTCGAGGGTAGAGAACACTTTAGCTCCAGCAAGCTTAGGAGCAATATCCTCCAGTGTTGGTAGGATGTACCTCTCGCACTTAACTGCCTTGTTCAAGCGTTTTAAATCAACACACACGCGCACTTGCTCTTTGTTCTTCTTCTCAACTGGAACCATTGGGGCACACCAGTCTGAGGGCACTGTGACCTCGACAATTATGCCCAAGGCCAGCATGTGTCTGAGTTCAGCCTCAACCTTAGGCAGGAGAGGAAACGGGATGCGACGAGGCATGGTCAGCGAGTAGGGTTCACAGTCAGCTTTTAGTTCAATTTTTACAGAGTCACACTTGTGCAGACCAATATCCCCGAACACATCACTTAACATTACAGTGTCCATGCCGTCAACTCTCATGACCAGTCCCATGCTTGTGGCAACACTCCGTCCCAGGAGGTTGTGAGAGTATGGCCCTTTCATTACAGTTACCCAGAATCTGTATTTCTTCCCCTTGTACTCACTTGTTGCCAGGAACTTGCCAATACTCTTAACTTTGCCGCCTGGGCTAGTGATGGGTCCTTTCCCTGAGGTGACCAACTGTGAGCGCTGTGGCAGCCTCTTGAATGCAGCCTGTGACATTACAGTAATGTCTGCCCCAGTGTCTATTTTAAATTTCACTGTGCTGCCATTGACAGGTAAGTCCACAAGCCACTCGTTTTCTGAATCGGGGTTGATCCATTATGTCTGATACAGTTTCAGCAACTTCTCCAAGGAAAAACATCTCATCTGTATCAGTGGTGCTGCTTGGCGTTACAGTCATCTCTTTCAGCATCCTCGTCTGACAAGCTGCCTCAAAATGTCCGATTTTATTGAACCTTCTGCACTTTCTATTCTTGGCTCGGCAGGGATGCATTTTATCATGATGTCTGTTGCAGCGGGAACAGGTAGGATGATGTTTTGACTCACTGTGTTCCTGCTTTTTCTGCCATTGTCCATTGTTGCTGCTCCTTTTCCAATGGAACTGCCGCCTTCCCTGTCTCATGGCGTCCACTGCACACTCCAAGCGCAGGCTCACATTCTGTTGCTTTATTTGTTCGCTCTGGCGCACTATTTGAACCGCTCTTTCAAGGGAGAGTTCCGGCTCAAGCTGTAACTTCTGTGATACTTCATTGTCAGATATGCCAATTACAATTCTGTCTCTGATTTGCTCCTCTTTAGTCCGTCCGAACTCACAGTACTGTGCCAGTTCATATAAACTCCTCACAAAAGCCTCAACTGACTCACCGGGCTTTTGCGCTCTCTTGTGAAAACGTGCTCTTTCGTGGATCACATTTCTCTTGGGCACAAAATGGTCGGAGAATTTGGCTATCACCGTGTTGTAGTCCAACTCCGGTCTGCCTCTCTCCTCTCCGCCGTCGTCGTCGTCCTCACCGTCATCGTACACAAAGGAATCGTAAATCGCCTCCACCTCTCTCCCCATGGCGTAGAGAAGCATATTTACTCAACTCAAAAGATTCCGGAGGTCCGAGCTTCGCCATGCCTTACTTTGTGAGTGTGAAGTCTGACACCAATGTCATGTGTCGATATTAAACAGAGAAGGACCCGAGCTGTCTTACTGGAAATGAGCTGGTTTATTAACTGACATCGGCTCTGTTACAGCAGCAGAGCTTAACCTTAACACATGCTTCGCTGTGCTCCCGTGTACGCCTGTTGATGACATCACCTGCTGCGACTACGGCAGCCTGTAGTTACTCTCACAACAGTCAGTGTTACGCTACTATGACAGTACTGCAGCCGATTCAAGAGATGAAGGCGCTCACAAAACGTTTGCGAACGTTAATCAGGCATTAGGCGATTGTGTATTTATTTTTCCAAATATTTTCGGGATCTACAGGGAAAGTCCCAAAGATCGACAGATGGATCGCGATTGATGGGTTGGCGACCCCTGGCGTAGGGATACGGAGGTTCTACGGTTGAGAAAATGAAGTGCCAAAAGAAAGGCCGGTCTGACAGCGATGTAAAGCGGTGTGAATTTTCCTTTTACAACGTACACTTGAACTGATATAGATATTTTAAGGTGAGCCTTGTTTTAGGTGGTTTATTTCGCTTTTTGTCTGGACCCCGTTCACTGCAGTACAAAGCTGAGCGTCTTGCTGGAGCGGCTCTCTACTTCTCCAAACTGAGGCTGCGCTTATCGGTGATTACTGTGGGGAACAGACCGACTATAGATATGTACTTTATATGACCCCACTCCAAAAAACCCAAACTATTCCTTTAAGTGCCAAAGGCCCTGTCTCCTCTCCTGCAGAGTGAGATGTTCTCAATTTGTAAGTCCTACTGCACTATGAAGGGCTTGATAGGAATGGCACCTCATGGAGCAGTGACCTTTGTTTCTTCCCTCTATGAGGGGTCAATAAGCGACAAGGAGCTGTTCCGAAGATCTGGTTTGGCTGAACTGCTGACAGAGGAGATGGCCATCATGGTCGATAAAGGTTTCCATATCTATGATTGTGTGAAGTGTAAAGTGTATTGCCCACCACTTCTTAGCAAACAGTCACAGATGCCTGCACACAGTGTCCTCCAGACACAAAAGATTGCTCAGCTGAGAGTTCACTTGGAACGCGTGATTAGAAGGGTGAAAGAGAATAAGCTTTTTGACTCTGTAATTCCACTATCTATTGCTGGAAGCATTAATCAAATATTTGCAGTGGCCTGCCTGCTCAGCAATTATCAAAACGAAGCCCTGGTCAGGTCATGGGTTAAGTAATGCAGATATTATGAAATTTGGTATGGAGTGTGCTCTTCCCCTTCCCTCTTATACAGGTTCCACCTCCGTGCACCTTACCTGTGGCTTTCTGTGACAGATAATACACTTTTTATGTACATTTCCTTGTCATTAATTACATTTTGTGGTTTTAAGTTATATCTGGTTGTAAAGACAATCTCTTGATTATTATTTAACCGTTACATAACAATAGTGATACAGATACAGATAAACAAATATTTTTATTACAGAATAATAACCAAACATATCCATTAATTAATTCATTCAGTCATTCAGTCATTGCAGCTGCTCAATTTCATGTATTGTGTGTTTTTCTCATTTGAAATAAAAGACAGAATATTACAGAATAATAACAAAATGTATCAATTAATTAATTAATTAATTAATTAATTCAGTCAGTCATTGTAGCAGCTCCATTTCATGCATTGTGTGTTTTTCTCATTTGAAAGTACTTTGCCATGTAGGTGTTAAAGTAAAAAAAGTCACCCTTTTGTCTTATTTTTTGTTGTACTTCAATGTTGGTGCGTATCCTCTCAACAAAGAAATCCTCCTCAGCCCACACAAAGAAGTCGCATCACCTAAGGCCAGTTATAAGAAGCTGGTCTTGCACTTGCCAAAAGTAAGCGTGGCTGGTCTTTAACTTAAAACTGCCATCGGCCATCTGCAAGTACTTGCACTCCACAAAACTCTTCACATTTGGGCACTTAATCTCTACCAAACCAAATGGTGGCGTTACAGATGGATCATTTACTAGGCCATACGGTGAGGCACCAAGCCATGGCGTTTCAGGATGAATTACCAATCCACAGGGTGAGTAATTGACATTGGCACACTAAGAATACTAACCCTAACCCTCTTCATTTGCGCTGTTTGTTTGTGCCCCTAATTATTCTTTCCGCTAGTGATTCTGCACTACTGTCACCTCGCACATGGCACACCTCCCTAAATCGTGACGATGTTATTCTAGCTTTCGCAAAATGTGCCAGTCTTGGACTGAGCTCTAGTCTCTCGTTCCTTCCTTGAATTTGTGGGCCATCTCCATGGACAATTGCAGGCTCAACAGGTGCAAATGTTCTTCCTCTGTGCACACCCACTCACACTTTGACGCTGGAATTTTGTGGTCCTTTAGAGGCAGAAGTGGTGGAGGTGGAGGAGCATTCAGATGGAGTACCATGCACTGCATGAAAAGTGGTATTTTCGTCAGTATGCGGCATTGTAAATTGTTGTGGAATTTCAGGTTTGCGACAATTAACGGCAATTTGCAGGCAACACCGAAAACTGACGTAAATTGTCGGAAATTGACGTGGGCCTTGCTTGGCAGTTGTCCCGCCATGACCCCCCTCCCCCTGATTCTAGGGGAGGCTTTAACATGTAAATGAAAATGCTGTGAGCTATACAAATGCAAATCAGGGTAGCAGGGAGAGTTTTACCTCAGGTAACATTTTTCTAAAAGGTGTTAACTTCATTGTAAGAAAATCTCTGGTATAAATAGATGAGGCCCAGTATAGTCTAATTATAGACTCTTAAATTTTAGCTTGAATTGATTTATTTAATTAAAGTATGCTAGATTAATTACTGTGTATGTCATTAGCAATGGCCAATGTTATGTAAAAAGATTATTTATTCTTTTTTTTCTCTCTCCTGAGACCAAGTTAAAGATAAAATGGCAGTTGTTAAGAAGTCGAAATTTGCATGACATATTTTGAGATAAATAAGATAATAAAATGTATAAATAATTTCTGTTTAAAATGTGTGACATTTAAATATAATTTCATGGGTTCTGAATGTTTAAAAGAAGTTAAAGTCATTCTTATTACGTGTGAGAGTTCATGACCTGTAAGAGTTTTTACACTTCCGGGTTGACCGGAGCGTGAGTGACGAGGGAGAAGGCGCAGAGAGTTAATGGCGTCGAGCAGCTAACAGTGGGCTGTGTGTGTCCGTCAGTGTCGTGTTTTATCACTAACGGACTGTTAACTGTCGTTGGACGCCGTGCTGTGAGTGTGTGAGATGGACTCTCCATCGCAGTCGAAGTGTTTGTGTTTTATTGGACACGAAGCAAGTTCGGCTAAGCTAGCTAGCTGGAGCTAAGCTAGGCTAGCAGGAGCTAGGCTAGCAGGAGCTAGGCTAGCAGGAGCTAGGCTAGCGGCCCGGCCATTGTCGAGAGGAAGCCTGCGCTGATGGGAGGAGCTTTGCCGGGTCGCCACGGAGAGTGTCGCCGAAGAAGAGCGCTTCGCTGCCACAGAAGGACACGGAGGTTTATCGCTGCGAGCATTTTGTTTTCACAGACTAACCTCGCCTCATAACGAGGCTGTGACCTCCTATTAGCTCGGAGCTATGTCTGCAAGTCCAGATTTACATGATGCCGATAATGACGCCGTCGTGTGTAGTTAACTGTTACTGTTTTCTCCTTCCTTGTTTAATTTTACTGTGACTTACGTTTTCTTTATTCATACCACTCTCATTTAATTGTTTTCCAGCTGCCTGTAAGACAGTACGCAGGAGCTTCAGGTACAAACAACCAGATCTTGCATCGCAGGCTGAAGCTGTGAAGGGTTCAGCTCGGAGTCAATCGAGAAAAAAGAGGGTAAGACTTGTTAGATTAGATCCGTTTTTGGATGTGACTATTATTCGGGCGCATTAATAGATGTGTTGTGTCCATACGCAGTGCATTGCGCAGTACTGATCGTCTCCATTGATTGTTTTTACAGCTGCTGGAAGCGAGACAGAGTGCTAGCTGAGGATGAGGTGGACCTTTGGAAGTGGCCGCCATGGACCTTATGTCTGAGGAGGAAGACGGCGGGTGTCTGGATGGAGCCGGGAGCACACCTATGGCGGGTGGATAGTGCCACGGCAACCCTACCGCAGGAGACTCTCGTGTGACATCAACGTCTGAACTGGCTTACGCCAGTGCAAGTCGTCGTTGATAAGTACGTCGCCACACCTACGCCGTCGTGGACCCCCCCACACCCACCTACGCCGTCGTGGACCCCCCCCCCCCCAACTTTCTCATTCACATCAGTTCTGGTCTCCATAAATCAATCAATAAATCCTAACTGCTCGGGACAGGAAGTGCACGCAAGAAACTTAAAAAAAAATCATGTAGACATTTTTTGGATATTTAATTAAACAACAATGTAACGCGAGTCTGTCAGCAACTTTATTGCATTACATTAACTGTCAAAATGGGGTATAGGCCTAAGCTCTGTCCATATTTAGCGACAAGTTCAAAGGAAAATATTTAACTTGTTGATTGGACAGTTGGACTCTTCCAGTCTTTGTAAAAAAGAAAAAAAAAAAACACCTCTCATATTTACTATTGAATAGTTTACCAGTAGGCCAAATTTACCTATATAAGATATTTTGAAACAATTGAACACAAGATAGCTGATGCAGCTGCTCAAAGGCTTTATTGCATGTTTCCACCTGATTCTTTTATATAATATACTTATTAATGGTACACAAATAAAATGAAATACACTGAAAAAAAAAGAAAAACAGCAGGACTCGAACCCTTGCCGCTCCAGTAAAAATTGCAATAGGTATTTGTTGCAGAACTCCTACCAAGTGAGCTATTGAGGTAACTTGCAATTCTGCAGTTTGTGAAAAGTACCTTACAGTAGTAAGCTGCAAAAAAGCACCGTCAGCGCATAGACAAGTATTTATGTGCTTTACGATATTGTGAAAAAATGATGAGAAATGGACATAATCACGAATTCATAACCGGACCCAGACATGACGTGAAAAGTGGACATGTCCGGCCAAAAGCAAACTTTTGGTCACCCTAAGTTAAAACTGGATTTTAAAATGCACTAACCTACTTCTGTTCTTCATGGTTTAATGAAAATAAATTATTAGGTGGGTATCAGGTGTTGATTAAATAGGTAATGAAAACACAAAATAACAAAATTTAATTCTGTTGCCTTTTATTCAACAATTGTCCTCCATTTCCCATTCACATACCCTGGTCAGTCAGGCTACATGTCTTCGATAATAGAGAACTTAAACGGCTCCAGGATGACTACTCTCTCCACATCATTAAGCTCAGAACTTGCAGCCTCCACCAGTTACTCCTCCCTGACTGGACTGAAAAATAGCGAAACATTAAATCCTTATTTCATCTTCATTTAGACACAAATAACCTGAGCGTCAACTGCTAACCACCGTTAGCGTAACTAATTAAAAAAATACAACAACTCACAAACATATAGGATCGGTAATATAATAAATAATAAAACAAATAAATGTATCCTACTGATAAAGGCGGCTACTAAAACGGTAATGCAATCTCGGCATTGGCATGGTGGAATGCAAAAATACTATTTTTTATTTATATATATATATATATATATACGAAAAATCACTCGTGATTGGTTGGCAGATCTTTCACTATTGGTCACCCTGGGCCATTATAAATGTAAACCCCACCCCATCCCTATATATGGGGTGGGGTTATAGGGATGGGGTGGGGTTTACATTTATAATGACCAATAGTGAAACCAATAGTGGGTGACCAATAGTGAAAGATCTGCCAACCAATCACGAGTGATTTTTCGTGTTTAAAAGTAGTGGTTTCATCCAATACTGAATGAGGAAATTCAAGCCAGCCCACACATTCTCTGGCCAGGTGTGGTTTTTGCTGCTATTCATATGCAAATTAGAGCCGTTCGCACCTTCGGAAGCTCCACATACGTCATGGTTCGTTTCCGACACAGTGAACGCTGCGTTTGCAGGCTGTAAATTGTCGTTAACTGCCGAAAATTAGGGAGCTTTTCGGGCGTTTACGGGGACGAAAATCCCACTTTTCATGCAGTGGTGTTTCCAAGGGGAGTTTAGGCAGTTGATAGGACAAAATGCTCCCCCTCTGCACGAGACCAAACTGTGACTCCACAAGGCGCTTCTCTACCGTCATCCCCATGGTTGCCACTATTGGCAAGTCTAGTGGCTCTAGACCACTGTAGGCTTCTGCCACCTGAAGTACAGACAGGTCAGGAAGCGTCCCAACCATTCCTCTCGTCAGAGTACTCCTTTGAATAAAACAGAACATAGGCAACTAAATTTTCATACTTGCACATACAATTCAAATGGCTCTGTTCAAACCTCGCTCTCCCAGATGTCAGCTAACCACTGCTCAAAGATGCCCATACTTACCGCAATCCTCCTTTGAACATCCTGCCTTGCACAGGCTTGATGACCGCCATCACGCCAACAGGTCCTGGTTTTACACCCTGTGAAGTCAAGAACAAGAAATAAGGTACAATTGAGAGTCTTCAATGTGACATCAATGGTTAGGAAAGTTTCAAAGTTAAATGCCAATGCAAAAGTAAGAGTTACACTTACAGCTGTCCGGGGCTTGTGCCCTTGTTGTTCTTGCTCTGTACAGCTGTGGACAGGGGGAACCACTGGAACACTAAGTTGTGAATAGTGGGCTGTTTGAAACGGCAGGGCCACTGTGTGGTAGCACATAGCATTACCAGCTACACATGAGCACCTGGACATCACCATGATGATAGGCGCTGAGTCTTTAAGAACTATCTGTTGATAATGAAAAAAAACAGTCAGTATTGTTGTATTTACCTTATAATATATGATAATAATAATATGACAGAGGCCAAATTGAATTGATCTGATTGAGACTACCAATTAAAATGCCCTTCTTTAGCCGTATGCGGTGTGTCATTCTTCTTCATGATCTGAAGCAAATAGCCCAGACAGCTATCTCTCCTGTCACCCTGTCTTTATTTGACACTAACAATTGCAGACACAGATTAAAGCAAAATGTAATCAAGCAAGTATACAACATTAATTTAGTTCTGTGCTGTACTGTCATTCTCCGGCATGTCATTGTCCGCGAGTAGACTGAATGTTTACTGTTGTAACTGTTAACTGTAACTAACGTTAGCTTCTAGCTGTCCCAACCACAAAGATACAAGTATAGGAGACTCACCTTCATATTCAAACACATAAGAATTCGCGTACATGTTAAATCCCTTCTCCAACTTGCTCTTTGGGGCTTTTGCTGAGGCTCTACAAATGCATCATCTTCGGCAGGTCTGTCAGGCATCGACTGTAGAAGAGCGCCATCTCCAGGCAACCGGAAGTGAGTGAGCCGTATTAGATGAACGCGGAAGTTGACGTGCAAAGAGCCCATCCCAGAGGAAAGCCAGCGGCGGACCCCCAGGTAACGCCACAGCCTAAAATGGCGGAGACACCTGTTACATCTAAGAGTCCTCCTACGGAGAGTGTGGCGGCTGACTTGACCAGCTTTCGAGCTATCCTCGAGATTCTGGCTTAAGACATGAACGAGGTGAAAAACGGAGTTCAGTCTTTAACCGCAACTGTTAACAACCTCGGCGGTAGGATCACGGAAGCTGAAGAGAGAATCTCCCGGCTAGAGGACGAAGAAGCTCAAGCAAACCCAATCATGAAAAACTTGGTGAAACAGAACCAGCAGTTGCGGAGAAAGTGACGGCACTGGAGGGATTTTCCCGATGCCAGAATATCAGGATATCTAGTATTAGAGAGGGAATGGAGGGCTGGGATTTGGAAGGATGCTTTAAAACTCTGTTGAATGAGGTGCTGGACATTGAAGCTGATGATTGGTATGAAATAGACAGAATGCACGCGTCGGCCCGGCACCTCCTAACGACTTAAGGCCGAGGCACATCACTGTCCGCTTTGTGCGGGACAAAGCCAAGGCCACGGTTCTCACAGCTGCAAGGAAAACGAAACAGATCACCTGACAGAGGGACATGAGGGTCCGCTTTTTCCAAGATTACGCCCAAGAGATACAGGAAAAACGCAAAAGATATGATGAGGTACGGCGTATACTGCAACAACGCAAGATTGAGTACTCATTGCGTTACCCTGCTGTTATGACTTTCACATTGGATAACCGGCATCACCGATTCTCAAGCCCTGCCGAGGTGAAGGGTTTTTTCAGTGGCCAAGAAACAGCGGATTCTCCCACTGAGGACGGCGGGGGACAGATGCCACTCAACATGTGCGAATAAGGATGAATCTGGTTGGCGTGGATTAATCTAAATAAATCATCTGATTTATTATCACCGCTTACAATGTGGAGGACAACTGGACTCAGATGGAGGTCTGACTTTGGATGAGCGCCTTATTTATTTATTTATTTTTTCTGTCGGGTTACACTCACGGCCCGCTGAGATGTTATTGAACATTTAAGACTGAGGTTAATTGTGGACAAATTGTGATTTTGTTTGAAGGTTTTTCCTTTCTTTTTATGTTCTTCACTGAATGGGTAAGATATGATTTAATTTACTTTCTACACCAACGTAACTCCAATGCAATACAACTCTAATATAATAATATATTGTATGTGTGAAGGTGTCAACGTATGTTATAGGGGTGGTTTGATTTTGGACTTAGATCACTCTCAAACTGCGGGAGAACTATATAGCTCTAAGTAAACTCAACGACTTTGATAACCTGAGTGATGGGAATGAGTGAGGGATGGGAATGGGCGAGTTAGTAGGGTAGCTATAAATGGGATCCTTGAGTACTGCTGACCTGCAGAAATCTTGTTTATTGGGTTACAGTTTAGATAGATAGATAGATAGATAGATAGATAGATAGATAGATAGATAGATAGATAGATAGATAGATAGAAATACTTTAATGATCCCAGACTGGGAAATTATTTTGTTTTAGCAGTAGTGGGTCCACAAATAAAACACTTCGTACATAACATAAATAGAATCCAATATATACATAGTGTATATATACAGTGCACAGTGTGCTATAAACAATAAACAATAATAATATATACAACAAAACAGTAGCGAGACCAGAGTTCTCTGTCAGGCAGAGGTGAGAGAGTTATTGTATAAAGTGATGACTTGTGGCAGGAAAGATTTCCTGTATCTGTTGCTACGACAGCGAAGCTGAAGCAGCCTTCCGGAGAAGGTGCTCCGCTGTCTGACCAGTGTGAGTTGGAGAGGGTGGAGAGGATTATCCATGATGGATAACAGTTTTTTCAGTGTCCTCCTCTCCACCACAGCCTCCAGAGTGTCCTGTTTGCAGCCAATCACAGAGCCAGCCCTCCTGATCAGTTTGTTGAGTCTGTTGGTGTCACTGGCTCCGATGCTGCTTCCCCAACAAACCACAGCAAAGAAAAGTACACTGGCCACCACAGACTGATAAAAGATCTCCAACATCTTGCTGCACACGTTGAAGGATCTCAGCTTCCTCAGGAAGTAAAGTCTGCTCATCCCCTTCTTGTACACAGCTTCAGTGTTAGATCTCCAGTCCAGTCTGTGGTTGATGTTAACACCAAGGTACTTATAATCCTCCACCGCCTCCACATCCCTTCCCAGAATGCACAGGGGTTGGAAAGCCGTCTTCCTCTTCTTCCTGAAATCTATCACCATCTCTCTGGTCTTGCTGATGTTCAGCCGCAGGTGATTCTGTCCAGTCCACTCCACAAAGTTGTCCACCAGTGCCCTGTACTCCTCCTCCTGTCCCTCACTTATATACCCAACAACAGCTGAGTCGTCAGAAAACTTCTACAGGTGACATGACCCGGTGTTGTACTGAAAGTCAGTGGTGTATAAGGTGAACAGGAAAGGAGACAGTACAGTCCCCTGTGGAGCTCCTGTATCACTAACCACCGCATCAGACAGAACACTGCCCATACGGACAAACTGTGGCCTGTCTGTCAGGTAGTCAGTAATCCAGGAGATCATTGTGTCGTCTACACCCATCACCTGCAGCTTCTCCCCCAGTAGCAGTGGCTGAATGGTGTTAAAAGCACTGGAGAAATCAAAGAATGTGATTCTCACAGTGCCTCCTCCACCATCCAGGTGCGAATGGGCTCATTGCAGCAGGTAGATGACAGCATCATCAACTCCCAAGTGGGGCTGGTAAGCAAATTGCAGAGGGTCTAGCAGGGCTCTCACTTACGGCCTCAGGTTGGCCAAAACCAGTCTCTCCAGCACCTTCATGACGTAAGATGTGAGGGCCACTGGTCGATAGTCATTGAGGTCTGATGGTGTCGACTTCTTTGGAACAGGAACCAGGCAGGAAGTCTTCCAAAGCACCGGTACTATCTCCTGACCCAGGCTCAGGTGGTAGAGGTGTTGTAGGACAGGAGACAGCTGGCTGGCACATGTCTTCAGGATCCTGGGGCTGATACCGTCAGGGCCTGCAGACTTCTGCTGGTGGAGTCTCTCCAGCTGTCTCCTAACCTGGCCTGCAGTCACAGTCATGCGGGGGAGGCTGCTGGTGTCTTCAGTGGAGGACGAGGAGGTGGAGGAGGAGGTGAAGGTGGAGGAGGAGGAGGTAGAGGAGGAGGAGGAAGAGGTGGAGGAGGAGGAGGAGGAGGAGGAGGAGAGGTGTTGCACAGGAGAGCTCACAGCAGGGGAGTGAGGGGGGAGGGGAGGAAGCATTCGGGGCAGTGAGGGTGTGTAGGGGTCTGGAGGTGTCAGGGAGACGACAGAAGGCTGTGAGCTGAACCTATTGAAGAATCTGTTCAGCTCATTTGCCCTCTCCAGGCTGCCCGATGACTGTCTGCCGCTCACCTTACACCCAGTGATCTGCTTCATACCAGTCCACACGTCCCTCACATTGTTCTGCTGAAGTTTGGCCTCCAGCTTCCTCCTGTAGGCGTCTTTACAGGTCCTCAGCATATCCCTGAGTTCATGCTGCACTCTCCTCAGTTCTTCCCTGTCTCCAGACCTGAACGCCCTCTTCTTCTTGTTAAGAAGAACTTTCAGGTCATTGGTGATCCACGGCTTATTATTAGGGAAGCAGCGTACAGTCCGGGTTGGAATGGTGGTGTGTTCACAGAACCTGATGTATTCTGTGATGCAGTCGGTCATGCTGTCGAGATCCTCTCCATGTGGCTCAACAAGTGCATCCCAGTCTGTCGACTCAAAGCAGTCCTGTAGTGCATCAGCAGCCTCCTGAGTCCACCTCCTCACACTCCTAGTGTGGACAGGCTGCCGCTGAACAAGAGGGACATACTTAGGAGTCAGCAAAACCAGGTTGTGGTCAGATCTCCCAAGAGGGGGGAGGGCTGTGGGACTGTATGCATCCTTAGCATTTGCATACAACAGATCCAGTGTGTTACAGTCTCTGGTGGGGCAGTCAACATACTGGTGAAATGTTGGGAGGGTTTTGTCCAGTGAGACATGATTAAAATCCCCAGTGATGACAATAAATGCATTAGGATGCTGCGTCTGTATCTGGGCAACAGCGGAGTGGATGACGTCACAGGCCAGCGCTGCATCAGCTGAAGGAGGAACGTACACACCGATAATGACGGCGGACGTGAATTCCCGGGGCAAATAATAAGGCCTCATCCCCACAGTCAACAGTTCAATGTCCGGGGTACAGAGACGTTCCTTGACGTGAACATGTCCGGGATTACACCACCTCTCACTCACATACAGTGCAATCCCTCCTCCTTTCTTCTTTCCGCTGCTTACCACATCCCTGTCCGCGCGAACAGTGCTGAAGCCGGGAATCGCCACGCTGTGGTCCAGGATGTTTGAGTGAAGCCATGTCTCCGTGAAACACAACACACTGCACTCACGATATTCCCTTTGAGCCTTTATCAGCGCGGCGAGCTCGTCCGTCTTGTTCCCCAGAGACCTCACGTTTCCCATGACGATCGCCGGTACAGCCGGTTTGTGTCTCCTCTTCTTCCCCCTCCACTTCGCTCCGGCTCTGCAGCCACGGCGTCTCCTCCGCAGCTCCTTCAGGACCTCAGGTCTGGCTCCGGGCAGCAGTGCAGGTTCACACAGCAGTGCAGGTATACACAGCGCAATCAGCTGGTCGCGTGTGTAATAAATGCGCTCAATGATGCGCTCCTGTCCCTCCGTTGCTAGGGTTAGCATAATAAACATAAAACTACAAAGTGCCACAAGCTCGTCCGTCTTGTTCAAAAAAGACAAAAAAGTTTAAAAAAGGAAGTGTCCATCTTCTCACTGTCTCTTGAGAAGAGTTGCCAAAAATCACATGGAAAATCAAAACAGAAATACAAAAAAAAACTTGGAAGCCCACGGGAGCTGCTGCAACAGGCTGCCACCTAGTACGGCGACCCAGCATGCGCTGCTGTAGATGTGATGATGGAAGATCTGGGATTGGTTGATGTGTGGAGATTACTCTACACCCAAGAAAAAGATTATACGTTTTTTTCTAACTCACACTGTACCTATTCCAGAATTGATTATTTCCTGATCTCCCCCTCGCTGGTGAGTCAAACTCTTAGTGCCACAATTGGCAATATGGTTTTAACTGACCATGCTCCAATGGATATAGTCATATCTATAACAGAAAACACAAAATCTTTGATGAGTTGGTGCTTGAATAACCTATTACTAAATAGTGAAGAATATTGTGAGCACATAAGAAATGTAATAAAGGAATTTTACGAGTTTAATGAGGGTTCAATTGACGATATTGGCATAACTTGGGATGCTTTTAAAGCTGTTGTGAGGGAGCGTCTTATTCAATAAAGCTCTCGAATTAAAAAAGCGGAGAGGAATAAATTACAGAAGCTAGAGCAAGACATCAAGGAACTTGAGAAACAACATATGCAGCACCCTGAGAAGGAAATATGGAACAAGTTAATTAAGTTTAAATATGAGCTGAACAGTAATCTACAGAAAAAAGTTGAATATGCACTATTCTGTTCCAATCAAAAGTATTTTGAACAAGGTGAGAGAGCAGGTAAGGTATTAGCACATAGGGTAAAACAGATGCAAACCTCTTAATTCCATCCATATTCGATCACAAATTATCAAAAAATATATACATCGCAAGGAGACTGATGAACTGAAAATGACGGATTTCTCTTTGTCCATTAAAATTCCAACTCTAACGGAGGAACAAAAAACTTAATAGAAGGAGAAATTACATTAGAAGAAATTAAACAGGCAATTCACAGTCTCCTGTTAGACAAAGCTCCTGTGATGGATTTCCTTCTGATTTTTATAAGAAATTTGTGGAAGATCTTGCCCCAAGATTGTTAGCTGTATACCAAGATGCATTGCGGAAGGGTAAACTCCCAGCTAGTATGAGATCAGCTGTTATCACTCTACTCCATACAAAAGGGAAAGACCCACAATATTGTGGAAACTATCGTCCAATCTCGTTAATTAACGTCAACGAAAAAAATCATCTCCAAGGTGCTTGCTGCCAGGCTAGAAATGGTGCTTCCCAACCCGGTACATGCTGATCAGGTTGGGTTTGTTAAAAATAGGTGCTCTCGCAGAATATTAAACATGATGTGGAAAAGCAAGAATGATATAGACCATAGTTGCCTTCTCCCTAGATGCGGAGAAGGCTTTTGATGAAGTTGAATTTGCTTTCCTCTTCCATACCTTTATGCAGTGGTTACAGTTAGTATATACAGAGACGATGGCTACAGTAATTACTAGGGGTGGGGGAAAAAAAAACACAGAAGAATCGGTATTCTAATCATCCACAATTCTGAATCGATTCATAAACTTCAAAAATCATTTTTTTTTTTTTAACGTTCCCCCGTCTCTCTGTGCGCTCTCACGGACTTCCGTACACAGTGTTGCAGCAAGCTTGGGGAAAGAAAGACAAGGAATTTGTCTTCAAAATAAGAGCTTGACATTGCACCCCATTGGAGTTTAGAACTGGGTTCTTAGCGGGGGGCTTTTAATTTGAAAGTACCGATCGTTGCTAGCTAGCCGCTGCAACAACAAGCAAACAGCGAAGACAGCTTCAGAGACCGAGGAGACTCTAGCATCTCCTGGATCTCAGCAGCTGTCCAGTTGCTCATCTTGACGTCCGCGGATGAAGTGATGGACTGACTGCTGTGATCAGCTGTTTCCTGGTTTTAAAACTCCTCAGCTGTGGGGCGCACAACAGTGCCGGTCATCCACACCTCCGTCCATCTCACGCAATTTCAGGCATTACGACGTCTCAGATTTAGATCGGAATGGCGTTGGATAAAAGTGTACCCTCCGAGGTGGCAAATTGGCGGACCAGGACAGACCCCCAATTTACCGGCTTCTGTCTAAATCCGCGGACCGAGCCGCAAAAAGGATGGTCAAATTGGCGGCTTCCTGCCCAGTATATAAGCGGCTATTAATTATGCAAACAAGGGCAGCCATGCACTGCAAACACAATTTCAAACAGTAGTGCACAAAAAGAAGGTGCAGATCATAACATCCACACACTGTGTAGCCAGCACTTTCCTTCCAAGCAGAGAGACAGCAACTTTTTCAAAACCCATAATTATCAAGTCAAAACACACTCTTTAAGGGCTTGCTTTTTTCATTCTGCAGCAGATTGCGCTATTAAAGTTGTGCTGTTGCGCATTTCATGGAGAAAGCTCTCATTTCTTATATAGCATAATGTGACCATAGATAGATGTTACCTTTTGTCTTAAGTTTGCCTTTGTGTGATTACATCATTGGAATCAGTTTATTTAAAAATCACATTATCTTATACAAACTGTATTGTTTTGATGCCATAATTTGCCTTAACACCCTATGCATTGTATCAATTTTTGAATCGAGAATCGGTTGAATCGAGAATCGATTTTGAATCGAATCATGACCCTAAGATTCGGAATCGAATCGAATCGTCAGACACCCAAAGATTCACATCCCTAGTAATTACTAATGGTGTGATGTCACTTTCATTCAAACTTAGTCCTGGCACTAGACAGGGTTCGCCCCTGTCACCGCTGATGTTTGCCTTATTTCTGAAACCACTGGCAATTGCATTGCGGGAAAGTAAAGACATTATAGGGGTTCAAATGGGCCATGAAGTACATACGCTTTTTTTATATGCAGATGATATTCTTTTGATTACAAGTAACCCAAACACAGCAGGATCCAAGATCTCTTCCATTATTGACATATTTTCAGAAATCTCTGGCTACACAAGTAATTGGACGAAGCCAGAGGCCATGCCAATCTCTAAAATGTGTCCTCCGGCCATTAGGGAATCATGGCAGTACAAGTGGATGCCAGCAGGCATCTAACATTTCTCCAGTTATTCAAGCTATTCAGCCTCTCTTACAAAACTGGGGTAAATTGAATATGTCTTTGTTAGGTAGGATTAACTTGGTCAAGATGATCATCTCCCCTAAAATCCAATATATCCTGTACATGCTACCATTAAGTTTTCCTCCTAGCCTCTTGAAACTATACAATTCTGTCATAGAGAGTTATATATGGGCAGGCAAAAAACCAAGCTTTAACCGATCAAAGTTATATGCGGCCAAAGAAAGTGGAGGCTTATCATTGTCTAGAATAGAGTGGCATCATTACGCCTTTTCACTCTCCCAGTTAGCTAAGATAAATAATTCGCAGGAGCGGGTGCCTTCCTGGGTTAAAATGGAAGAGGAACTGGTGGCTCCAACCTCCCTTGAGGCGTTTTTTACTCAGATGGGAAGACCGTACCCTTTACGGACCCAGTTTTGACCTTTGTACAAGAAACCTGGATGAGTGCTCATCAACATATAAAATGTAGCCCGCAACTTACCCCTAAATCCTCTATTTGGTATATAAAAAAATATTAATTGGCAAAAAATCTAATATGTGGGAGAAATGGGCAAAAGCTGGAATAAACTTGCTTTATGATTTGCTGAGCGAAAATGGGTTAAAGTCATTTGATGAAATTAAGCAAGAACATAACCTTGCACAGGAGGATTTTGGGAAATTCATACAAATTGGGCACTGCATTAAAGCTACTCGGGGGAAGAACCATAACCCTGTGATCAGGATTCAGGAGTTAGTCCAGGTAACCAGACGTAAAAAATATGGAGCCTCTAAATTTTATGATATTTTCAGGGAGGCACGACCGCCCCACCTGGAGGGGTTGAGACTGTGCTGGGAGAAAGATGTGGGTGAACAGATTTCAGCTGTGAATGGATGAAGTTAGTTGCATCCTAGCATGGCTGTTCTCGTGAAGTGCAGTCTCAGCTTATTCAGTACAAATTGTTTAACAGAAACTACTGGACCCCCAGTAAAATGGCAAAAATAAAACTTAAGTATAGTAACACATGTTGGAGGTGTGAGAAGGAAGTGGGTACTCTTGTGCACATGTTGTACTCTTGTGAAAAAAATGCACATTTGTGGGAAAGGGTTGTTACCCTCTTGAATGATTTATTCGGATTACAACTCACCAAGACCCCAGCTCTATGTATTCTCGGTCTGCTGCCAGACAATAACACTTTAACTGGAAGACAAAGATTATGGATACGTTTGGCTACTACAACAGGATGTAGAATAATTCTGAGACACTGGAAGTCATCTAGTCCATGCTGTTTTAAGGAATGGACTAGAGTAATGGGGAGAGAGGATATCTTTGATGAAGTCTGGGGCCTTCTTGATGTCAATTGAGGGGTTGTCTGTCTGAATATAAGGCACCGGATCTGATCCAATCCAATATAGCGTTTGAGTGGTGGAATGGGAGGACAAATGTTAAACATAAGTGTAAGGCACACGTTGTTGTTGTTTTTTCTTTTCTTCTTTCTTTAATTTTAAAACAGGACAGTGGATGATGTGTATATGTCTTGTAATTTGTGATGGCGACATATGCTGTACTGTCTGTCAAAAAAAAAAAATAAAAAAACATAAAAAAAGTTTGATCTCCGTCACTGTGAACACCAAAGATGCACATCCAGGGGCTGGGTAAAGGTTTAGATTGAGGGACTTTGATAAAACTTTGAAACGTGTGTATCTGCTGGATCTGCAGATTATGACATCTATTGCAGCTATCTACTACAATTGAGTACATTTTTGAAAGTTTGGAGTTAGAGTAGTTCAGGCGATGCGGTAGCTTGAATTGTAATATATTTTACCACGCACACGATTAACTGTTATTGACCCTAATTAAAGTGAAACTCTTCCCAAAAAGCAACCTAGGCTTTATTTGTGAATGTATATGAGTCTAACCATCGTGTAAATGCATTATTACGACGTAAGAGGCACTTTTTAGATTTACCTTAGTTTCGTTTTCGGGCAAGCTAATTTGCATGGGCAAATCAAATCGCTATTTTTAAAACACTGAGAAGGCTCGACACAACATGAAACTTTGCTCGTAGTATCACCAGGGTCTCTACACATGAACACGAGCATTGAGAACATTGTTTGTGTACACAGAGTTTACTAAAAAGAAGGTTTTTGAACGACTTTACACAATTAGAAGAAACGTGGTAAAATGTTCATCTTAATAGAGTTAACTCTGCTTAGTGAAACAATGATGGTTTTCCACCCATCAAAGTCTGTCTTCATTTTATTAAACAATGTAAAAAAAACCCTATCAAACAAGCTTTCCAATGTATGAGTTATATAGTTACCTAGGTACTTAAATTCCGAATTCCATTGTTAAAAAGAAATTGTTCGCCTTTGGAAAAATGTAATTTATATTCTGAGAATGTCCCAAATTGCTGAAGGGTTCCAAATAATGCAGGAACAGATATCACCAGGTGAGAAATATAATTAATGAATCGTCAGCATAGAGCGAGACTCTATGCTCAGTGCCCCATCAGTGAATTCTTTAACGGTAGGGGATGCTCTAAGACCAATGGATAATGGTTCAATAGCTAAGGCACATAATGAGTGGCTTAAAGGACAGTCTTGATGGGTTTCTCTGTATAAATTAAAATATTCTGAGTTTGATCTATTGGTAATGACAGAGGCCCTAGGTAAGAAGTAAAGGAGTTTTACCCATGACACAAATTTAGGACCGAAGCCAAACTTGTCCAAAATCCGAAAATAGGTACGGCCATTCCACCCTGTCGAATGCCTTTTCTGAATCTAGAGAGAAAACATCTCTGGAACCTCTCTAGATACAGGGGAGTTTATAAAATTCAACAGGTGGCGATATAACTAAGGCATGGCGATCCCTTATGAAACCAGTTTGGTCATCAGATATTATCTGGTGAATAACTGTGTCAAGATGCATAGCTAGGACCTTTGCCAGTATTTTATAGTTTACATTATGGAGAGATATTGTTCGATAAGCTCTACATTCATTTGCATCCTTTCCAGGTTTTAACAATAGAGTAACAGATGCATTTGTAAGGGTTTGTGGCAGGGAACCTTGGAGAGGTTAAAGAGTCATTAAACATATTAAGTAAAAGTGGTAATAGTTTATCTGAAATTCTTGAAAAAATTCATGGGAAACCATGTGGCCCAGGTGCTCTACCGCTTTGCATAGCTTTATTTAAGCGCCGCCCCTCTCTACACGCAGAACACGCGCTGTGCATAGGGCCACATTCTCTGCAAATGCGCAAAGGATGCGCATCGCTGCAGTGTGGCGCGCACAGAGCACCAAGTGAGCCTGAGGCAGGAGAGAAAAAAAAAAAGAGACGAATAATCTGACACCGTACGCGTTGCCGCAATGATTGATAGCACGCAGCATCTGACCAATCAGCAGTCAGATGCACTAACAGGCAGTTGGATGCAGGTGGAGAGATGGCCTCCAAACGGCAATATGATACAATATGATATATACATATATATATATATATATATATATATATATATATATATATATATATATATATGTATATATATGTCTAGACATAGATATATATATATACACTCTAAGAAATGATTCATGGGGTTAGTAAGTATAGCTCACAATCAAGAGCTTTTTCTGCATAAAAAAACAAGTTTGTTATGTGTATACATTATAATGAGTTTATAACTTAATTTGATTAGTTGGTCTAAATTGAAATGAATAAAATAGTCTTAACTCAATAAATACATAAATTTTCAACAGCCATTTCTGCCTTTACTTAACACAGAGGTGTATTCAGTTAACACAACTTCAAAAAATGTGTCCGTGTTTGTTAAAAGCTAAGAACAAGGCTAACCTGCTCGGACATGTTTAGCGCGAACAGAATATGCAGCATGCCTGTTGGAAGCATAACGTTGGAAGACAGGACTTAGCAGAGCACAGAGAAGGAAGAACGCAGTTTGCAAACTTTACGGCTTGGTAAGTACGATTTTGACTCGTTTTATTCACAACAGCTAATAACTGCATCAGCAGACAGTACAAGAAATCATTTTACACAACACTAGATGCTTTTTCTCGGTCAGCAGTGGCAATGTGTAAGCTAGCAGTAATGGTAGTAATTTGGTCTAACATTAGTGTTTGTTAAGTTTTGTTTTATGGTGGCAGGTGTTCATTGGCACTGGTTTTCATTGGCTAGGCCGTTGTAGGTGACTGAGCACACATTCGGTTTGTTAGTCAGCCATTGCAGCAGCAAGTGCAGTCACAGGAGTGGTCATACCATAATGAAGCTAGATGTTATAACAGCAGGAGTGTGCAATTGCCCACTGCCCATTTCTCTGCGGCAGTTTGCATGCATTTTCTCTTGTTTTTTTGTTTTTTTTTTTATCTTGAATTGTCAAAAATAGTTTACAAAAAATGTACTGTTATATAAACAAATTGTAGGCACCACAGCCTTCTGAATGACCTAAATTCAAGTAATTTAAACAGATCCACTAGTTTTTAAAATAAAGTGGGCCTGTGAAATTTGCAGATTTGAAACACCAAGAAAGACAGATCTGTTAAAGCATTATAGACTTAGACATAGTCATGGTAGAGAATCTCACCCTTGTCTTTATTGGGAGTGCTGTTGCTCATTTAAAACATGGGGCAGCCTGCGAACCCACCTGTCACTCCACCCGTGATACAGTGACATTGTCCACTGTACTGTCATTTAAGTGTCCATGTTGCCCCTTAAACACTATCTCCACAGCAAGAGAATACTTTGAGCATATTGGCTGTCATTGCCATTGTTGAAAGAGGCTGTTCATTTGATTTGTTCCTACTGATAAAGGTTGTAAACCTAAATGGCATTTCGTGATACAGTCATTTCGTAATGGGGGGGGAGCTCAAAATAAAATTCTGCTTAGGGCCCCAATTTGGCCAGGGGCCCAATTTGGCCTGCTTTAATTGATCCCAGTATCTTGCCTACATTTGATGGCTGGTCTAGTTTCCGTTCTTGGTCATTATCAATATTAGGGGATGTAAGACCCTAAAGGAACTTTTCCATGTTTGTGTTAATGGGTGGACTTTATGACTGATAAAAGTTAGAGTAAAAGTCTTTGAAGGTATCATTAATTCCAAAGGCATTGGGAGTTTACCAAAAGGCATATTGAAGACGCCCAAAACACATGGGTGAAGGAACTGTGGTCAGATGAGACCAAAATTTTACTTTCTGGGCATCAAGGACAAACGCTGTCTGGCGCAAACCTAACACCTGTCATCACGCTGAGAACACCTACCCCACAGTAAACCATGGTGGTGGCAGCATCTTGCTGTGGGCATGTTTTTCCTTGGCAGGGACTGGGAAACTGGTGAGAATTGAAGGAAAGATGGATGCCGCTAAACAGAGAAATCCTTGAGGGAAACCTGTTTGAGTTTGCCAGAGATTTGGGACTGGGACGGAGGTTCACCTTTCAGCAAGACAATGGCCCTCATTTATCAAACGAACGTACGGCAGAAAAATGTGCGTGCGACCATTTCCACGCAAGCTTCGACATTTATCAATTTGGACGTGAGCAGAAGCTACCATCAGATCTCACGTCAGGTCTTAGCTTGTGTACGCAAATCAGAGTCTGTGGATTTGCGGTGCAGCACAGCAAAAACTGGCCTGAAAATAATTAAACAAATGTCAGCTGTCATTAAGCATAAACAGTCACATATTTAGAACAGATCAAGATGATTCTTAAAATGAATAAAAAAAATAAAAAAAATGTAATAAAAAAAACCCCAAGTTTTTACTGATGCCACTTTTTGTAAAATAGAACAATATGATAGGCTAAATAGCCTTACATGACAACTAATTATTGCATATTAAAATTTGAAATAATAATAAATACAAGCAGAAATGTGTGTTTGCAAATTAGCGCATGGCAAAATTGTGTAATTGTTTTTGTTTTTACGATGGGTGTGAGACAACTGGAACAACAATTAAAAGCATCCGGTGAGATAATCATTGTTGCACTGTGGTTGGTCAGATGTTTACTCATTCCCCTATTTAAACAGATGGGTTAGGGTTAGGGTTGGGTTGACAGCTATCAAATCTTGACGATGGCAAGATTTGATAACTTTCAAATCTTGACGATGGCAGATTTACTTATAATAATGGATTGGATTTGTATGGCGCTCTTCTATGTACTCAAAGCGCCTCACAGGGTTCCAGGTTCCATTCATTCACACACAGTCATACCGGTGGTGGTGAACTACGATAGTAGCCACAGCTGCCCTGGGGCAGACTGACGGGAGCGTGGCTGCACATTCAGCGCCAACGGCCCCGACCACCACCACAAACATACATCAGTCATACACATTCACACGAGGCAAGGTGGGTGAAGTGTCTTGCCCAAGGACACAACGACCATGACCCAACTGGCAGGGGCGGGGATCGAACCGCCGACCCTCCGAACATAGGCCGACCCGCTCTACCAACTGAGCCACTTGTTTTGGAGAAACAATACGCGCGTGTCAGACGTGAGCGCGTTTTCAGAGACCGCAGGGATCTCCTCATGGAGAGTGATGCTTGGCTGATTTGTCGCTTTCGGCTCCCATGGCATGTTCTTATTGATTTATGCAACAATTTAGATGCTCGTTTGAAGAGGGAAGCCAGGCGGTCAAATGCCTTACCTGTACCAGTACAGGTGCTCGCCAATGCTGGGGTTTTTTTTTGGCCACTGGGACCTTTCAGCGGGAGATCGGGGACAGGGCTGGGGTCTCCCAGCCAACCATTGGCAGGACGATGCCAGCAGTGTTGGCTGCAATAAAGTCCCTCTCCCGAAAGTACATTCGGTTCCCATACAATGAAGCCCAGCAATCTGTGGCGAAAAGGCAATTTTATGAGATTGCTGGGTTTCCAAATGTGGTTGGAGCAATTGATTGCACTCATGTGCATCTGAAGGCACCATCCATGAATGATTAGGCATTCATCAATCACAAAAACTACCACTCGATAAATGTACAGGTGATTTGTGATGCCAAGTTATCACTTTTAAACGTGGTGGCCAGGTGACCGGGGGGACACACACGATTCTTTTATATTTCAAAACAGCTGTCTTGGCGTGCCACTGCAGGAGGACGCATTGCAGAGCCAAAGTCATCTCCTCGGTAAGTAGCTACCCTAGATAAATTGCATTAAACTAAACAAGGTATCAGATGATTAACATTTTGATATGGTTCTTCTAGGTGACAAGGGCTATCTTCTAACGGAATACCTAATAACCCCGCTGGCAAACCCTGCTACAGAGCAGGAACGCAGATTCAATAGTGCGCACACACACACATGGGTCACAGTGGAGTGCTGCTTCGGGTTACAGAAGGGCAGGTGGCTCTGTCTCGGACCAGCAGGGGGAACGCTGCTGTATACCCCAGAGAAAGTGTGCGATATTATTTTGGCCTGTTCAGTTTTGCACAACATCGCATTAGTGAATGGAATGCCTTTTAATGTGCCGGTGCAACCAGATGAGCCAATGCCCATGGAACCGTGGCCAGCACAGCCTCCGCTGGGGGCTATACGGAGGAGACAGGACCTCATTCATCGCTTTTAAAACATAAAGTATACCTTAAACTCTTGCAAAATCTCTGCAGTATTTAATCAGTAATATGAAGTATTCTAGGTGAAATTGGCTAAAGGCATACTAAAACACAGACAATGGACAACATTTAGTCATTTAAACATTTTATTAAGGCTTTTTTAGAGTTTCATTAATTTATTTTAATGTGTTATTTATTGCCTCAAGTGCGACAACAACTGAGGCCAATAAACTGCATATTTCTATTTGTCTCTCCAGGACCTCTGCCGTGATAATGTTTGGTCTTGGCACAGCACGGGGGGCAGAGGGCACGCGCTCTCTCTTGGCAGCAGTGGGACCGCTCTGGGGAGGAGACCTGGCCGACATGATGCTAGTGCCTGGCTCTGAAACATTTAAAAATACAATAAAAATGTATACCCATGTAACATGTGTAAGCCTAGTTATTTGTAAGAAATGGTGTACAGTCAGAATTTGATAGATTTTACAATGCAAGCAAAAGGGGGTTGTTGGTTACCATTCTGCTCTGGCTCTGACGCGAGTGCGTCTGTGTCTCCTCCACCACTTATGCCAGAGATTGACCCGGACCCAATCATTGAGGCAATTTTTTCCTCTGTCCCCGTCAGGATCAGGCTGGAGTCTGGTTGGCCTCCTCCAGTCTTCCTGATGCTGCGCCTAAGTGCAGCAACACGCTTTTTGGTGGCCAGCTTTAAATCCGACCACTTTTTCTTGACCTAAATCTAAAGAATTGTCTTTATCACTTAGCAGGCATAAGCTTTTAGGCTGCGGGTGAATGAAAGATTCATTTAAATCGTTAGGCATAGGTTAAGTTATTGAGAATTGTATTCTACCTCAGCCGGAGTCCGTTCTTCTGCGGCAACGCTGTTGACTGCCTTCGTTATCCTGCTCCTTTAATTCCATTCTTCAGACTGCCAAAAAGCACATCTTTGTTTTGCTCTACCTCGGATGTCAGGATGCCGATCTCCATCTCAGAAAAGTTTCTCTTCTTGCCAGTGTTTCTTCTCACCACGTTTGACCTCAGTGGGCGAGGCCTCTGAACCAGGAATATTTAAGGGCATAACATGTTAATGACGATCAAATTCAGCCGCCGCATTTATCAAGACCCGATCATTCATACGCTTGGATTGGTAAGATACGAATGTTTCATAAATCACACCTGTGTCCTGTCGTAAGACCAATTCTGTGCTCAGATCTGCAGCCGTTTTTACGCAAGATTGATAAATGAGGGCCAATGACCCAAAGCACACTGCTAAAGCATCACTCCAGTGGTTTACGGAGGAACAGTGAAATGTCCTGGAGTGGCCCAGTCAAAGCCCAGACCTCAATCCAACTTAGAATCTGTGGTATGATTCAAAGATTGCTGTACACAAGAGGAACCCATCCAACTTGAAAGAGCTGGAGCAGTTTTGCAATGGGCAAAAATTCCAGTTGCTAAATATGCCAAGCTTGTAGAGACATACCCCAAGAGACTTGCAGCTGAAATTGCTGCAAAAGGTGGCTCTATTAAGTATTGACTTTGGGGGAGTGAAAAGTTATGCACACTCAGGTTTTCTGTTTTTTTTTCTTATTTCTTGTTTGTTTCATGATAAAAAAAAATATTTTGCATCTTCAAAGTAGTAGTTATGTTGTGTAAATCAAATGATACAACCCCCCAAAATCCATTTAAATTAGTAGTAGTAGTACCCCATTCCTATGGTGGACTCCCTAACAGGGGCGAGCCGCAGGACTCGATGAGTGTTTAAGACCAGCTTTGTGACACCAGAATAAAAGATAAAAATTTTGAGTACTGAAATTTAACAAACCTTAAACTTGTGCTATACATGGTGATATCTATAAATAAAGAGTAGCTCTCATTTTATCAATAATAGTAGCAAGGATGACCGTAACAATATCACCCAAAAATAATAATGAGGTTTGCGTAACAGAAAATGAACAATGTTCAAGTATAAGTACGCCTATGCGCCTGCTCATGTGACCCAATTTGATTCTTTAACCGACTATCCACTGATGGTTGAAGGTTTTTGCTTCATTAGGGGAGCTGAAGTAAGCGGATTCTCCTCTAAAGGTGACGCGCAGGTGCGGCAGATATAGCAATCCATACTGCTACTGTTTAATGTTATTAAAAGCAGTTGTCAGTCAATATGCAGATGTTGGATCATCTGGACCTGTTTTCAAGGTCCTCTACACGGTCTTAGAGAAGTTTGTTCTGAGACTACATGGTTTTAATGGTTGCTTCAGCCGAAAAGAGCCGCTCAAGTTTTGTTACTGTTTCAATGAGATTTAGCTAGCTTACCAGCTAACAAAATATTTCAAGTTGTGTGAGTTTGTATTCCTTATTGCTTAATATGTTTTGATGTCATTTCTTCATCCAAATGTGTTTGAAGCACGTTTAACAACTTGCTATATGGCAAAAAATATAACACAAAGGAGATCTTAAAGGTAGAATATTAAAATTGGTTGGGAGCCACTCCACTTGTGTCTGCTCACTACATGCTTAAACCACAAAACTCACTTGCTGTATTCTATAAATTCTGAAACTTTATAGTGGCTTTGTTTTGGCCAAGTCTTCCTCCAAAAAGAGATTGTAATCTAAAGGAACTCCCTGGTTAAGTAAAAGTTAAATGAAATATAAAATAGTGCTGTCACAGTCTACATTTCAGTCTATGCCTCAAATGACTCCGCAGTAGTCAGAGGTTTTTATCGGCTCCAGCTCTGATAGAGAGTCATCTGAAGAAGTGCTAGGATTTGTAACCTGGTTTTATACGAGTATGTCGGCCGTGATTTTGGCTAGCTTTTAGTTGAATGTGTGCTAGCTCCGCGGATACTGTCTAACTGTGTGTTTTGAGCTGAAACCTTGTTTTAAGGGGCTTAGCAGCTGTTAAGGTACAGCACTTTATTTTGAATACTCCACAATTGCTTTTATATGACTTATCTTAACTGACGGAGTGTTTGTTTATGGTTTGTAAGGTGGAGCAGCCAGCATCGACACTCAATAAATGCTGCGGTCTCAACCACGATCTTGACCATCCGTGTGTCCAACTCGTCCCTCACATTGCACCCAACAATGATAACATAAACACAATGCAGAGTCTTTGGGTGTAGAGAGGCGCAATCTCAGACGGGCTGGGTTACATCTGGACTGGCAAAAGCTATCACAGCGGCCAAAAGGCAGTACAGAGAGAAACTGGATGGCTTCTATTCCACTGCTGACTTCAGGCGGATATGGCAAGACCTACAGCACATCACAGACTGCAGGACCACCACCAGCACCATCAGCTCCACAGACAGCCTGCTGGATGACCTCAATAACTTTTAGACCCGCTTTGAGCCCTCCAGCCACACCACAGAAAGGAAGCATACCCGCCCCCCCCTCCACCAACCGTCTCATCAGGCCAGGTACACAAAGTCCTGAGGGAGAACATGCACCAACGAGCTGGCTGACGTTCTCACCGCCACCTGCAACCTCTCCCTAAGACACAGTACTGTTCCCTTTTGCTTCAAGACCATAATCATCGTCCCCCTTCCCAAGAGGAGCCCACTCACCTGCCTGAATGGTTACAGACCAGTAGCACTCACTTCAATCATCATGAAGTGTTTTGAAAGAGTGGTGCTGGCCCACATTCAGAGCGACATACTGGACAACCTGCAGTATGTCTACTGGCCCAACAGGTCCACCTCCGATGCTATGGCTGCTGTTCTCAACTATTCCCTCTTCCACTTGGAAAATAAAGACTCCCACATCAGGATGCTCTTTGTTGACTACCGCTCTGTCTTCAATATGGTCATCCCTCACAAATTTGATCACAAACTGTCTACACTTGCTACACTTGGCCTGCACCCCACCCTCTGTGACTGGCTCCTAGACTTTCTGACTGGCAGGCCCCAGTCAGTCAGGATTGGTAATAGGACTTCAGCCAGCTTATCACAAATATTGGCACTCCAAAGGGATGCATCCTCAGCCCCATCCTCTACACCCTGTTCACCTATGACTGTGTCGCTTCCCACAAGGACAACATCATCCTAAAGTCTGCGGATGACACCGCAGTGATAGGATGCATCACAAAATTCTACCTCATATACAGTCATGGACGAAAGTATTGGCACCCCTGATACTTTTCCAGAAAATGCACCGTTTCTCCCAGAAAAGTGTTGCAGTTACAAATGTTTTGGTATACACATGTTTATTTCCTTTAAGTGCATTGCAACAACACAAAAAAGAAAAAAGAAAAAAGCCAAATTTGACATCATTTTACACAAAACTCCAAAAATCGACTGGACAAAATCATTGGCACCCTATTAAAACTGGGTAAATAATTTCATTTCAAGCATGTGATCTTCGTTTAAACTCACCTGTGGCAAGTAACAGGTGCTGGCAATATAGAAATCGAATGTTAGAGTGTACAAAAGTTGACTAAACCTTTGTGTTGTGTGCCTGTGCGTGCCACACCAAGCATGGAGAGGAGAAAGAAGAGCCGAGAATTGTCTGAGGACTTGAGAAGCAAAACTGTGGAAAAATATCAACAATCTCAAGGTTTCACTAGCAAGGACCACACCTTCAACAAGATGCGTTTAAACGATTTATTATGAAAGAAAGAGAAAACAAAACGTTGAAGATCTTGGTTCTTCGAGTTCTTTGAGTGTGTTGTGGGGAAGCTCTGTAGAGAATCCACCACTGTACCCGGGCAGTGACGGACCCCCAAAAACCTCCAATCACTTGAGAAGAGATTGTGCGGATCTGAGATCTTTGAGATCTGAACGGATGTAGCGGTGATACGTTTGGGAGGACCAGCGGCCCATGTGTTGCATGAAGTGTTCTGGGATGCCTTTACAGGAGGCTGAAGTGGCCACTCCGATCCTGAAGGAGTGTCCGGAGTAATTAACGTGTAAATTACCAGACAACAAGAGCGTGTGGCGAAAGTGATGGTGGAACGAGAAACGGGAAATGAGTAGCCACTTGTCCGGATTCAGAGATGGAGAGAGGATCCGTCATTGTTATGCTCTGAGATTTGCAGAATTGCAAGAAGTAAGCAAGGGTTTTGAAAGGATTCAGTGGTGATTGGACCTTGGAGTAGATGACGGGTGTAGGCAGACCAGATCGATTGGTTTTGGCATGAGAAATCGTCCAAGAGATGGACGAGGAATGGAATCCCATGGTTGTTAGACAGGATCCGGCAGAGGGCTTCTGGTAGGGTGTCGAAGAGTTTAGGCTGCTTTTCAACCGAAGGTGAGCCTAACGGCGAAGTAATTTGCACCACGCCAGCATGCTGAAGAAACGCCAGAAGTCGGGGTGAATAAGGAGGACTTTGAAAGCACTGGCGATGTCTTTCCCGGTGAGTTTGATAAGGGCGATGGCATGGTTGATGGTGGCGTAGTGAAGGGGGAAGTCCTCACTCGGGATCAAGCTATTGATGCTGGGGATGGTACTGCCGTGGGGTGCTGAAAGATCGTTGATGATGCGCTTCTTTCCGGAGTATTTCCTGGTTGCGATACCGAGGGGGCTGATCCAGAAGTTAGGAAATGGAGGACGGGCGAACGGTCCAATCATGATAACCTTGCTTAACTTCTTTAGCGAGCAGGTGGTCAACTGACTCCGGCTCGGTTATGGTTGACTGAAGATTTTTGATTTCGAAAGAGATGGATGATTGTGTTGAAGTCCGGGGTGAAAACCTTCTTCAAGTCCTTTATGAGAAACTAGCTTCGGCGAGGTGGGTTGTGCGGGCATGCGGGGCGGGCGTGGCCCCTGCCACAGAAGCAGTAAACGTGGAGGAAGCGGCAATGGGACATGGTGCATCCAGTGCTGTTGAAGGTGTTGCAAATCGAACGACCTCCTTGGTGCATGATGGGCCTGCCTTCTTATCTACGCTGTTGGTTACAGGAAAGATGACAGAAGGGACGGATGACACTTGTTTTCAAGGTATGGGTGCTGGTGGAGCTGCCGACGACAAGCGAGAGAAGGCTGAAGCTCTCATTCGGTTTTGGTGCAGCTCAGTGTGGGTAGCTGTGGATAAAGAGAAATTAGTGGTTGCCTGCTGAGAGGGAAGAACGGGTGCTGGCATCCCGATGCCGACGACCCCAGCCGACATGAGCTGCTGGGACTGATGAAGCTGGGAGATGGAAGATCCCTGCATCCCGGCGTAGGGCGCTGGCAACCCTGTGCCAGGTGCCCCAGCTATAGCAAGCTGCTGTGGTTGCTGGAAATAGTCGGAAGAGGGCGCTGGCATCCTGGTGCTGGGAGCCCCTGTACTTGGAGCCCCGGTTGATGCAAGCTGCTGTGGTTGCTGGAAATAGGCGACAGAGGACACTGGCATCCTGGTGCCAGGAGCCCCAGTTGAAGTGAGCTACTGTGGTTGCTGGAAGTGGGCAGCAAAGGGCACTGGCATCCTGGTGCCAGGAGCCACGGTTAAAGCGAGGCACTGTGGTTGCTGGAAACAAGAAGCAGAGGATAGTGGAATCCCGGTGCCAGGAGTTCCAGTTGAAGTGAGCTGCTGTGGCTGCTGGAAACGTGAAGCAGATACGCTGGCATCCCGGAGCCAGGAGCTGCGTTTGAAGAGAGCTGCTGTGATTGCTGGGAACAGGCAGTGGAGGGCGTTGGCATCCCGGTGCCAGGAGCCCCGATTGAAGCGAGCTGCTGTGGTTGCTGGAAACAGAAAGCGGAGGGCGCTGGCATCCTGGTGCCAGGAGCCCCGGCTGAAGCGAGGTGCTGTGATTGCTGGAAACGGGAAGCGGAGGGCGCTGGCATCCCTGTGCCAGGGGCTCCATTTAGGGCAAGCTGCTGTGGTTGCTGGAAACCGGAAGCAGAGGGCGCTGGCATCCCGGTGCCAGGAGCCCCGGCTGAAGTGAGGTGCTATGATTGCTGGAAACAGGAAGCAGAGGGCGCTGGCATCTTGGTGCCATGAGCCCTGGTTGAAGCAATCTGCTGTGGTTGCTGGAAACATGAAGTAGAGGGCGCTGGCATCCCAGTGACAGGAGCCCCCGCAAAGATTGGCTGTTGTGATGGCTAGAACTGGATGGCAGTGGGCACCATGACATTTGCCCTTGATGTTGTAGGCTGCTGGTGTCGATGATGAAAATCCTGATGGGAATTGGAGGGTCCTGAAATCCATCTGTGCACTCCCTCTGGCGTGGAGTAATGACGAGAGTTGGTAGCAGAAACTCTAGAGTCATTTGATCTGGCTGAGGATCTCTGTCTCCACTTTTGTTGCTGCACTTTCTGTTGTCTATGAGCTTTCTATTGTCTTTGGGCTGCAGTATTCAATTGTACAGTCCCTTTAACATGAGCGTCGATGTCGCGGCGTGTTGTGGTGCGCGTGATGACGTCACCCAGAAGAGAGCTTGTGTTGACAGAACAAGCCATCATGAATGTGGAGAAAGTTTGGCTTTATAGTCGGTTCGGTGAAACAGAATTCATTTGTCGTTTAAAGTTTTCTGGAGCGAGGCTACTGTCCAATCGGTGATTTTAGAAGATGAAAGCCGGTCAGGGGAACTCCCTGGAGTGTGGTGACGCTGCGACCGGCGAGCTGTTCGTCCGGTGTTGGCGGAACGATGGCGGGAGGCTTCGCTTCTCGGGATGAAGGAGTCAGCGAACTGCGGCGAACTGCGGCAACGGTGACTTTCTGTTCCAGAATTTCCTCGTCCTCTCTTTGCTGCGGAAGGAGGTGTGCTGGGAGACACGGAGGAGTCGTCGGGTGAACTATGATTATCTTGGATGTTGAGGAGAGATAAGCCAGGCGGGATGCGAACCATTGGTGAGGCGAAGTTGGTGCTCTTCGAACTCGCTCGCGTCCTAGACGGCTGTTGGGCCACTGGAATGGGGGTCTCGGGTGCGGAGATGACGGAAAAGTTGTCGGCTTCTGATGAATGGTGATCCTGATCTCGTCTGAAAGATCATCGTCCGATGGGGATAGTGATACGAAGTCCATGATGAGGGGAGTATGGCTGATGTTGCTCGTACAAAAGTTTGGATGTGCTCAGGCGAGGCGATTTCTCGTGATCTCGTTTCTGGGTACAAGAGCCGCTGAATACGAGAGCAAAGAAGAGGAGAGGGTCAGGAGGTTATTTATAGGAATATCGGAAGTTGGTGCTGTTGAGGTGTGGTCCTGCTCCTGAAACTTCGCCATATAAGCTTCAATACAAGTCAATCTCCAGAGATCTTAAAGTTCCTTTGTCAACTGTGCGCAATATAATCAAGAAGTTTATAACCCATAACTGTGGCAAATCTCCCTGGACGTGGATGGAAGAGAAAAAACGATGAAAGAATGCAACCCAGGATAGTTAAAATGGTGGATAAACAAACCCACTCAACTTCCACACAAATTCAGGCTGTCCTGCAGACTCGGGGTGCAACGGTGTCAGCTCGAACCATACGTCGTTATCTGGATGAGATGAAGCGCTATGGCAGGAGACCGAGGAGAACCCCACTTCTGACACAGAGGCATAAAAAAGCCAGACTGCAGTTTGCAAGAACGTACCTGAGTAAGCCTCAATCCTTCTGGGAGAATGTTTCGTTGACAGTTGAGACTAAGGTACAGCTTTTTAGCAAAGCATGCCATTCTACTGTTTACAGAAAATGGAATGAGGCCTACAAAGAAAAGAACACAGTACCTACAGTCAAATATGGTGGAGGTTCAAAGATGTTTTGGGGTTGTTTTGCTGCCTCTGGCACTGGGTGCATTGATTGTGTGCAAATCTGAGAGACCTGGAGCAGTTTGCTAAAGAAGAGTGGTCCAAAATTCCAGTTGAGAGGTGTAGGAAACTTGTTGATGGTTATAGGCGATTGGTTCAGTTATTTTCTCCAAAGGGTGTGCAATCAAATATTAAGTTAAGGGTGCCAATGATTTTGTCCGACCCAATTTTTGAGTTTTGTGTAAAATGATGTCAAATTTGGCTTTTTTCTTCTGCTTTTTTGTGTTGTCCCAATGCACTTAAAGGAAATAAACATGTGTATGCCAAAATATTTGTCTCAGGGGTGCCAATACGTTCGTCCATGACTGCAACTGTCCTGCCTGTTTCCATTTTTTCACATGCATAATTGCACATCTCAGATTTGCAGAGTTTTATTAGGGCTCGAGCACTGACCAGTGCGAAGACCTATTGAATCTGTAAGGATTCTTATTAGGGCCCGAGCACTGACCAGTGCAAGGACCTATTGAATCCGCTGGGATTCTTCTTCTTTTTCTCAACATTGATCACAGTTTTAGAGGCCTGAACATACCCCAAAACTCACCAAACTTGGAATATCCATCACATCTGGCAAGAAATTTGATAATTCAATGTCCTTGGTTTGGGGTGTGGTCTGGGGACTCTCTAGCGCTCCCTGCTGTAAATCCGCGCAACATCCATTCACATAAATTTACGATATTTGGTGTGCATATGTATCATGACCAGACACACAAAAAACGTCCTGGGACCAAAACCCTCAATCAACAGGAAGTTGGCCATTTTACTTTTCTTCGCCATTTTGACACATTACCATGCCTCGTACTCTAACAAACTCCTCCTACAGATTCAACACCACAGACTTCACACTCAGTCAGTATCATCCTCAGACCTTGATGATTAAAATTTATCAAAAGCTTTTGCCTAGGTTATACATGCTGTGCGTGGGGGTGCGCTCCATTTCGATCCTTCGCCATAAAGCATCAAGTCCTTATAACTTCAACATACAATTTCCCATCTCCAAAACCACCAAATTGCTCACACATGTAGAGGGTGTCGCCCTGAATAAATCCATTCATCAATACTGTGTCATATCCATAGCGCCACCCACTTTGACACAGGAAGACAGCCTCATATCAATCACTCACACTTCCTGCATGTACTTACATGAATGAAATTCGCTATGTATATGTATCATGACCAGACGCTCAAAAAACCCATTTGGAGTCATACCTTCAGTCGAACCGGAAGTTGGCCATTTTGATTTTCGCCGCCATTTTGAAACATTTCCTTGAGTCGTACTTTAGCGAACTCCTCCTACAGAATTAACATCACAGTCTTCACATTCGGTCAGTATCATCTTCAGACCTTGCAGATGAAGAGTTATCAAAAGCTTTTGCCTCCGTCATACCTGGTGGGTGTGGTGGTGCAGTCCATTTTGATGCCTCGCCATAAACCATCAACTCCTTATAACTTCGATATACAATTTCCCATCTACATCAAATTGCTCACACATGAAGAGGGTGTCACTCTGATTACGCCTACGCATCAATACTAAGTCAGCCATTTTGATTTTGGCCACCATTTCAAAACATTTTCATGCCTCGTACTTTAACGAACTCCTCCTTCAGATTTAACACCACAGACCTCAAATTCAGTATAATCCTCAGACCTTGAAAATGAAAAGTTATCAAAAGCTTTCATCCACGTCATAACTGGTGGTTGTGGTTCGATTCACATGACATTTATAGGTTGTTTTCTCCACATCATACACTACAAGACGACATGCAAGTAACAGGTGGTCGTGCCCCTCCGACGGTGCTGTAGCCCAACGTGCATGGAGTGAGGGCCTGTTCATCGCTGCTTGCAGCTTAAACTATTGTTATTATTATTGTTGCTGCTTTTTTCTTGATTTATCACATGTGCCTTGTAATTGCAGCCATTTTGAATTAATTATGAAATACATGCTTTTATTTTGAAATGACACAAACCGAAAGTGGTGTCTGTTAGCTCCGTAAGCTTCACTTAGAGAATGAAGAACACCACATTTAGTAAATGCTGATACTGAGTCCCGATCCAATACTTAGCCTTAACTAATATTTCCCTGGATAATACAGCTGCATTAAGAAAAAAAGTACCTGCATCCCAACTGTTCCTTAAAAGGGTTTTTAATTTTGTTGAAACAAAGTATATACTTTCATATGGCTCTTTCTTATTCTGCATATGCTATTGCAACATTGGCCTACCACTTTTCTTGTGTTAGCAGGTGAGTCTGTGAAGCTGCACTGTGACAGCAGACCCTCGTGTACAGCTAGCTGAAGTGTGTGCGAGACGCAGCACACGTTTGGTACCTCCATATCATCCATTGCTTTTTTCATATTCCTTACGTTGTCATGTAAAATGACGAGGACGCGTTGCTTGTCTATTTCACATACATTCAGCATCTACTCGCCTGCTTGTTTTACATGCTTCGCTGTACGAGACCCGCGAAACTAGTGCGCATACCGGCACGTTGTTACTCGAAAGTGGAATCAATGTAGTATAATGCTGAGATGGTAGGGCATACTGGGGATTCAAAAACTCCAGATGACAAAGAAAACCCTGATCCTCTACCATGGAGATGAGCTGGTTATCCTGAGCGATCAATTTAATTACCTTCTCTGTAATACTTTATCTTATCAAATGTGTAGTATTAAATGCAGCTTTTTTGTTACCCCCTTGCGAAACGGTCGTATTGCAGATGTTACATGTTCCCATTGGACTGCTTTTGCTTTCTAATTTAAGTTATTTCCACACCGCAGACATTTTATCCACAGGTTTGCTAGAGTAACGTTACGTGCGCGTCTGAGTTCTGCCACAAATTGTGTTCTGATGTAAAAAAAAGAAATTGGGCTTGGGTCCACGTTCAAAATTGCCAATCCCTGATCAGTGGAAAAATGTCCATATCGGCCCTGATCCTGATCCTAGAGATTGGATCGGGACATCCCTACTTTGTATATTTCGGTTGTATATATTTCTTTTTACATTGATGGCATTCTGCAAAGGAAGAGTTTCATTGTACAGAGAAACATGTTTCTGTACTGTGCATATGACATTAAATACTTTGAATCTTGACTCTTGAATCTCATGCTCTGTTTTGCATATAGAGACTCAACATGATTATTAAGCACAGGAAGTCAGTCATTTTAAAACACGGAAAAAAAAATCTCTTAAATTAGAATGTGAGAATTATAGGTGCTATATATTCCTGTATGTAAATCAAACATTGATTAAAGGTATTACTGCTATGAACCAAGTCATGAAATCAAATCATGGCTGTATGAATACATTTGCTCTTTCATCTGCTGCATAGTGCTGGGGGGGAGTAGGGACTGTTGGACTGCGTCTCAGGAGCACCAGGGTTTCCTCTGTTGCTCCTGATGACCAGTCCAGCTCTGATGACATCTTTGCATCCGTAAACACTGTATACTTTCTGTGTAACACAAACAAAGCACTTCAAGAGTCGACAGAGAAAGGAAGGTCTGCAAGAACAGAAGGTTAGCATCACGTAGTGTCCCTGGTAATGCAGTTTAATTAGGGGCCATTATAAATTGTCAGGATAAGCTGCTGTGAAGATGACAGAAAAGAGTTTTGGCCGCTTGTGAGAAGTGCTGGTAAACAAAAAGGCCAAAGTTTATAATGTGAAAGGGCCAGTACAGCTTAATGGTGACTACAGACCAGTGACAAGCACTGCTAGCGGAACATGTGTCACCTGTACATCTGACTGTGCAACTGACCCAACCAGAGAGCTTAGCAAGACACTTTCAGCACAGTTTTAAGAAAGGCACTTTGGAGTCGTTGAGCTGCAAAGTCACTAAAACTCACTATGAGCCTTTGTCAGTAAGTCTAATCTTGCCAGACAGAATTGGACTACCAACTGCAACAATAATCAGCGTGGAAAAAAGACTAAATGATACAACATGTTCTGGCATCTTTCAAGAACCCAAAGTGAGTAGGGTGAAGTAAATTGCATTAAGAATATAATTATGTGTGTGATTTCTGAGAGGCAGTTCCACTTTCAAGCCATATCACATCAAGAAAACTTTTGAAGTACACCCCCAGTCAGTGTGTTGGTGTGGTGCTGGCAATGGTGATGTTGAACATTGTAATCACCGAAAGACTGAAAACTTACATAAACTAATATCAGAAGCCTTACCTAATATACCATAAGCACATCGAGTAAAATTATAAAATGTGATGTTTTACACAACAACTTTGAGCATTTTTTAGACATGCATGAAGACATAATCAAAGACATATTTTGTGCAACATCTTGACAGTTATATGATAAAGCAATCACTCCTGGCAGTTTAAAGAGTCTCTATGACATATTTCTCGCATCATTGGACACTAAAACTCTAATTTAAAATCAGAATCTTTTAATGTTAGTAGATCCTTAAGGAGAAAAACTGTGATATATTGGTACCAGACCAGAATAGAAGTTTCAAGCCCCTTAGGCAGTCCTAGAGAGTATAATGCTATCATGTCCCAATGAAAAATGGTTTAAAGAAACAACAGACATGCTGAAGACTTTGCTCATTTTAGGGTCAAACCACTCAAATAGGAAGTGAGGAGAAATGGACTGAAATAAAGCTTGATTTCAGATTTTATTTTAAATAGTAGATGGTGCAACAGGACTTTAAAGTGCGAAGTATTCAGCTCCTTAATATAATTGTATTTCCCTGTTTATTGCTTTAATAAATGGAATCATGCTCAATATACAAAACATATACAAAAATAAATGAATCTGTAATGTCAAAGTGAAAACAGATTTCTACAAAGTAATGTCAATTAATTAAAAAAATATGATGTAAAATAAGTGATTGCATAAATATTCAATCCTTTTAAATTGACTGACTTAATTCAGCAGAGTTCCAGCCAGTTAGTGCAAGTAGTCTCACTACTACTACTATATTTGAGATCACCTGAGTGCAGTGAATGTGTCTCAAGTGATTGTAGTACAGAAGACACCTGTGTCTGAAAATCCAGTTCAGAGATGAGGACTCGAGTTTGCAACTTGGATTCAAGTCACACAGTGCACACTTGGTGACTTGAGACTTCGATTAGACTCGCCTTCAAAAATACTTGAGACTCGAATCGTACTCAAGATTTAGGACTCTTGAAGAATCTTTGTTTTCTCTTTTTTGGTGCATCATTACATTAAGAAAATGTCTGATGAGCTGATGAACCCTTATGGTAAATGGTTTGCATTTTTATAGTACTTTTCCAGTCTAACGACAGCTCAAAGCGCTGTACATTACATGCCACATTCACCCACACATTCACACACTGATGACGGAGGCTGCCAACTGCTCACCAGGAGCAATTTGGGGGACACTTCGACATGCAACTAGGGGGAGCCGGGATTCGAACTGGTGACCTTCCGATCACTAGACGACCTGCTCTACCCACTGAGCCACAGCTGCCCTATCATGCGTAACGTTCTGTAAGAAACTTCAGGGACTTCAGATAGCCAATCAGAGCCGGCCCTGCGCAAAGGCAATATAGGCAAATGCGAGGGGCGCCGTCATCCGTCGGGGGCGTCGAAAATGGGGGGAGAAAAAAATACATAAATAAAAAAATAAAAGAATATATATTTTTTACCAGTACCACCAGTACTATTATTTCGAAATATTGTATAAGCCCACAGCAACATAACTTAAGGCCCCGTGACCACTAGGGGGCCCCCAACAGCAATTAACTTAAAAAAGAAAAAAGTAATTAATTATTTTTTTTCCATGTCTGAGTGATGATGATTCATGTACTATCAAATGTACATCCTTGTACAAAAAACAATGACAACAAAGTGTGTAGTTTCCTACTGCCTCTCTGCTTGAAATGTCAGAGCTACGCTAATAACGTGTGCAGTGCACACTGCTAGGAGCAGGTGAAAGATGTTGCATTAATTAATTGATTGCAATTGTTTGCTGCAGAGCACAGTCAATTATGTGAGTAAATAAACATATTTCTTTTACATCATCTCCCTATTATGCTCAAACGTTATATGAAACTTCCCCAGGAGCACTGTTAAAATATTTTGGAGGAGGCACTGACTCAGCCCAGGGGCGATCCACCTCCTCAGGAGCAGCCAAGGCTGATGAATCAGGTGATCAAAAACTGTCACCATTAGAGTTCTCAACGGGTCGGGCCGGCCCGACAAACCCGACCGGACCCGCAGGTTCGGGCCGGGTTCGGGCCGAAAAGATGCGCAAATGAGCCGGGTCGGGTCGGGCCTCGGGCTTCCTTTTTTATAAAACACATTTCATAAAACACATTTCTTGCTGGTTGTAAATTATGTAGCCTGTTGTGAATCATCGCTGTTCAGGTGTGGTGCAGAGTGAGTCTGGCTGCTGCTTTATGCGGAGGGGCAGACACAGAACTGATGCCGCTGCGTGACGTATACTCGCGCCTATAGCCTGGCTGGAGAAGATGGAATTGGCTAAAAGTAAACTTGCCACAGGTGAATTCACCCTTGCTTTTCGAGGAGTGAAGAAATCGTCTGTTTCTGTCTCTCCGAATATATTTTCCTACTGGTCGAAGCGCGGTGTCTTCTTTGCAGCGGGAGCAGGTGCTGCTGCTGACGGTGACGCAGCACCTGTCTCCTGGCTCGCGTCATCTTTCCGTCTGCTGTCTGTCTGATCATGATAACAAGTGTACGAGGAAAACAATTCAGGCGCGCGGGGGGTCGGGTTCGGGCAGACAATTCATGCTGGTGTGTCGGGCTGCGTCGGGTTCGGCCTTAAAACCGGCGGGCCGGGTCGGGTCGGGTTGTAATTTTCAGGCTCGTTGAGAACTCTAGTCACCATATATATTTAATTTCTAGTCAAATTATCTCATTAAGATACTAATATAAGATATAATCATATGACAAGGGATATGTTTTTCATCTCAGGCATTAATCACTGTGGATTACAATCTAACTACAACAAAAAGTTCTCACATTTAGTTTTACAAGTGCATTCGTAATGACAGAGTAGAATAAGCAGAATACGTTTAGTTTATAGTAGGTGTGTGAATGATCAATAATCATTATTATTGGCAGTAATAGAGGGCCCCAAAATCAAATTTTGCTGAGGGCCCCACAGAGGCTTGGGCCGGCCCTGCTTAATAGCAAAGACTATTAAATAACAGAGAGGCCTTTTTTTCTGGATTCTGGCTCGTTGCACTGTACCTGTCCTCTGTGAGGGGGCAGGTTGAGAGGCGAGCTGCCTAAATCTGACTGTACTGAGACCCCAAGACCAAGAGAGAGATTTACTGATACTGTAGCGGAATTACAAGGTCCAAATGACTGAAACCACCCAGCGCCCAGTGAAGGAAAAGAAGGAAAGAAGAGGAAGAAAAACATGAAGAAGATACAGGTACAGTAACGTCAATGTGATGAAGTGAATGACATTAATAGTTTAATGAACATACTCACTGTTGTTGGAGTGTTAGCTTGCTAGCTTACTTCGGACGATAGCAGCATTAATAATCAATAAATAGCTGAGTTGACGTAAATTAATGTTACTCCACCTTAAATTCATCAAGGACATTTGGAAAGTTAACGTTAGGCCTGTTCAGGTGTTATTCAACCTGTTGGCTGTGTTTTCCTGCTTGTATGACAGTTAAAATGCTATTAGTTTTCCATCCCCTTTATAAGTGATAGGGCAGCTGTAAGCCTTTGGTTTATTGTGTCACGGTTTATGTTTGTTAAAGTTTACATCAGTGTTAAAGTGCAGTTTAGGTGTATTACTGCTACTACTCCACACCTCAGCAGTCCCATATCATTCATAGGCGAAATATGTACTCTGCACTTGCACTCTGGTTAGACTGAATTGTATTGCAATGACAATAACGTTGAATGAATCTCATCACATTTTCATTATTAGTCTATATTAGTCTTGTGTATTAGTCTTTTTTTTTTGTTTTTTTTTATTAAAATGTAGCATCCAGTGGTCACATGTACTTCTCTTCTCTCTTCAGATGCACTTTTAAAATATTTCACCACCAGCCCAGTGACACAGCATCAGGTGCTCCTGTCCCTCTACCTCAGCACAACAGAGTGACATAGCATCAGGACTAAAGGCTGGACCAATAGACCTGCTGACTGGACATCTCTTCTAACTGACAAAGTGAGAAAAGAGTAGTTCACAGAGAACCATTTTAATTAAAAAAAAGCAGTTACATATTTCCCAAAAACAAAGATGGGAGAGTGTCAACGTGACTTTTGTAACAGTCTTAGTCAATGCTGAAAAAATCAAAAGAAGCTGGCTGGTGTACTCAAATGGAAATGATAGCTTGCACTGCTTCTATTGCTAAATGTTTTCTCCAAAAGAATACACTTAATAGACTTAATAAGGAAGGACTAAAGGACTGGAAAAACGCAAACCACTTGCTGAAGGTTCATGAGTACAAGGGAGTAGGTTTGATTTTGAGATTGGTGGGGACGTTTTTTTACATTAGCAATCATAATTTCACGTCGGGTTAAAGCAGGTTAAAGCAACTAATGAAAAACAAGGAGGCAACTTCGAAGAGTTCTCGTCTTTACTCTTTAGTGCAGGGCTGTAGGGCTGTAGTGCAACTGTGCATCATACTGTCAATTAACATAGCCTACTGTCCATCAAAAACATCGGAAATACATAAATTAAACATTAAACATTGTAAATAAACATACATGAAATGTTATTCCTTAGGAATAAACCACAATATAAATTTGACAACTGTATAGCAACTACTGTAAACACATACACACTAGGAATACATGATGAGGCCTCTCATGAACACCAGACTTTACCAGACTGATTTTAAAGCCACATGGGTGAAGCATTGCTATTCAGATCATCATCACACTAACATTTGTCACAGTGCTGAATCTCATGACTAACATATCCATCATACATTTTAACCTCACCAGTGAATTTCCAGCCTCTCTTTCAGCTTCTCCTCCTACATCTCCTCCAGCTTCTCCTCCTCTATCTCCCCAGCCTCTCGTTCTTTATCTGCTCCAGCCTCTCCTTCTCGCCTCCTCCTGCCTCTCTTCCTCTACCTTGTCTGGCCTCTCCTCCTACATCTCCTCCAGCCTCTCTGCTGTCTGTCACCTTACAAGATGTTGATGCATGACATATGAACAGATACATTAGGGATACAATGATCATAGAACTTGATGGTTCAGGTATTGCCAGAGCAAAAAGGCTTTTACTAAATATTAATATTAATTAATATTAATGAATTATATTTTATAATTATAAAATCACATGATCATCTAGGTGGGCGGCTGTAGCTCAGCAGGTAGAGCAGGTCGACTAGTGATCGGAAAGTTACTGGTTCAAATCCCGGCTCCGGGCTGGGCTGAGCTGTATGTCGAAGTGTCCTTGAGCGAGATACTGAACCCCACATTGCTCATCAGTGAGGGCCCTGCGATAAGCTGGCAACTTGTCCAGGGAGTACCCTGCCCTCGCCCTGAGATGAGGCTGGGATTGGCTCCAGCAGCAACACCCCGCAACCCCATGGAAAGGGATAAGCGGTTACGGACCATGACATGACATGACATGATCATCTAGAATGTGAGGTTTTATTGTATTTCCACCACAAAGTTTCTTCATTTGTGTTTTTAAACCGTTGCTCACTTCTACAAAATACATGAAAATAAGAATTAAAAATAAAAAGTGTATCTCTTTGGCATTAAATATTTTCTTTTATTCAACATCTGTAGTGTTGAGCCTCTACCTATACACCCTTGAAGTAACTTACACTTTGACTCCTAAAGAAGTCTCTTATCCAGTTTTCTTTTCTTTGACATCCTTCAAATCCTATACAGCACACACGCATGGACACACATACACGCACGCAAACAGACACAAACACAAATGTAAATGACACCACTGATATTAAAATCCGTCTAGCTGACGTGACCCAGGAAGAACAAATGCCGAACATGTTGACAGCTTACACTCGTAGTTGCAGATAACATGCACTGCCTCTCGTCCGGTCCAACTAGCAGGTTGCATGTAGCTTTTACAAGCAGAACGAGTGACAGCGGGGACAGCCAATCACATGTAAGTTAGCGAGAAACCGGCAGCTGATCAGGGAGCGATATTTAGATTAGAGGCGGGACTTCTAGCAGAGACCGACATTTAACCCTTTGTGTGCCATAATCATTGACTAAACACTACGGACAGCGGTTGTATTGATAGTGACTACACAGTAGCGGCTGAATATTGGTAGGGACGTGTCCCTAGCGTCCCTATCCAATTCTACGCCCTTGCATGAGTTTAGCCGGGAACACAATACCCACATATAGGGTTGGGCGGTATGACGATATTATACCGTGTGACGGTATAAAAGTGTCCACCGGTAGAGATTTTGCAATACCGTTTATACTGGAGAAAGAGCTGATGTCTGCGGCATCTCTTTGAGTCACTGTAGTTACACAGCCTCAACACACGGGGCACTGCAGGTACTGCAGCAGACTGCTCGGCGTGGTTGCATGAGCACGACGAAGAAGAAACAGCTTTACCGGAGTGATAAAAATCATGCCGGAGGCGGAGAGTGAACGTCACGAGGAAATGGAGGCAGCCCGACCCACCCATGACGAAGAGGAGGAGGAACTTGTTCCGAAAAAGGGCGCTACATCTGTTGTGTGGAACTTTTTCGGATTTAGAAAATCCGACAACAAACAAAAAGTGATACTCTGCAAAGAGTGTTGTGCGACTGTTGCTGCTGGAGGTGGAAACACCAGCAACCTCTTCCACCACTTAAAGTTAAAACATGCGAAGCAGTATTATGAAAGCCAAAAGATGTGTGGCGCACCTGCTGCATCAAAAACAAAATTTGCAGCAGCTCCTCTCGTCCAAAAGAGCTTGGCAGAGTCTTTTGCCAAAGGCACCCCTTATGACAAAAAATCACGTCGATGGAGGGAGATAACGGGGGCCATCACGACGCACATATGCTGCTGTGAGCAAATAAAAATAAGAGGAAAATGATTATTTTAAGCAATTAATTGAATTTACAGGGGAAAAAAACCATACCGCAACATATACCGTTACCGTGATATGAAATTACTCATACCGTGATATAAGATTTTGCTCATACCGCTCAACCCTACCCACATGGCAACATAAGGAGTTGGAGGTCGTTTTGCAAAGCGGCTGACAGTAGATAAGCGAGAGATGGCACTTGCTGAGGCTGAGAGATAATATGTTTGTGCAATGCCTTATTTATATTGTATTTTATCACTTGTTTCTTTCTTCAGTTTTTATTTGGTGTGATATTTTTGACTTAAAAGAAATAATATCTTGAATACATACATGCAGTTTTCTGTGTGATTGTGAAATTGACTGCGATGCAAGGGGGCGCCGGCTAAGATCTTGCCTAGTGCACCAAATTACTCAGGACCGGCACTGTAGCCAATAATTCTAATGATCTTTCATCATGAGTTGTTGATGAAGGTTCTCAATCATCCAGGTCATGGTAATTCTGAGTGCTGTATTGTAAGGAACTGGTCTTGTTTCAGTTTCCTGAAGACGTTTGACTCTCATCAAAGAGGCTAAGGACATGTGTGAGCTATGAGTTTTCACGGGCTGGACACACTGGATGCCTGTGTATTGTGTATCAGCTGCTTTGCTGAGCTGCTGCAGCTCACTTGCGTGTTGCGTGCAGACCAGCTCCGGCCTGCCCAATCTGTTTACACACAGTTTGCCATTGATAATTACCAATAAATACCATAATGTGGTTTTCCTTTACCTCGCTGAAAGAGCGAGAATGCCAGAGGGGGAACGAGAGGCAGGGAGAGAAAAGTCAAGGAAAGAGAGTGCACAGGAAAGAAACTGCCTCTCACCTGTTGTGTGTATTCTCTTCATGTCTGTGACATATTCTACTGTCATGATATCCATATGACTGTCTACAGGTGTGCATCCCAATAAGCAAGACTCCGAATCTTTAGATGACATGAGGCAGCAGCTACACTCGACACACACATGAGAAGCATGTCTTAGGCATCCTGTGTGAATGGTCTAACCCAGACATGTCAAACTCAACGCCCTGGGCCACATCCAGCCTGTGGTACAATTATATCCGGCCCGCAATAAAATTTCATATGTTCATCATATCTGGCCTGCTGGTATATAAAATGGACACCGTTGACACTACAAGTCCCAGAATGCACTTTCTGGAAAGCCAAGGGAAAGATGCCACAGAGCTCTGGGACGAAAAGTGGCAATGTGATCTGGCATTTGTGACACATTGAAACATATTACTGCGCTAAACCTCCAGCTTCAGGGATGAGAATGTGTGATCACAGACATGTATGATGCAGTGAGAGCTTTCCAAGCAAAGCTGTGCTTGTGGGAGACTCAGATGCAACAAGGAAACTTTAGTCAATTTCCGTGTTGCCAAACACTAACAAGACATGTTTCCACCACTCTCCCAACAGCGCAATTTGCTGATAAACTGGGCGCACTTGGCACAGAGTTCACGCAGTGATTTTCCAACTTTGCAGCTTTTTAACTGTTCAACAATCCATTTGCATTTGACGTGGAAAGAGCACCTGTTAACCTCCAAATGGAGCTGATAGACTTCCAGTGTAATTATACACTCAAGGCAAAGTATGACTCTGGGCGCTGCACAATTTCCAAGCTTTATCCCAACGATGCCTCAACCGTGTCTACATGCTGCTCAAATGCTCTGCATGTCTGGAAGCACATACCTATGTGAGCAGCTTTTCTCTGTGATGAAGATGAACAAAAATCCACAAAGGAGTCTAACTGATGCTCACCTTCACTCCTTCTTGAGGGTTTCCACAGCACAAAAACCCAAACATTGATGAACTGGCAGCCAAGAAAAGGTGCCAAGCATCTGGCTCTAGCACATACATATGTTTTCCTTTGCACTTGCATCCAATAGCCTGTTTATCCTTTTTAACAAATGTTGACTCTGTTTGGCCCCGACATAGTCCTGGTTTTTAATTTTATCCCTCTCAGTGTTTGAGTTTGACACCCCTGGTCTAACCTTATAACCATTATGGACGCCAAAATGAAAAGCGAGATGTAACTCTATACAGCAGCACTGCCCAGTTGTGAAAGGTTATTGAGCTGTGTGGAATTCAGTTGCATTGTAGGTGGGTGATTTGTAATGTTGTAGGCCACCTCCTCTCTTCAAAGATGATCATTCCAGTTTGTCATAGATTGATTATTTTACTCCTCTTTCAAACCATCTGTCTTCTCTGGCGAAGATGTTAACATTGTTGTCCTCAAATTAATTCTTTTTCTCCCTCAGATGTAAGTAGATAACAGAGTCTTGAACTGAGGACTTGACCCTCCTGTGTTATGCCATTTGTTTATGGAGAGGTTGTTTTTTCTTCCCAACGTACAAATCTGTGCAGTCCAGGCTGCACTGAACAGCATAAACTACTGTTATTCCCATATTATGCCTGGGTGTTTTGTCCTTCGGATCATTCATTTATTCATCATGAGGTTTATTTTCATAAATAACATATTATATATTAATACAATCATTTTTGTCACACAAAGAAAGGTGCCAATTATCACTAATGGTAGATAGCTTTTTTTGAACAAAACTGTTTGGGTTTAACAATATCCGCAGTTTATGGACTTGCAGTATATTTCAGATAATTTGGCAGGAATGGTGTTTATCATTTAGCTACAGTAGATGTGTATTTATATTGCAAAACAAAATACAGTTATTCATATTAAAGGAAAGCTTTCATTGTGTGTTTGTTGTCATATTGCATTGCAATAGCCTGTTTTAAGCGATCATATACCAAACAACTAATCTGTGCTGATAATACTCTATACCAGTGGTCCTCAATAGGCGGCCCCGGGCTGCATCCGGCCCGCCAGTCTCCTATTTGTGGCCCCCCGAACTGTTATTCCTTCACTATGTGTTTTGGTTGGGTCAGCACGTGTATACCGGGAATTGTTTCCATGCCAACGATCAGTGTTGGGCAAGTTACTGAAATTAGTAATTAGTTACAGTTACTAATTACGTCTTTTACAAGTAACTGAATTACTTTACCAATTACTGTATGTCAAAAGTAATTAGTTACTAGGGAAAGTAACTTTCAAGTTACTTTTATGTCTGCTTCTTAAAAGTAAATATGAAAAATACTGAACAGTCAAACACAGTTTATTGTAATCAACAGGGCAACACGCCTTCAAATCAAGCAGTACTTATAACAACTGTATCAGTTACTCACAGCTACTCTTTGATGTGGATAGGTTCTTCACACCTGCACACACCTGCACATAATTGACAACTCAACTCAATTCAATTAAACAACTGCATTTTTTTCTTTAATTTTGACAAGTGAAAAGTAATGTCCATACTTCAAGGAGAGAAAGGTCATATCCACACTGTCGGCCATGATGTGGTTTAATGCTGACTGATTGATTCGATTGATGCATCATGGCATCATCATAAGGTCCTGCGACGTTAGATCAGAAGCAGCTAAAGTAGGCCCGTCTGTTGTTCTGTGGCGTAGCCCCTTTCAGGAATAAGGCGGTGCGTGAGGTGTGAGTGCACGAGCGAGAGAGAGGGAGCGTGCATGCGTGCAGTAGGTGAATGAATGGGAGAGGAAGGAAAGCGAAGCAGGTAACAGTAGTAGATTGAACAGGTAATGTACAATATAGACTGCAGTTTCGCTGTGAGTAAAGGCAACGGCTCCACAAGATATAGCAAAGCTCCCTGGTATTATTTCCCGACTGGCTTAACACGTGAAAGGGGTTCACCTCGAAGGTAATCATAAACTTTGGCCCTGGAGGAAAGGAAATCTCCAGGTCCGGGAGCCGAACAGGAATGGTGTAACACTGTCTTCTTGTCTGCAAGTGTTCATTTTTCAAAAAAGATAGTAACGCGAGTAACAATCTCATTTAAATTTCAGTATTTGTAATTGTGTTACTTGATTAAAAAAAATATTTTGTTACATGCTCATTACTACTAAAAGTAGTGGAATTACAGTAATGCGTTACTTTGTAGTGCGTTACTCCCAACACTGCCAACGATGTGTGTGAGCGCAATTTTTAACTTTCACTTTGGTGTTTGGAGTAGTTTGCATCAGAGTCCTGCACAGGTCTTGCAAACCCGCACCCGCCCGTACCCGCCATAATTGAAACCGCATCCGACCCGTTTTCCAACAGTAGCACAAATTACATTCCGCACCCGAGCTGACCCACTATAAATTGATATTAGACGCACCCGAAGGAAAATAAGACGGACGCAATTTTTAAAAATGAAAGTATGGGGAATGGGAGTTCTGGGAGGGCGCAAGCACGCATGAATGAGCTCATATGAAATATAAATGCTTATCATTTTGAAATGCAGGAATATTTTTTTAGATGTGTCGCTAATAATGATATATATATATTTTTTTTTTTTGCACGTGACGCCTTGAAAATGGCAATCACAAAACCTGTGCTCTCCAGGCGTCCATGTCCGACACGAAAATAGCGTGCTCCAAGTTCACTGCTAAAAGAAACGTGGACAGTGAAAATCTGCAATTCAAAGAAGAATGGACTGAAAAAAATGCATTCAAACGGCATTATGAGATGAAGCGTAGGAATTTTAAAGAAACATTTCCTCAAAATTCAACAACAAAAATAAATGCACTGAAATGGTCATATCAAGCTGCAAGCAGGATTCTACACATCTATGACACAACCACAAAAACAACATAGTGCTCACTTAGAGTGCCGTGGATTTTGGGTAAGCACAAGAAGCCACTCTCAGATGCAGAAATAATAAAAGAATGCATGACTGAAGTGATGGACACAATGTTTGTAGGCAAATAAAAAGAGGAAATATTCAACAATGTATTTTAATTTATGTTTAAATGGAAATTACATTTTATTTTAGTTCATATTTTTGTTGTTGTTTTGAATGAAAAGGACATTTTATTTTTAATATTATAATATTATTGCATGTGGCCTGACCAACCTCAATACATGGACCTTTGAGTCATTGAAAAAAATCTTTGTGGCCCTTTAAGATTTGTATTTGAGTACCACTGCTCTGGACCCTCCGGATAAGGGAGGGTTGATAATACAGTACATGCTTTGAATTCCTTAGATGTAACTATGCAGTGTTCTAAGCAGACTGGACTGCATGCAGCAGATGACATAATGCTCATTACAACCAGAAGACCCTTGAGACTTGACTTGGACTTGCAAAAAGTGACTTGTTAGCATTTCTGGTCAAGTCACTGGTTAATCAGTATACTTGGCTACAATTACACCATGAAGACAAAAAACACTCCAGCAACTCTGTGAAAAGGTTATTGAAAGTTTAAGTGAGGAGATGGATACAAAAACATTACCAAGTCACTGAACATCACCACAAACACTCCATCCCCACAGTGAAGCATGGTGGTGGCAGCATCATGCTGTGTATGAATGTGAATGTGGCCAAGCATTATATTGTAAAGCGCTTTGAGCTGTCAGTAGACTGGAAAAGCGCTATAAACCACCATTTACCACAGAGTCGCATGCGTCATCAAAATGGAGGCAAAAACAAATGAAGGCAGCACCCTCCATACAGCATCTTTATATGATTACTAGGGCTGTCAAAGTTAACGCGTTAATAACGCGTTATCGCAACGTCCTCTTAACGCCGTTAATTTTCTTAACACGCGATTAACGCTCAGTATATTAAAAAAAGAAAAAAAACGCGCATTGTATGATTTACGGCCATCGGCGGCACCCGTAGTCTTGATACTCTCACTTTCTTGCGGTCAACAGAGAAACGTCTAGCAGCTACTTCTCCTGAGTTTTCCTCTGAATATATCACGACAGAAAATTTGAATTTCAAGTCGTACTTTTTATTGTTTTGCTGCACCGGAGCCATGGCGATCATCAATGTGATACTGACTGACAGAAAGCAGCACACTGCATGAAAAAGGCGAAGAAGAAAAACGTGCAGTGTCAGTGGACACCACTTGCAAACCAAAAAGACGGCAGATGCAGAGAGCCCGTCGCCCCCCCTCGCCAAAAGCAGACAACCCTGGATTTATTTTCCTGCATGATTTGAAGTGTTGAATAAACATTTTCATAATGCAGGCATATTTGCCCTTTCTTATGTTGTTAAAAGTATTAAGAACATGAAAAAATACATTAAGGTACATTTAGAACAGAAAAAAATGTGGCAAAAAAATTGCATTAATTTGCAATTAATCGCGAGTTAACTATGGACAAAATGCGATTAATCGCGATTAAAAAAATTGATCGTTTGACAGCCCTAATGATTACTTAAAACAGTTTTATGAAAAGGTCAGTGATGACCTTACCTTTTTGTGTAAACTTTTCAAGAAGCAACTCCGTCAACAACGTCAGTATATTGTCAACAGCAAACCTGAAACGGCACATTCAACTAAAGCAACCCGGTATTTCAAGATATGTGTGAGTGAACAAAAAATCAAAAGACAAGGCAACAGCAAGCCAAAACAGATCCTCTACCACCCAAATCACATTAACGGTATACAGTAGCGGCTCCGTTGTCTTCCCTGCTGAAAAAAACAGCATAGACCAGCACAATTTCCATGCTGGTCTATGCTAGTTAGTGCTGGTTTGGTGATGGTTTAGCTGGTGGACCAGCATGATGAAGCTGGTCCACCAGCAAGGTCCCATTAATTATGCTGGCCTACCAGCATAGTCTTGCTGGTGACGTTGATGATGCAGCTGGTCACCAGCATTCCATGCAGGTGCTGGTATGCTGGTCACCAGCATTCCATGCACTAGCATGGGAAGTTCACACCTGTGTCTGAATCCTGTTCAATCAGCAACTTGATGTGCCACACCTGTCAGGTTGATTGCTTATCTTATTGAATTTTAACAAATGTGTGCTCAACATCTGAAAGAAGTTATTATTTTGTGTAGATACAAAAGAAAAACTTTATAAAATTGTTTACTTAAACTTGTGAGAGAAACGGGAGCAACAAACAAAGTGTTGCATTTATATTTCTATATATTTAGTGCAGTATTTTTTGTTTTCAGTTTGTTTTGGTTGCCCTCAAATGACCCCAAAATCTTGCAGGTTTGAAGCTTGTGTTCAATAAACTTGGTGTACTATGACAGCCTCACTGACTCTGTGTCCTGTATTGGACATTCACAGCCAACTTCACTCCTCCTCATACTCTGCAATATGAAATAAGGAGTTGACACATCCAATGCTGGTGACCAGCATCCCATCACCAGCATCCCATGCTGGTGACCAGCATACCAGCACCAACATACCAGCACCAAAACACAACATATGCTGGTCTTACTGGTCACCAGCTATGCTGCTCTATGCTAGTTTTTCCAGCAGGGTTTATCTCCCAGCCCCAGCTGGAGAACCTGGTTTTGCAGTATATTGTCGGCGACCTGCAGCTTTTGAGTAAAGTGGAAAGCCCAGCTTTCATAAACTCAAGGGGTTGCAACTATGCAAAAAGGTGCCATCAAGAAAAAAAGTACAGACACTGCTAAACAAGAAATTTGAAGAAAACATGAGTGAACTTAAGACTGAACTCTCTCAGGTCGATGCTGTGTGCACAGCAGCAGATTGCTGGTCAGCTGTGAACAAGACATTAATGGGCCTCACTATCCACTAGCTAAAGAAAACTGATGTTTCTAAGAGACACTCTGCAGTACTGGCAGGCTGGCGGATGAAAGGAGCACATACACATAATGTGCTGGCAAAATCTGCAAAATCAAACAATCCAAAATCCACAACAAGGTTGTGAGTACAGTAACAGACAACACTGCACCTTTTGTCAAAGTGTTCAACTGTTTTGGGATGGATGTTGCTATTGATACTGAAGAGCCAGAGACAGTGGTCCACTTTGATTAAACTAAAAGTGAAGATGACAATGAACCAGAGTCAGCCTTTGCTGCCACCAGTGAGAGCACAGATGAAGATGACCAGATGGAGCCTGAGCCTCTCTCAGGTCAGGTCCCTCTCTCCCCCGGAACAGAAAGTGCATGGCTCGCACTTTGAATCTAGTGTTTTTGCAAAAGCATCTTCTCTGTAGAACCGGGTGAAGCGAAGTCCAAAGGCTTCTGATACTGTGGAGGAAAAGCTTGGGATTGGCTTTGTAGTGCCAAATGACACAAAATGGAACTCTGTATTTCTTGCTATGGAGCGACTGTCTAACATAACAACACTAACTACCAAGGCAGAAATTAATGTGGCTGAGGTCACCCCTGCAAATGATGCCACTCCTCTACATGACAAGCTGATTCTGCACACTGTGAGTGATGATTTTGGCTTTCGTTGATTCTCTCCACATGAAGTCAACTTCATACACAAGTTTGTGGATGTGATGAGGCCTTTAGCACTTGCACTAAACATCCTCCAAGCAGAGAAGAACATCTTTCTTCGCTACCTGGCTCCAACCATTGTGCAACTGCAATGTCATATGAATGACCTGTTGGATGAGAGCTTAAAGCCCACTGCTGCAGAGGGTCTCATTACATGCCGTCCCCTCATAAAGAGCGTCTTGCAGTCACTGAGCACAAGGCTGGCAGATCTTCTGCAGAAGAGGGAGCACATACTCTCCGCTATGCTGGTGCCAAGATTTAAGCTAGACTGGGTCCAAGATGAGGAGAAACGTGTGCAGTATAGATTGATGCTGAAAAGAGAATTTCAAACCCTCAACTCTGATGACTCAGCTGCAAGAGACTCAGGTCAAGCCCAGTCCAGTGGTGAAAGAGACAGGAAAGATCCTGCAACTTCAATCTTCAGATTTAACGGAAAACCTCAGGTTTCTCGAAAAACTTAAGTGGACACCTATTTGGATGCCATAACCACAGATCGGTTTGATGAATACGTGCAGTTTTGAAAGCTCAAAGGCTGTTCATAAAACACAACACTGCACTGCACTCAAGTGCTCCAGTAGAGGGGCTCTTCAGCATCGGTGGTCTAATATTCAGGTAGAGTTGAACTGTGATTATATTCTATAATTACTATGCTTTGGTAATAACTACAGTAAATACCCAGCCTCAATCATAGTTCTGTCTTGGTGATATTTTTCTAATGCTTATGCAGCTAATAGTAATTGTGATTGTCAATATAGAGATTTGGTCAAATTATCAGTTCCTTTAATATAGATTACTGTTACCATTTTTGTTAATTTTGTATACTATTTTAATCCCAATTTGGGAAATCCTTTTTTCTACTCACATTCACAGGCACGCACAAACACACACATATGTGCAGCGTAGAGGAGATGAGTGAAGGGGCTGCCACACATGCTACAGCGCCCAATGAGCAGTGTTAGGGGTCAGTGCCTTGCTCAAGGGCACCTCGGCAATGCCAGGATGTGAATTAGCAATCTCCAACTGCCAGTCCACATTGTACTTTTTTGGTCCGAGAACCAGCGACCTTCAAGTCCCCAAGACATCTCCCTATGGACTGAGCTATTGCTGCCCCATTTCTTGTTTCATCTCATTAAGGCCCTGGAGAAACCGGCTGGGAGATGCCAACTTTAGAGAAGCAGCTGATCTTGTATGCCAATAAAAAGATCTGAAGGTATATTAAATATTGTTGTGATCTGTTTATTGGGCTATAGAAGTACATATTGCAAGTATGTATTGTCAATGGAGATGAGTATATTGGTATGCAAAATAACAGAGCATCTCTTGTTTTTACAGGAAGCAAGAAACAGCAGATCCACCAGGGAGAGACCACTGTGACCAGTGACAGAGGATCTTCATTCAGATAAGGGGTTTTCAGGCTGGACAGAAAGCAACACTGTCCTTGGCCCTGCACACTTTTTTTTTCCATTAATTAGGGCCCGAGCAGGTCACAGACCTGTGAGGTCCCTATTGTAATTGGAAAAATTATTAGGGCTCGAGCAGGTCACAGACCTGTGAGGTCCCTATTGTAATTGGAAAAATTCTTCTTCTTCTTCTTATTATTATTCCGATCCAAGTTCGACTGCAGTTTTGGATGCCTGAACATGAACGAAAACTCACCAAATTTGGAAAACCTGTCCCGCTAAGGAAAAATTGCGATCCTGCATCGTCACTGGGCGTGGTCGTGACCTGCGGGCTCTGTAGCGCCCCCTAATGTTCTGCCCGACCTCCCACAAGTGCGTAGAAGAACGAAATTCGGTACGCTGATTCCTCATGACCAGACACACAAAACACCCATTTGGACCGATAAGATCACTCCAACAGGAAGTCTGCCATTTTGATGTGTGGCGGCATTTTTGTCCAATTCATGCCTACTTTGAAAATTATCTTGTCCTAGAGCTTAAACACCACAGTCTTCAAATTAACTCAGTTATCTTCTTCATGTCTTGAAGAACAAAAGTTATGGAAATCATTCAGCTGCGCCAAACTTTAGTGGGCGGGGCGGTGGAAACCATTTTTTTCCCTCGCCGTCGAGCATCGAGGCGAGGGAAAAAACTTCAACATACAATTTCCTATCCACACCAAACTGCTCGTAAGTGTAGAGGCTGTCTCCCCAAATACATCTCCGCATCGATACTAAGTCGGCCATTTTGCTTTTGGCCGCCATTTTGAAATATTGCCAATCTTCGTACTTAAATGATCTTCTCCTACAGACATAACACCACCAACTTCACAGTCACTCAGTGTCATCCTCTGACCTTGAAGATGAAAAGTTATGGAAATCTTTATCCTACGTCATACCTGCTTGCTGCAGTGGAGCGGTCAATTCAAATCCTTCGCCGTAAAGCATCAAGTCCTCATAACTTCTTCATACAATTTCCTATCTCGGCCAAATCTCACAGGACTGTAGAAGGAGTCGCCCTGAATAGATCTGTGTTGTCATTGGGCGTGGTCGTGTCCTGCACACTCTGTAGCGCCCCCTATTGTGATGCCCCGCCTCCTGCATGCGCATAGATGAACGAAATTAGGTACGCTGATTCCTCATGACCAGACGCACAAAAAACCCATTTGGACCGATATCGCCACTCCAACAGGAAGTCTGCCATTTTGATGTGTGGCGCCATTTTTGTCCAATTCATGCCTACTTTGAAAATTATCTTGTCCTAGAACTTAAACACCACAGTCTTCAAATTAACTCAGTTATCTTCTTCATGCCTTGAAGATGAAAAACTATGGAAATCTTTCCCGATAGTCATACTTGGTGGGCGTGGCGGTGGAAACCATTTTTTTCCTTCGCCATGAAGTATCAAGGCTTTATAACTTCAACATACACTTTCCAATCTACACCATAAGGCACATTCATGTAGACGGTGTTGCCTGGAACACGTCTCTGCATCAATGCTAAGTTGACCATTTTGAAATATTTCTAATCCTAGAACTGTTGTGTTAAATTTATACGAGGTTGTCATTACAGACTTCACAGTCACTCAGTATCATCTACAGACCTTAAAGATGAAAACCTGTTCAAAGCTTTCGCCTACATCATACCTGCTGACCATGGTGGGGCAGTCAATTTAAATCCTTCGCCATCGAGCATCAAGTCCTCGTAACTTCAACATACAATTCCCCTTCTACACCAAATCTCTAGGGAATGTAGAGGGAGTTGCCCGGAATATATCTCTGAATCAAAACTGAGTCGTGAAAACATTCACTCAGTATCATCTTCATGCCTTGAGGAACAAAAGTTATGGAAATAATTCAGCTGTGTCATACCTGGTGGGCGTGACGGACGCCATTTTTTTTTCTTTACTAAACTTTCGGTTTAGTACAATGCAGTAACATGAAAGTTTTGAGTACACCAGACACAAAATAACTGTCAGATGACCCTTGTCTGACTGGACATTTATGTCAATTCAACAGAACTTTTTTAATCACACAACAAAATAATTTATGTTTTGTGAACATTTAATTACATGTCATATTTACAGGAAATATATGTTACATGACATACATTTTTTATGTTTATTAAGCGTAAACAAAATAGTGTGTCATAACATTTTATGTATAAACAACAGTTATATATTGTAATTTTGAAGTCAAATTAACAACATTTTTCATTATTCAGCTAAATCCCAATTAGCTCACTCTACTTAAAGATTTAGTGGAAACAGCTTGCACACTAAACTTTTCAATACAGTAACATGAAAGTTATGAGTACACCTAACTCAAAAATAAATGTGTCACATGACCCTCGTCTGACCTGAGATTTCTGTCAGTGTAGCATAATATTTTCAATCAACTGATAAAATAATTTGTGTTTTGATAACATAGAAGTTTGTCATATTAAGTGGCAATATCTAGTATACATAACACAAAATTAATGAGTTGTTAAATGTATATATCAATGGTTTTTCAACACAAACACAATGATGTGACTAAACTAAATTATTTTGTGTACAGTTAACTAATACATATTAAAGTCTTATAGTCAACTCAACATAAAGTTATTCATTTTCCAAACAGTCTTTTTTTAGTGCAATTAACGAAAATCTTTTAAAATACGGTGACACATTTGTAGTTGTACATTTGAACTATATATTCTGTTGTTTGAACCTATTAATTTTCTTTTAAAAAACGTCTGTCATTGTATGCATTACGCATAAAATATTTAGGTTTTAACAATTTACAGCCTGTGAATGTCGCGTTTGTCTGTGCCACATTTTGACGGAAACGAACAATGACGTATGTGGAGCTAGCGGAGGGTTAATGGCTCTAATTAGCATATGAATGGTAGCGAAACGACGCCTGGCCAGAGAATGTGTGGGCTGGCTTGAATTTCCTCACTCATCATTGGATAAAACCACTACTTTTAAACAAGAAAAGTCACTGGTGATTGGTTGGCAGATCTGTCACTATTGGTCACCCTGGGTCATTATAAATGTAAACCCAAATAATAAATTAATAAATAAATATGTATGATATCATCAAGGACATGAATGAATTTATTGAGGAAATGAACATTTTCCAGGAACGTGGCTGTTTATTCAAAGTAAGAAGAAGAAGAAGAATCTTTATTTGTCAAGACATGTAAACACATCTGAAATTTGTCCTCTGCATTTAACCCAACACTAGCTGCACATTCTAAGTATACACATACACACACAGGCTAGTAGCAGTGGGTTGCTATGTCAGCGCCCGGGGAGCACACATGGGGGTTCGGCGCCTTGCTCAAGGGCACCTCGGCAGTAACCTAGGAAGTGGACTGGCACCTCTTCAGCTACCAGTCCACTTCCATTTCGTGGTCTGTAACTGGACTTGAACCGGCCACCCTCCAGTCCCCCTAGCCAAGTCTCTACTGACTGAGCTACTGCCGCCCAGTAGTAAGAGCTTTATTAGCACAAACGCAAACACACAAAGCAAAGGAGATCTGCCCACACAACAAATGGGAAGCTCACGAGAAGCCCAAAATCTGACAGCACCGTGAAGTAGCGGCGTTCTGTCTGAATTCGGTCCATTTTGTGGACTGTCTGTGGTGCATTGCCCTGTACTTCAGTATCGCCTCTAATCTCGACTGCAGCTTGGCACAGAGCTCGGTGAGCTCCTGGCTGCAAAAGGACGAAGGTCGCACAATCCATCCAGACACCCCGCCGTCTTCCTCGTCAGACATCAGGTCTATGGTGGCGCACTTCCAAAGGTCCACCTCATCCTCAGCTAGCTAGCACACTCTGTCTCGCTTGCAACAGCTGTAAAAACAATCAATAAAGACAATCAGTACTGCGCGACACACTGTGTATGGACACAGCACATCTATTAATGCACCTGAAAAAAAGTCACATTGACCAAACGGATCTAATCTAACAAGTCCTACCCTCTTTGTTCTCGATCGACTCCGAGCTGAACTCCTCACAGCTTCTGCCTGCGATCAAGATCTGGTTGTTTGTACCTGAAGCTCCTGCGTACTGTCTCGTAATGTCTTACAGGTAGCTGGAAAACAATTAAATGAGTAGTAAAAATTAATAAATAAAAAACGTAAAAATGTAAGTCACAATAAAATTAAGCAAGGAAGGAGAAAACAGTAGAAGTTGCTTACACACAACGACGTCATTATCGGCATCATGTAAATCTAGACTTGCAGACATAGCTCTGAGTAAATAGGAGGTCACGGCCTCGTTATGAGGCGAGGTTAGTATGTAAAAACAAAATGCTTGCAGCGATAAACCTCTGTGTCCCTCTGCGGCAGCGAAGCGCCCTCCGTCGGCGACACTCTCCATGGCGACCCGGCAAAGGTCCTCCCCGTCAATGCAGGCCTCCTCTCGACAATGACCGTACAGCAAGCCTAGCTCCTGCTAGCTAGCTTAGCTCCTGCTAGCTAGCATAGCCGAACTTGCTTCGTGTCCAACAAAACAAACACTTCTAACTCACACTTCAAACTCACACACTCATAGCACGTCGTCCGTCAACAGTTCACAGTCTGTCAGTGATAAAACACGACATTAACGACACACACAGTCCACTGTTAGCTGCTCGACACCATTAACTCTCGGCTTTTTCCTCCTCATGCTCCGGTCTAACCCGGAAGTGTAAAACTCTTCATGGTCATGAACTCTCACATGTGATAAGAATTACATTTCTACTTATTTTAAAACATTCAGAACCCATGAAATCATATTTTAAAGTCACACATTTTTAAACAGAAATTATTTATACATTTTAATATTTTATTTATCTCAAAATATTTCATGCAAATTTTAACTTCTTAACAACTGGCATTTTATCTTTAACTTGTTCCCAGGACAGTAAAAAAAATTAAAAATGTGTATCTTTTTTACACAACATTGGCCATTGCTAATGACATACACAGTAATTAATCTAGCATACTTTCATTAAATAAATCAGTTCGAGCAAAGCTTTAAGAGTCTATAATTAGGCTATCCTGATTTTTGTCCTGTCAACTTACTGACATATTGACAGTATGCCTATTACTTATTCACGGTATTCAGGCATTGGATTTGATTTTACAGGTCAGTACCATTCAATGTTTTTCAGAATCATGACAGAAAATTGAAACACACCCTCACGACATGCTGCATTACCACCCAAAATTTAACAGTGAGTGATGTCAACTTCACATTCTCTGAAGATTACGCTAAAAAATATTATCCAAATTAAAATTAACCAAAACTTACAACAACATACATACATGTATGTTAACTGAAATGACAAATGCTGATCAATTAATGTATTCAGCTCATTTTTGCTAATGTTGTGTACCAAAAAGTTGTCTGTTATGACAATATTAATCCGAAATACTAATATCTTATTCTAATGGTGATCTTTAAAATAACACTGTAAAGATACCGAATGCTTAACAGGAGTTTAGTATTTATTGCCACTTAAGTATTTTTGTTACATTAATATAGGAATATAAGTGTCAGTTCACCGAAATACATTAAGTGCCTTTAAAAAATGTTTCAAGTCCAACGAACCATTAAAGTATATGGTCTGAGCACAATTTGTCGTTTACAATATACGTTATTTTGACATTAAATATTTAGGTCATGTTGCCATAAGCACTGTAACACAAATTCAGGTTTTGTTTGTGAGAAAATAATAAGTTGGTAAAAACAGAAAATGTGGCAGTTTTATGTTAACACAGCGAAACATTTTTGAGTTCAGCATAACTGTGCAATTCTTGTTGTAATTATGTAGTCAAGAAAGTGACCACTTGTCAAAGAAACATTAAACAACTGAGTATATTTTTACGATTTTTTTAATTTGTAAGTTCAAACATAAAACAACTATTAATGTCTACACAGTGCACAATTTCTATGCTGTCCATTGAGCTTAACAATATATGCCATTTCAACATCAAATATTTAAGTTGTATTCACATAAACCGTATAACACAAATTTAGGCTTTGTTTCGACTCAAAGATTTTAAGTTACACAAACAAAGAAATGGAAGTTCTACTCAACCTATAAATTTAATGTTGCTTTGACAATTTTTTACTAAATTATGTGTATTAGAAAATAATAAGTTGGAAAAAACACAGAAAATTGTCAGTTTTATGTTAAGACAGCAAAACATTTTTGTGTTCAGCATAACTGTGCAACTCTTGTTGATATTACATGTTTTTGTTATGTAAAGTGAACACAAATTTTTCATTTTATTGATCAAGAAAGTGACTGCTTGTCATATGAACATAAAAACAATGGGCCTCATTCACCAATATCTTCTTAAGAATCTTCTTAGATTCTTTCTTAAGTTGTTCTCAAGAGGTTCCTTAAGAAAACCCTTCGTCAGATTCATCAACACGTTCATAAGCCTCAGAATTGTTCGCAGCTGTGTTCTTACATTGATGAATGCCACCTACTCGTAAATTGAGAGTGTGTGCCAGGTTTTGCGGGCCTTGGATGGAGAAATGCCACGTATAAATAGGGTGGGGGAGTTACTAATAAATGGCATGGTTTCCAATTTACTGGATTAATGTTAAATCATTGGCACATTTAATTTATTTTAAAATGTAAAATTCTCTGTAAATTACCAAAAATATGAAATGAATGAATAAATAAATAAATAAATAAATATGACAGAATTATCACTGTAATATTGTATTTTATTGAACTGCACAAGAGAAGAAAAAACAACCATGCCAACATGTCGGCACTGAAACGTGCGTAAGAGTTCTCCTGAGTGTTCGTAGGATGTGTTCTTACCTAAGAATAAATCCTGGATAATACAAAATTCATGAATGCCACAATCTTCGTAAAAATCTTCATAAGTGGGACTTAAGAAAAAATTTGTTCGTAAGAACGGATCATGAATGAGGCCCATTGAGTGCATATGTTTACAACCATTTAGTTCATTCAACTATCAAAATATATGCTAAGTGCACAAAGTGTGTGTTGTTAAGTGGCCAACTAAATAGGCTACTTCAGCTTTATAGATTTAAGTGAAATTAACTCAAAAATAAAAAATTGCTGTCTTAACAAAAAAATTATGTTGTGCTCACCAGGGATGAGTGTTTGTGTCCAGTGAACATAAAGTTTTTATGTCATTTTGACAGTCCTGAACATTTGTGTAGACTTTACAATAAAATTTTGTGTCATGGATGGATTGGGGTTTACAGTGCTCAATGCGAATGTAAACCCTGGTTGGATAAGGATTCAAAATTGGATACGAAGATGAAATCTGACGCATAGTTTCAGTGATAAAATTGATAAAATAATTGCTGTCTGTGGTTCTATATGGGCTGTGGCAATAATTTTGAAAAATAATAGCTTGCAGCAACATATTTGAAAAAAAAAAGAACTATGAACTAGTTCATTTTTGGAACTGTGAACTTAGTTCAAAATTTTTAATTATGAACTATGAACTGAACTAGTTAATTTCAAAATTTGTTGTTCATGTAGAAAGTGAACTTTCCCAACACTGCAGAATTTTTTGCAAAGTTTTGCAAAGAAGAATGGAGTAAAATTGCAGTTTCCAAGCCAGAGTGAGACATTACCCACACAGACTCAGTGCTGTGATTGAAGTCAAAGGTTCATCTACTAAATACTGACTTGAAGGGGGGAATATTCATGCAAGCACTTATTTTACATTATATATTTTAAATGAACTAACATTACTTTGTTTTCACTTTGACATAAAATAGCTTTTGTCATGATTCATGTCATGGCAGCCCCATGTTGTCTGTCCCCCTCCCCTGTCCTATGTGCATGGGCGTGGCTACTCTCTCCTGCAGGAAGCGTCAGGTGAAACTCATTCCACTAATTAACCACTCCATAAAGCCTCTGGATCTTCAGCCACTCATCGCCAGATCATACTTTCAGCCAAGTGCAGTACTGAGTCAGATCCTGGTTCCTTGAGTATCATTTGTCTCTCGTGTGCATAGCTTGTGTAGCTATCCTGACCTGTTGATTCCTTTGCCACAGTTGCTTCTGCCGTTTCACCTGTTTGCCTGCTTGCCCGCCTGCTTGCCTGTCTCCTGCTCCTGCCGGTTAGTGTTCGAGCTCACGCCATTGCCTGCCTGTCTGTGGTTCAGTCATCGCCGGTCACAGTCACCAATCTTGGGATTACATCAGAGGACAGCGAACAAAGACCCGACTCACCTGTCACAGCCTCCACACCTCATGGGACCCCGGGACTCTCCAGCACGCCACCTTTCCCGCTGCACCTTCGTATTCACTGTGTCACCAATAAATATTGACTTTGAATTGCTCTCCTGAGTCTCGAGTCGTGCGTTTGGGTTCGATCTCTGTTGTAATCGTAACAGCTTTTTTGTATATTGACCATGATTCCATTATAAAACAGAAAAATAAGTAAGGGTGAATGCTTTTTACAGTCACTGTATGTGGGCAGAATCAGGTGGTGCAATGATGGACAGCCCACAGAGTATTGAGTACGTCGGTTTGAAAGTTAGTGTTGCTAGGGTAACAGCTAATCGACAAAGCTAACAGCTGATCGGCGGGATAAACAGCTAATCAGCGGAGAGTCAGTGTTGTACTTTTTAACAGTTCGAAAGTGCTTCTCAACATTTCGCTTCTTCGGAATAGCGATGGTAGTTTGACAAATGCAAATTTTTTTATATCCCTTCTTTCGTTGATATCAGTTGAAGCCGCTCACCAGGTCACTTAGCTTGCTTGTGTTTTGCAGTAGCTAGCGCATTTGCGCATGCACGGTGACCCGTGACCCTACAAGAAGATATCTCAGACTGGCCGTCCTGTACGTCCATCAGGTGGCATAGACTCGACCTGTTGTGTGCCCTCTGGTGAACGCCAACACTCATAACATGGTTGGAGGGTGTTTCGTCCGTTTTAATTTATTTTTCAAATATTCATTTATCGGCCATTATAAATGCCGATATCGATAGTTTGGAAAATGCCTAATATCGGCCGATAATATCGGCCCGCCGATAAATCGGGCGGGCTCTACTGGGAAGTCAAGCTTTTTTTGGCTTCATACAGCTGTCATAGGGGCTCTGAAATAAATAATTAATCTAGTTAATTAATTAAATGGTCACATTTAAAAAACTGGAAGCAGCCTCTGTAATAATTAAGTTAAAAGTTAAAGAAAAAACTCTATATGAAAAAGCTTAATTTGTGCCAGAACCTGCCTCCCTTTTGAAGACTATTCATACGTCATTTGTTTGCCTTTTCTGGATGCATTTAGAACCTGTTTTATTAAAAGAGAGAAGGAAAAAGAGAAAACCAGAAAAAGAGAGCAACTATTTCCTGGGGCATTCTATTAAGTGGAATGTTTGTGTCTCATGAAATAAATTAAGTCGTACATACGCAGGCATCTAGGCAGCTTTTGGTTCCACTTGGGGCCAGAGGATCCTCGGTCGAAGCAGGTCAGCAGGCTGTTTCCAGACAAAGTGAAGCCCTTGCTGCAGATGTATTGGATGGTTGAACCCACAGTGAAATGGGGGCCTGACAGCACCCGCCTGCTGTACTCCACTTTTCCAGGATCAGCACAGGACACCACTAGATGGACAGACAACAAAAACAGGTTGGTTGTCATCAATATACTTTTTCTGTCTTCCGGGTCTTCTGTCTCTCTTTGTCTCACCTAAACAAAAAGACATTACATGAACTCAACATCAGAAAGCAAGTCATGTTTTCCAACCCAACTGGTCTAGAACACTGAACACCACAAGTGAAAAGGGACAAGAGAGATAAAGACGTATCAATTACGAATATAGCATGAAAGTATTAAGTCTGAGCAAATAAATTGAGGATTATCCAGGTACAGGCTAAAAGACAGAAATTATGAAAACGAGATGGTATTCTCATAACAAAAAAAATATTTGCAGCAAGTAAAAATATTCAAACAATACACACAGTAATATTTTAACAATATTTACATAACACTCAACATTTGGGAACAGTAAAGCTACATCATTTTGCTGCTATGAGCTACTTGGTCTGGTATGATTAGTATCTTATTGTGGCAAATGCTACATAGAGGTATTCACTTTCAAATAATAATTGTTACATGTGGCTGCTGTTGAGGCAAACATGCCATTTGTTGAATTTGCAAGAGGACCAAAATGATTACAAATTTCTGTGAGGCAGCGTTTCACAAAGTTTATTAGGTTTCTCCTGACTCAACAACTCACATAATTTACTGCATTTTTAAAAGGAAGAAGACACCAAAGAAGTAGCCTACTGTTTTCTCTCTTGACATGTTTACATTTTTCCAAGATTAAGTGTCAATGGTGAAATCAGTTGAATGAGTGTTTCACCTGTTAGCCTTTTTTACAAAGTCAGGTCATTTTATCTTCACTCACTTCGTTAACTGGAAAAAATTGGTTTTAGGTATCACGACTGGGTGACAGCGTATGTATGGACTCAAAAGCATGACTTTGACACAGAGTTTAGATAAAGAAGTGGTCAGTCAGAGAAATCAATCAAATGCTGCAGGGGTTAGGCAGAGACGGGGTCGAGGTTAAACAGGCAGGACTCAAAAAACAAAAAAAAACATTATCACTGGGAACAAGACTGGAACGCTTAGTACTGAGACAAAAGACGAACTAGCAATGGAAAGGGGAAACTGTAAGAAAAGTTCAGATCCATATACTCCTACCATATACAAATACAAGTACACACTCACGCACACACACACACACACACACACACACACGGACACGCACACTGTCAGAAAAGTTGAGATCTATACACTACTCCACTACTCCACCAATCCACTGTCCAACACAAGAGAGTATGTAAACCAAGATGCACAGACTAAAGAGCGTTCTTCCACTCGCTCCAGTCTTGGATCAAAACATGAGGAGTATGTTAGCAGCCTAAACATCACAGAAAGGACTTAAAGAAGTCTACAGCAGAAATCGACAAGGAAATAAGAGCGCAGTGGATTAACCATTTTTGCCAACATGCTGTGGATCACAATTTGGATATTGGAGTAGTTTTGTTCACTCTGCTGGCAGGAAGTTTTGACTCAGGAAATTTAAGAGACCTTGGTCCGGGGTTGTGATTTGCCTCAAGGTCTTGGGCTTTCAGCATGAAGGGAAAAGCAAGCCATGGAAAGATCTGACCCTCTCCATCTCACTAGGGCTGCACGACATTGGAAAAAACTTACATTGCGATTTTTTTGAACCCTGCGATATATATTGCGTTGTGAAAAAATACAGGAATTTTCATCAGATGACCTGAATAGCACTTTATATTATGCTGCTCTGCTGGCTTCTGTCTGTGTTTTAGAGAGATTCTCATTGTTATCTTTCATTGTTTGCTTTTATTGTGCTGGGACCTGAGTACATGTTTCGTTCTATCATTCGTGAATTGAATGACAATAAACAAAACTTTGAACCTTTTGAGCTCTCCATCTTAAAATGGACCATTCTAGCTTCATAATTAGCTAAAGTAACTAACAATGCGTGATAATCAGGTTATTTAACGACTGAAATCTGTTTTTTATTTTGGACGCCTGGAGATTACTAGCCACACATCTACAAAAATATACCTGCATACAAGGCTGGATTAAGAATTCAGAGGCCCTTGGGCCAGACTCTTAGAGGCCCTTACACGTGCGCGCGCGCGCGCGCGCGCACACACACACACACACACACACACACACACACCACACACACACACACACACACCAGGGATGGAAATTAACTGCAACAACACCAAGTACGGCGGTGAAGCCTCGGACCAGATGCGAGGGCGTACTCCGTCAAAGGCGTCACGGAAGATGGCCAGTGGCGGTCTTCTATAACATCCTCTACCTGGCTGGGATCAATGCCCGCATCTTATTCAAGGAGCACCAGCAGCAGGAGAGCCCGGAGGAAAGTCCTGCAGCAGCTGGCAGAGGAGCTGAGGGCAGAATACATGGAGGGGAAAGCGGCCGCGGCAGTCGGCACAAGGTGGGCAGCAGCGGAAGCGACCACAGCAGCAGCAGCAGCAGCAGACACGGAGTAGGAGGCAGTGCCGGTCCGAAAGAGCCGCAAACGGAACAAAACGCCGGACACTTGAAATGTCTCATTACTTTCTGTCCATTTGGCAAACAGCAATACCGTAATGTTAAAGTGGCGATTTTTAACTCCAATGTGTGCGTGTCGGTGTGTGTGCGTGTGTACGTCCCATAGACTGTATATAAAAGAGGTGCGTCATCATCGCTGGCACAGACAGCAAAACAAACAATCAGTTATATTTTTATTTGCAAATAAATCGGGTAGGCAATAACTTTGTAATTCATCAGACACTTAATGAGGTCTACTCACAAGGAGAAAAAAAAAAAAGTGACGGAGGACTCTGGCGCTCGAGGCCCCCACGGAGCTCGAGGCCCCCGGGCCACGGCCCGGTTCGGGATCCGGCCTTGCCTGCATATCAAAATGATAATCATATGAGCTCATTCATGCGTGCTTGCGCCCTCCCACAACTCCCATTCACCACGCTAGCTTACTTTCATTTTTAAAACTGGCGTCTGTCCTTCGGGTGCGGGTCGGGCGTCGGTATCAATTTAAAGCGTGTCGGCTCGGGTGCGGAATGTAATTTGTGCTACTGTCAGAAAATGGGTTGGATGCAGTTTTACGTATGGCGGATACGGGCGGGTGCAGGTTTGCAAAGACCCGTGCAGGACTCTGCTGTGTGGTACCGACGTAAATACAAATTAGTTGTGTTACCTCTCGTTGTGGCACAGAACATGTGTTTGGTCAATATCATCCTTCTTGTAGCCGAAATAACTCCAGATAACTGACGTTGCTTTTTTTCTTTTTGGCACCAAGTCTTCGTTTTCCCGATGTTCTCTTGTTCCTTGCTCATTTTTCAATGTTGTTACCAGCGACTCACTCCATGTGCAGGGGCTGGTCTGCTTCGGCACACTGATTAAGAACTAATGTGATTGGTGGATCGCTGCGCATGCAGAGTCTGCATGCACATAGTGCATCAGGTTCCTTTGAAATTAGATTAATTCATTTGCGTCCTACATCGCAGGCTCTGCGATGTGACTATTGCACACACATACATCGCGATGGCGATGCGCAAACGATATATTGCGCAGCTCTACATCTCACCTACATTCAAGTAATTTAACTGGCCTCAGCTTTTTTAGATTAATTCATTATTTACCGTGTTATGATTTTATCAATAAGGATTTTTGATAATGATTGATAGTAAATGAGATACATATTTATGGAGAGAATTTTTTTCCTTTATTATGCAATCAAACAGAATAGATTTGAAACCAAAAACGAGATTTGAGAGCAAAAAAGACTAAGTAACAATCAAAATTTTTATTTTTGAGAGAAAATATTTCTTCAACTTCAATCAAAACTGATGTTTGTAAGTAAAAACATACGACAATTTTGCTTATAAATCAGTCCTCTTTGCTTTCAAGTTAAAAACCTTTGCTTGCAAATCAGTCCTCTTTGCTTGCGAGTTACAAAGTTTTGGTTGCAAATCAGTCCTCTTTGCTTGCAAATTCAAAAGTTTTGCTTGCAAATCCAACTGCACTTGATGGGCGGGGCCTACGCTGGTGGATGAGAGAAGAGTTTCTATTGGTTGGTTTGACCTGGCTCCAGCGTCAGCTACGTCTTCCGCATTTTTCTGTGCTGTGCTGCTTGGAGGCAAGCCTGTCGCTCTTGAAAAGATTCCCATAAGTAATGAATTGCGCTATATAGCGTTGGCTACAGCCTGCCGCACATTCTTAATTTGTTTCTGTACAGCCTAAGTGACAGTAATGCATTGTACTGTAATGTACTGATGTTTTGCACCCATGTAAACTGACGACCTAATGTGTCATGTAAATGCACATTTTCACGTTGCATGTATTTTATCAAGATCAGTCTCTTCTCTTCATGTGGAGAGAACATGACCAAGTTAGGAGCTGTGTCATCCTGTGCAATGTCTTCACCAGTAAACTGGATAACTACAATAAAATGAAATATTTTTTGAGGGAGAAATTTCAGTATATGAGAGGCATTGCACAGAACCCTTGATGACACAGGCAATTAGGCAATGTACTTGCTAGAAAAATAATGTTATTAGTTCCAACTTAAAGTAAGCCGACTGTCAAGCCACATGCACCACATCCAAGTAACAGAGAAAATAAATAATCATTGCGCTACCATCATGGCAAAGCCAGAGTAATGTAATTTATTTTACCTGAATAATCCCATACCATTGATGGTGAAATTGCAGGTACAGCATAATGTCTTCAGTAGAAACAATGTAGAAAAAGTAGTAAAAATGTACAGTGTTAAAAGTCTCACTTGGTCGTGTTCTCTCCACATGAAAAGAAGAGACTGATCTTGATAAAATACATGCAACGTGAAAATGTGCATTTACATGACACATTAGGTGGTCAGTTTACATGGGTGCAAAGGCTGTACAGAAACAAATTAAGCAATGACTTTGCTTGTGACTGCTGTTGTTTTTTTCATTCTGGCATTAAAAGAAAAACGGACGTATTGTTTTGACAGTATTTATGTAACATTGCACAACAATAAAAGTCATGGTCAATAAAAAACAACAGCGAATGAAGATCAATGTAGTGTTCCCAATGAATCTGTCGATCCATTCCATAATATAACAGACACATAAATCTGAGTTTGGTAATGTGCGTGCATTTGTTAACTTATTCGCCATGTGTGTTTGTTGACATTAGCACAGCTGTAGTGACAACGGGAGCCGGGAGGAGTAGCAGCAGCCCGCTACACAGTGGAGACATTCAGCGGTAGTTTAGTAATCCACGGTCAGGGTTCTCCCAGACGGCTGAACAACGGTGCTGCGCCGCTATACTGCTAGCTCAGCGCCGCTATACTCATTTTCAGTGTTAGCTGCTTTATAGCGGGTGTTTGTGGGCTGCCGCGGTCTTCTTCGTCCGTCCGTCCCCCGGCTGACAGCACTGTTGTGTAGGAACTGTGACGTTTTGGCACCGCGAGTTCCATGCAACACTAAATGCTTAAATCACAGCCTCACGTTGTTAACGCCTCCCTGTAATCCACTCACTCATTGAGCTATTCCGCTCAGTCCGTGACTAGCAGAGACAACCATGTTGCTGCTAATCAGTGTGCTTGCAGCAGCAGGGCATTATAATCCATTACTTGTGTTGTTGTTGTTGTGAATGTGCGGCAGGCTGTAGCCAACGCTATATAGCGCAATTCATTACTTATGGGAATCTTTTCAAGAGCGACAGGCTTGCCTCCAAGCAGCACAGCACAGAAAAATGCGGAAGACGTAGCTGACGCTGGAGCCAGGTCAAACCAACCAATAGAAACTCTTCTCTCATCCACCAGCGTAGGCCCCGCCCATCAAGTGCAGTTGGATTTGCAAGCAAAACTTTTGAATTTGCAAGCAAAGAGGACTGATTTGCAACCAAAACTTTGTAACTCGCAAGCAAAGAGGACTGATTTGCAAGCAAAGGTTTTTAACTTGAAAGCAAAGAGGACTGATTTATAAGCAAAATTGTCGTATGTTTTTACTTACAAACATCAGTTTTGATTTAAGTTGAAGAAATATTTTCTCTCAAAAATAAAAATTTTGATTGTTACTTAGTCTTTTTTGCTCTCAAATCTCGTTTTTGGTTTCAAATCTATTCTGTTTGATTGCATAATAAAGGAACAAAATTCTCTCCATACATATTGAGCTGTATGCTTTGCCCTTGCTAAAGTTTATGCAATAAAACAAACGTAGCATAGTCTAAGTACAAGTTGTGGATATCGATTTTATGTCTCTTTGATGGAAGTAAAAAGTTAGGTGATAAGTGTGCAAAATATCTTAAAGGTTCTTAAAGGTTAATCTAGCCTACCAAGTTGAAACAGTCCCTGAGGGTTTACCTAATGCCCAAGTGTACAGATCATTTAGAGGAGAACCGCAATTAATGGGCGTGGCTGGTGGCCATATCTGACTGAAGGGCTATTCATGTCAGGTGCCAAACCAGAGGAAGCAAGGTAGATGTTCGGACTCAGGCAGTGAGAAGCTAGGCGAGTCTCCGCAATACCAGTTTAAGTAATCCCTATTTAACCCTCTGGGGTCTGTGGTATAATTGGCCGTTTTTGACTATTTTTGATTTTACCATTATAATTCACCTTAAAAACTATTTACCTTGCCTTGTTTGGTGTCATTATTTTCAGCACAACCTCACATGTGTGACTGTACATTTATTCTTTCATTTTGACATATTGTATTAACACAATGGACCTGAAATCACAAAAAAACATAAAATCTGAGTAGGAAAAAGTTAGTTTTTTTACTGTGAAAACCACAAATATGTTTAACGAACCATTTTTATTACTTAAAATCACGTGGTTTGCCATAGAATGTTGTGATTGGTTGGTGTGATGCCTTTTTCCACCAATAGGAAAAGGGGTGTTACAGGTTTTTTTGCTTGCAAACACTTCCTGCTTGTGGACACTTTCGAGTTTTTATCATTTCTTCCTGCCACCAACGCGCAGCAAACTCGACGGCAATGTTAGCTTAAAAGCGTGGCGTACATTATTTATCGTAAGTCTGGTTTTACTTGGCCTATCAACACAAATTAAAAACTGGTATATAGTTTGAAGACCGCTCCAACACAGAAGTCAGAACCGAGACTCACTAAGGCTTCGTCTCACTGCTATGTCATCCTAAATTGGTCACGTGAGTTTGATGCACCGGTGCATCAATCGACCTCAGAGGGTTAAAATCCCATTTTTAAAGCAACCACTTGTAGGTTTGGGGACCTAACCCTTTTTAACAGAGAGAGAGCTGGTCCAGTGCCTCCTGGATAGGGGTATACTTGGGACCTGGAGGCCGGGACCAGGGAACTCTCCTCCACTAGCTTGACCTGGGCCACATGAAAAGTAGGGTGCACTCCCAGGGACCTGGGAAGCCTGAGCCGCACACCGGGTTGACTACCTTGGAGATGGGGAAGGGAAGGGAGTGAGGAGCCAACTTGCAGCCACACCTTCTGCACAGGCCTATAGGAAGGAGCTGGGGTCCACCCGCGATCAGCTGCCCTCTTGGTCCTGGCTGAACTTCGAAGCAGCTCCTGACGAGCCTCATTCCAGATACGGCGGCACCGATGGATGCAGATCGACGCAGCAGTCGTATGACCTGTGAGGAGGCAAAGAAGTAGCTCTGGCTTTGTTCCTTCAGGTCCAGGTATTGTGAAGGAACAGCAGAGAGATCTGGGAAGTCCACGTCTGACGAAGCCGGGGGAGGCAAGAAAGGAGGAGACGTGGGAAAGGAACGTCAGGAGTCATCGGACTCGGAACAAGCTCTGATGAGAAGCAGGCAGGCGAACTTAGATTGAACCAGACGGTGATAGACAACTGCAGAGAAAAAGGAACAGTTCACCAGTGCCCTCTTTATCACGGGTAACCCCGGTCTTTTACCGGGCATGAAACAATGAAGTGACCCAGCTGAGAACAGTAACAGTGACCCTCTTGAAGCTGATGCTGTCTCTCCTCAGGGTAAAGCCTCGTTCTTCCCAGCTGCATGGGCTCCTCCGGGACAGCAGGGGGTGCTGAAGAGCTGACCACCAGGAGGAAACGCAGAGGAGAATGCGACAAAGAAGAGACCGCCGCTGACTGCTCCCTCTGGACGGATGGAACAACAGCTGACCTGGATCTTTTCCTCTCACTCTTGAAGAGTCGTTTATCAATCTTAATGGAGAGGGAGCTTAAAGAATCGAGGTTCTCAGGGAGCTCTAATGGAGACAACTGGTCTTTGAGACTGTCTACCAAACCATGCTGAAAAGTGTCACATCTTAGATTAATCTATTGTAATTGTTATGTTTCGGTTTTGTTGTTTTTATGAGCTAACCCTGCAATAAAAAGAAAAAGGATGTACAATGCACTAACTTGCATTAAGCAAAACATGTAAGATACCTCTGGATTCATCAGCAATGGCTGAACATTTTTCTAGCTTTCTTTCAAAACATACTAAAGTATTTAGGAGCACAAGAGCCAGACAGTCCCTCAGGATTTGGCAGAGACGGTTAACATGAACTTCCACACATAAGTTGGCCAGAAACACGACTCGTAACAAATGTTAATGTTGCTCCATGACTACTGGATGTGTATATACACAAGTGTTTGTTAACAAGTATAATCAACTCAACACGAAACTTAGCGAAAGTTTAATCAGGAAGACGCACACCCTCCATGTCATAGAGTCTGCCACTTTCCATAATCTTCTTCAGCTCATTCTCCTCTTCATCCAATCACAACCTGTCACAACGCCCTCTAAGTCTATCATTTGTAAGGTGTCAAATTCAAAAGTTCTCTCTCTCTCTCTCTCTCTCTCTCTCTCTCTCTCATTCAGCTTTCATTTAAGAATTGGAAGACATTGTATATCTGCCTTACCTGTTGAATTGGTTGTGGGATTAGGGTTTGTATGTTTTCTTTTGGATCAGTGTCACTCAACAAACAATGTTGCAATGTTTCTCCAGCCCAGGGCCTCAGCTGTCACAATTTCATGAGCTGGCAAGACTGATCACAGCCAGTGACTCACCAGCCACTTCTCCAGCCGCTTCACCTACTCCTGCAGGAGACCCAAGCCCCTGGTGAGATATGTCCAAGTGATCACTTCTCGCCTCAAGACCCTAGAAAACACCTTAGCCTCAGCATCTGTGGCCTATGCCTCCACTTATAGGGATAACTTCCCTCCTCCCTGCTCTATGGCTGACAGGTCAGGCCAAAAACTCTTTGGCGTCTCTTATTATCTCTCCTCAGTCACCTCAACTTCACTATAAGCGTGATTTTATAATGCCACTCCTTCATCTACAGGCTGCTCAATCTGGCCTCTTCAGTCCCAAATTTGCACAACCTAATTTCTCAATGAAAACTGCCACCCTGAGTTAAAGTTCTGGTTGCTGTCGTTGCAACTCACTTATTGCCATTCGTCTCATTGTCCTTGCTTCTGATAATAGTGTCCTGTTTTCCCTGCATAATCACTTGCATCATTCCTATGTTAGCATTCACACTTTCCCTGCATTAATGGCCATTTCCCTGGTTTATTATTTACTTTACCATCTCCTCTGCATTATTTCTGATAATTTTCCCTGCATTTATGACCTACGATCCCATCATCTGAAATGTGCTCTCCCTCATGTTGGATGTTGAACCTCTTCATGAATATATGCTCACACTCTCTTCCTCCCTCTGGCGGTCTAGTGCTATACCACCAGGCATGCAATATGTTATTTTAGAGGGAAGTGTCCTTCATACCTGAAAAACCAAAGTTTTCATGGCAATCTACTTCCTGCCAAGGCCTAAGCGCGACAGTTTATTCCTGCTTCTCACAATAAAGATGGATCTTCTTCATATCCTGTCACTCGTTTCATTTCCCTTTCTTTATTTATATATTTTTTAGGTGCAGTACATGTGACGAATGTGAACATACATATATATATATATATATAACATGGCACAAGACAAGACAGAGGAACTAATAACAAAGAGACACACACAAAAAAAACCAGCAAAGAGACAAACAAGGAGAAGGTTTGTAGGGTAAACAACTATGGAGTGAAAGAGAGTACAGTATATTATATTATATTTAATAAGTGAGTAAATGAATTAAATGAGACCAAATGTGGTGAGTAATTTAAATAAATATATAAAGAAAAAGTAAATAATATTGATAATCATTATAATAATAATAATAATATAATGTTATGTATACATATGCATATATATACCAATAATAATAATCGTAATCATTAGAACATATATATATCTACATGGCATCTCCTTGGGGGCCAGTGGATCTTGGGGCAGGCTAGGCAAAGTGAGCTGGGACATGGGAGGACTTTATTTCATTATATTTTCCCTTCTCATTTTAGTTTGATTATTAGGGCCCGAGCAGG